>NW_021024683.1:213486-282455 GCF_004153795.1 Camellia sinensis | reverse complement strand
TAGTAGCTACATGCAGTTGAAAAGAAAAACTACAAACTTGACATACCTAAGTCATCTCTCTGGATAAGCTTTTTAAATGGCTTCTAACCATTGATTGCACTTGTTCCTTTTCTACATTAAAGTGGCTCACCTCTCTATATCTATATGGGGACATGCTATCATCAGCAATGCTTGATCTGCTGCCACATGGATGGAGTTGTTGCTCGTAACCCAATCTTGAATTCATACCCCTACTGATCCCAGCAAATCCAGCTTGTAGCATCCTATTCGCAGAACCATCAGCACCAGATGTAGAAGACTGACCTTGAATTGGTTGACCCCTTGAATGGCTCAACCTCGCAGAAGAAAGATCCCTAGTACTCTGGACTGAAGGCATGAAATTTCCCTGATACCTTCCCTGGGAAAAGGGTTGATGAGACGATGACCTTTCTGGTGTTATTGCATGTTGAAATGCTACTTCCCTACCCTGCTCTATTTGAGAGCCCAAAAGATTATTTCCCGAAGTTGAAGCTGACATTCCAACAGTTCTACTACTTCTTTGATTGTATGTTTTGAAAGTAGTTTTAGAGTTTGGGATGATTTGATATTTTGTTATAATTGAATAGATGTGTGTGAGAGAAAAAGTGATTGAGAATGAAAGAGGAAGGAGTAGGAATTTAGAAAGGTAAAGGGAAAAAATGTGTAAAATTAAGTGAAATGTAGGTATATTTTATTCACATTTCACCTACCTTTTTCATTTTCCTTTCCAAATCCATCCTCAAATTAGAAAAAAAAAATTCAGAAAAAATCTTAAAAACCAAACCAAACATGTCCAGTGTATTTGTGTGTCAAGATTTTTAATTATTTTTTACAAATTAAAAATACTTAAAGAAATCTTTCAATTTGAGAATTTTTTCTAAACAAAATTGATACGAATTTACATTATTATTAAATTTTTTATTTTTGCACTAGACAAACAATTTAAAATACTTTTTTCTGTTGTTTAAAATGAGCATCAAAGCAAAAAAAAAAATTAAAAAAAAATTATTTTAAAGGAAATTAAAATTTATTGGTAACAGAACAGTAAAAAATATAGTAGAATCATAAAAAGTATATCATTTTAATTATTAAAATTTATAAATTTTATTACCAATTTGTAATAATTTTCTTTTTATATTTACACTGCTGTTATTTTTTCATTATTTTATTCCTGAAAGTGTTATAATATTCCCATGTGGCACACGAGGCGATACTCGGCACGTGGCAGAGATTGATCAAAGATAATTGAGCTGAGGCAGAAGATGATTTCTGATTAGGTTTAGGCTGGCAAATCAATAAAAAAAGCAAAAGTTATTTTTTTTTTCTTTTACATATCTTTTAAAAAAAATTAAAAATTAATCCCAAACCACTCCTTAAATGTTGTGCCAACTGAAATTGAATTGTCACCTTATAATTATTTACTAAATAAATAAAAAATAAAAATATTTATTCATAAATCGTCCTTCACTTACTTATGTTTCACTTAATCCAAATTATTTTTTTATATTCTAACAAATCTTATGGGTGATATAGTTACCAAAATACACATCTAATAATAATATTCACATTAACGGTGTGAATGTTTTGTGATATGAACATTCACACATCAATGTGAGCATTCACACTGTTCAATATGAATGTTTCAATCACCAAATTGCTAAGCGTTCAAAAAATATTTGTAAGGGTAAAATTATCCATAAAATATCTTAAATATAAAAATTAGTATTTGGTAGATCAAATGTTCAAATAATAGGACTTATTGAAATACAAGAATATGTTACGGACTTATTGCGATACAAGTTCTTGAAAATTGATTTTCTAATAAATCTCCCTAAAAATATAGGGATTTTTAGTTCAATATCTTTGATATTAAGATTTTATAAGATAAAGGATACGTAATATTTTCATAATAGTTGGGGTCCCGTAACATTTTCACAAAAAAAATTCTTTAAGAGAAATTCCATCTTCACAAAGATATTTTAAAATTTTGGGTAAATTACACTGGGGGTGTTTGTTTCAGCTTTTCAAAGCTAACTTATGGCTTTTAGCTTTGAAAAGTTATTTTGGACTATTTGGTTAAACTTATTTCAAACAACTTTCGATTCTAACAGCTTATTTTAACTCAAAAAAACTGATTCTGAGAAGTTGCTCAACCCTTACTTCTGATTATCAACTTCTGCTGTGGACATATTAATTTATGATTATATTCTTAGATTTTTTTATTTTTTATTTTTTTTAAAATCGAAAAAGACCCAAATGGACTATAGATTATTATTATTATTTTTTAAGAGAAATGTAGACAAACAAAAAATAAAAATTAATTGAAAAAGTTATTTCACAGCTTATTTAACAAACACTACTCAGCAGCTTAAATCTATTATCCAACAGGTACACCAACTAGATTAACAACTTCTGATTAAAGTCATAATCTATAATCTATTAAGATATAGTCTATAAGCTGTTTTAACAGTTACACCAAACGGAGCCACTGACTTCCCCTAAGATTTACCTTAATTACAGGGACCTTCCCTATAGTTTAAAAAATAACACTACCCTCCCCTACTTTTGAAAATAATATACAGATTCCTCCTTCCCGTCAAAAGAGCATGGACGACGTTAAGTTCACTGCCAAAATGACCATAATACCCTTGATAAAAAACAGAGGAATTAACCCATTTCCCAAAAGCTTTAAACACTTCATCTTCTCTATTTCTAATTCTCTTTAAACCCACTCTCTCTCTCTCAAATGGGAAACTACTGGCTTGTTTGGTTTTCTTTTGAGAGAGTAATTTTCAAAAAAGTTTTAGGAAGAGAGTTTAGAATTTTTTTTTGTTTTGTTTGGTTGTATATTTTGAAAGTAGTTTTGGAGTTTTGGAGTTTGGGATGATTTGATATTTTGTTATAATTGAATAGATATATGTGAGAGAAAAAATGATTAAAAATGAGAGAGGAGGGAGAAAAAGTAATTGATTGATGTGTAGGAGAGAAAGTGATTTTGAAAATTTTTTGAGAAAAATTAGAAATCAAACAAAATTTCCAAAAATTTTCTGTAAAATCTTTTTTCCAAAGCAAACCAAACAACGCTGTGTGTTTGAAAAAATTAAGCTTGAGTTCATGTGTTCGAAAAAATAAAGCTTTGCTTTGCAGCTCTCACATTCTCTGTACCCCAGTGTCCATTTGATTTTCTTAAATCAAATATTATTTGTAGTTTTCTTCAAAAATCATCCTTCAATAACTCTAGTAATTCCGAAGGCAACAGGTTAATACCAAATTTGGCGGTTCCGATATCAAGGCCATGGGCAGTACCTCGAAACCAAGGCCACTTGACAACCACCACAAAGCCGCCGGCGCCACCACCACCAACGACCACCACGTTGGAGCTCCTGCACTTTCTAAGATGATTCGCCAAGACCTTATCATGATGAAAGAGGTCATGGCAGAGGTTCAGAAGAAGACTGATCATGTGAATGTGCAAATCAACCAGGTCTGTGAGAGATTTGAGAAGCTCGAAACAAGCGGAGGGAATGAGACTGAGAGAGAGCTTGGCGAATTGAAAAATAACATCAAGAAGTTGAAATCCCAGATGCCCTCAAAGCTTATTAAAGTCAATCCTGCTGATTCCCAGCCACGTCGAAATCCATGGCTTGACGGACCCATTAACCACGACAGCAACCAAGACAATATAAACAAGTCCGGTGACGAAAACATATTGCACAGATTGCACAAGGACCCAAAGTTTAAGCAGAACGCCGCATTTCAACAATTCGAGGTATCTTTCCTTGGCCTCCCAGTCACATTAAGGAATTGTTTGTTGTGTTTCTTGAGATTTCCAGATATGGTTCGTATAAAGAAGAAGTTTATTATTTATTGGTGGATTGGAGAGGGATTTTTACCCCCAAACCCAGAGGACCAAAAAACAAAAGCTGAAATTGCGTTGGGGAAGACAGAAGAGGATTTTGGCCATGAGATATTGGGTGAGCTTGTTGCAAAGGACTTCATCGAGCCTATCTACAAAAATTGCAGCTTGGTTACGAACAGCTACAGAATGTTGCCTTTCATTTGTTCTGCTTTAACCATTATGGCCGAGAGGTTTGGGTTTAGTCCAGTCTATACTCTAGGTCCAAATACTCCAACTCTTGCTCAATACGATGAGTACCAATGCTTGCTCAATGTCGATGCAGCTATTATTGATGGCGGGCCTAAACTATTTTCGAAGATGAATCATTTCAAAATTCTTTACTTGGGAAGGTGGCAGAGATCAGTCACGCATCACATTGAAGTTGCAGACGCTCAAATACTCCATGGACTGAAGAATATGAATCAGTTGAGGTTTCTTAGCCTTCGAGGAATTTCGTTGATTGCGGAGCTTCGTCAATTCATTTCATGGCTTACTAGTCTCAAGATCTTGGATCTGAAAGCCTGTCATAACCTTGAGGGGGTTCCAGATGGGATTGGTTTGCTAAAAAATTTGACACACTTGGACATGTCTGAATGTTACCTTTTAGAACACATGCCCAAGGGTATTGGTTCACTATCACAACTCCAAGTCCTTAAGGGGTTCATCATTGGACATTCCAAAGACAAAAAGTCATGTACTATTGATGATTTGACAAAATTGACAAAGCTGAGAAAATTGAGCATATGCATGATTACTACTACAGAATTCTCAACAAGTGCGAATTCTCTACTACTACTAGAAGTATTAAAAACCCTGCAAAAGTTGAAAATATCTTGGCGAGGATACAATTTACAAGGTGAAACTGATGACACACCACAATCAAAACCACACGCCAGGCTGACAAGATCATTGGCATTCAACGAACGGTCTTCTCCAGAACCTGTCATGAAATTTCCTTCCTCGCTGCAAAAATTGGAACTTGACTGTACCCCTAGGACGTTTACAGTTAGTTGGCTACTGTTTGCCGATTTGAAGAACCTAAAAAAACTCTACATTAGAGGAGGGCTATTTTGTCCTGTACATCAAATAGTAGCTACCACAGTTGAGATATTGAGATTGAAGTACTTGAATGAATTTAAGATGTGTTGGAGAGATTTTAGGATATTATTTCCCAATTTGATTTACTTGGAGAAAGTAGAATGTCCTAATCGCTAACCTCCCATGCGATGAGAATGGTTTGTGGATGAATCAAGAAAACTTGTTGTAAGAAATGGCATCATGAATTTGCAATAAGTTGTACAATTTCACTATATGACAATTGATGTCTTGAGAAATAGTGTAATTTCCTTTTCTTGAGAAAGACTAGCTTCATATTCATTGGGTGAATCAAAGCTATGCGAGAATCATTCAGACAAGGCTTAAGCATTATTGGTCAAGAATTCTTTGCATTTTGTCTATTTTATTTATTTATTTATTATTATTTTTTTGGCAGAAAGTTTCATTTTGTAAAGCAAAAGAGCACGTCTTCACTCTCGAAAAAACAGAATTTTCGTTTTTATTTTATTTTTTGTAGTGTTTCATTTGTAGGGATGGACCTAGGGGGCAAGGGACTGCCACCCCAAAGTTCTGAAAAAACTACTGTAATATAGTAGTATACCTAAATTATATAAGTTCGCCACCCCAAGATTTTTTTGAAAATTTTAATACTCACCTCTGTAAAATATTCTCATATATCTAGCCAAAAATTTATAATTATCTATGTAAGAAAATAATTTAGAGTGAACATTTGAAAAACAAAAGGTTGGTTGGATCTTTAACTCAGTCCTCATTTTCAAGTTGTAGTCTTCACAATCCAACTCTATGCGTACTCTATTTTCTCTCTTATTCTTGAACTCAGTCCCCATTTTTTTATTTTTTTTATTTCAGTTCTCTCTTCAACTCGATCTTTATTTTTGATTCCTTCTTCATTTATTTCATATTTATTTCAAAATTTCTTATTCAACTTCATTTCTTCCCTTTATTCTTGTTTCTTTGTTGGCTTTTTTTCTTTTTTCTTTTTTCTTTTTTACTTCTTTATCTTTTTTAGTGTTTTAAGAATTGAAGTTATTTGTAAAAATTAAAATAAGGAGAATGTGATTAATTTACTTTCTTAACTTTATTTTAGCTTAAGGATAGTTATAAATCTTTCAAAATTAAAAATACTTGCAAACTTATAAAAAAATTTATCCCAATGACACAAAAGCAAAACAACTGCGTTTAAAATGTTAGTGTAAATTACATTTATAGTCTCTACATTTTGCTCCTTGTGTCATTTTGGTTTATGTAATTTCAATTAGCTTGATTTTGACCATTTATTTTAGATTTTGTATCAATTTAGTCTAATTAATAATGTTGATTAAGGTTTTCATAATGCTAATTAGGGTTTTTGAAGAAAAATAGTTACTGAGTTGGTTGATGTTAACTTCCTAAATTGAATTAAATTTACAATTTTACATAAAAAAGTATAGCAATGCCGCTTATGTGGCCATTTTTCTTTTTTTTTTTTAAAAAAAAACTAATAATTGTAATCAAATGAACCAAATTAAAATAAAATCATAAATTTAGACTCACAATCGAGGCAATTAAAATTATAGGTACCAAAATGACAGAATGACAAAAATATAATTTGCTCAAAATTTTAATTGCAAAACTATATGATTGATATCCTTCAACATTCCCAATTTTAATAGTTATTAACAATTTCTAAGTTGTACCAAGTATTGGTAAAAACATGATATATATATATATATATATATATATATATATAGTATGATTTATAAAAAGTTATTTGGTCACATATCTTATTGATTATATTTTTATAATTATATATATTAAATAAATATAATTTTGGTCGCGGATAACTTTTGCCGACCAAAAATAGACTTTTAGCGACCAATTTTTTTGTTGCTAAAAGTGTTAATTCTTGTAGTGCTTGTTATTCGATATCTAATTAGAACAATTATAAAACTTAAAGCCAAAAAAACAAAAAAAAAAACAAACAAACAAACATTTAGGCCATAAAGATAATTTCAAAACTTTCGGCACAATAGCCCCAAGGTCTATTCTTTTGGGGCAAAAAAAACAAAATAATTTGAAAGGATCATATTACCCCTAACTATCTCTCCAAGTGCCATCTATATGTCCATCTATCCATTAATGTGCCATTCCCTATTTGTTCATGTGTCACTTATCTATTTACATAACTTGTCTATTTGTCCATATCACCATTACCACCAATCGCCGCCGCCGGTGACTTTTTCAGACAATCTTCAAGCAACTTTTATGGCGTTGGCGATGTTTTGATGGTCTAACAGTGATCTAGTGGCAGTGGAGTAAAAATAAAAAAATAAATAAATAATTATATCACTCAAAACAATTCCAAGCAATTTCATTACTTGTATCATTATTTTCATAAAAGATCAATCCTTAGACCAAAATACCATATCCCTCATAGAAATGGATGTACCACCAATTATACCCAAAAAAAAAAAAAAAAAAAAAAAAAAAAAAAAAAAACCCTCTTCTTCTTCGTTTAAGGAATGGAAAAAGAAAATGTAAGATAAAAATGTTACAATGAATAAATATTGAGTATAACAGTCATAATCTGTGACAATATCATTAGAGAATGAAAAAAATCTTATATTGTTGTAGTGGAAATTACTTAGTTGAGTTATTAGTAAGAGTCGAGTGTTCCCCTAATTTTATTTGTGGTACTTTATTAACCAGTGACACCACTTTATGAGCAACGATCTTCCCCTTACTCTTTTTCCTTGTCTCCCTACTCTATTAGACTCACTTTTGGATCCAATTTCGATGATTCGAACCGTTCACATTTTAAGATTTGTTGAGTATATGATATCTGTAAAAAAAATAAAAATCATCGAACTAAAAACCATTTTTTTTTAAAATTTAATAAATAGTTTTCCGAATACATGATTTCTGATAACCAATCAACTTGATTTTTTATAGGTATGATATAGTCAACAAATCTAAAAATATGAACGGTTCGAATCATCGAAATTGGACTAAAAAATGGGCCTAATGGCCCAGCAAGTAGGGAGACAAGGAGAGAAAGCAAGGAGAGGATCCATGCTCCCACTTTACACTAAATATTTGTTTCATTGAAACAATGATCTAGAATAAAATTCAGAAAAAAGAAGATAGAAGATATTCGAGTGAAAGAACTTTGTTTTTTTACATTTAAAAAAAAAATTGAAAAAATTAGTAGAAAGTCTCTTCTCAAAAACTTGTTTAGTCATAGATCCTATTAAAATACTTGTGATTTGGTAAGTCCTATATGTTTGCAATTGTATTTTAGAAGTTTTTTTTTTTAATTTTTAAATTAGATATTTTTCATGACAATTTAACCTTTATAAGGTGGGGTGGAGTGGGGTGGAGAATATGATGGGTCATTATATATATATATGGGTGTAATAATGTCTCAGCCTAGCCCAGCTAGGCCTGGGCTTGGGCTAGCTCGTGTCAAGCCGCACAGGTTATAACAGTTCCAGTTTAGAGCCGACCCATTTACTACTCTTGAATTTGAGATTCAGTACTATAATTGTTGTTTACATCCCTTGTTGTCTCATTTGTAGTTAAGTTGTGTTGTTGGTTGTGTTTGAAACGGATTGGGAGTTAGTTTTTTCAAAAGAGTTGTTGTTATGTTTTTTGCTTGTTCACTCGAGTAGTGTTTTGGCTGCTCGAGCAGTCTTTGAAATCTCCAGTATTTTGGAGGTCTGCAAAACTTCTAAGAAGGGTGATCTTCGCTCGAGCGATACTTCTTGCCCTCGAGCAGTCTCTGCTGTCTACAAAACTTCTAGGAATGGTTCATTGTGCACTTGAGTGGTGGTCTGATCGCTCGAGCAGTGTCAATTATTGTCTCTGACGCTCTAGTAGTGTTTTGGTCGCTCAAGCAGTCTGCGCGTATATCAGTTCGGAAAAATGAATTTTTGAATCACTTTTTCATTTCCTCTCTCTCTCTCTCTCTAAAACCTTCCAAACTCTAATTTCTTCATTTTCTCTCTCTAGTTCTTGCTTAAAACCCCAAATACTCTATCGCCCATTGATTTCTCCACCATTACGCTTTTTAGAAAAAGGTCTAGAGCTCGTCAAAAGTTTCAATCTAATCAGAGAGGATCAAAGTTTCACTCTTGCTCCCTTCCTATTTTACTCTTAACGTAGGGATTTCTTCAACCTCTCGTATGATGTTTAGCTTAATTATTTACTTTTTGAAAAGTGTTTAGTGAATTGAGGGTTTTGGGTTAAACTTAGGGTTTAGTGTTAGTAAAAGAGGAGTTTTTCAAACAAATTCTTGAGAAAGATTGTGGATAGGGCTGCAAATGAATAGAATCATTCATGAACAGACTTGAGTTCAACTCGATAAGAGCTCGTTTGAACTCAGTTTGTTAAATTTTTTTTTACATTCGAGCTTGAGCTCGAGCTCGTTAAATTGTTAATAAACAAGCTCAAACATTCTAAAGCTCGGCTCATTAATTGGCTCATTTAATATTTATTATTTATATATTATAATGTAAAAATATGTATAAAAAACAAGATAAATATGTTATTTATATATTTAAAAAATATATAGAAAGTACATTTATATAATAGTGGTAGTAGATATTATTATTTTGGTAAAATATTGACTTTTTTTTTTTAGTATGTTTATATATATTGTATATATAAATGTATAATCAAAGTTTTAATTATAACGTTAGTCTCATATGTAAGCATGAATTTATAAATTTTTTGGCTCGTTAAGGTTCGTGAACTGACTCGAACTCAAGTCAAGCCTACGCTAACTCGGCTCGAGTTAAATTTTATTGAGCTCGAGCTCGAACTCGAGCTCAAGTTCGTTAAAATCTTAATAAACAAACCCAAACATACTAAAGCTCGGCTTAGCTCAGCTCATTTGCAGCCCTAATTGTGGATGTGTATACATTGTTGGATATTGTTGGAAATTTCTCTTTCAAATGTGATTTTGAAAAGTAAAGAAGGTTTTGTCGAAAAATCATTGATGTGGTTTATAAAGGAAAAGGAAATAGTGTTGAATTTTGAAAGGATATGAGAAAAGGGTATCTGTTGATGATGAGAGTGGAGTTGAATATTTATTATCACCCACATTTTGAAATTTGAAGATTTTATCTATTGTTGGAAAAATTATATGCTAAGTAGAAATATCTATTCTGGACTATCAGTGGAAAATAGCTTTGATTGTTATAGAAATTGTATGAGGATTAGGTTAAATTGAAACTAATTTCTCATACATCTTGCATCGAGCTTTGCTTCATAGTTGAATATTGAAAATGTACTATTTTTTTTAGAAAAATGGGTGTATACCTTGGTAAATCTTGTTAGGAAGTGTGGTTGTGGTTTAATCTTACTTAGTTTTTAAGAAAGAGAATTTACTGACTAATTATAGCTCAATGATCTTATTTTAAGTACCGCACTTAAGGTTTTTTAGATCACCTAAGTATTCAATTCTCAAGTCCAAAAAAATGAATTTGAATTCCTTTTATTTTCTTACTATTTCTCTGTCCGATTCCCTGTCCCCATTTTTTGTCCTATTTATTTTATTTTATTTTGTATTTCAAACACTCTTCTCATCACATGATATGTCAAAGTAATTAATTTTTTTAACAACATTGATAGAGACCCCCTTCAATCACCACCTCCATCACCCCACACACACGTGGCGGGTGGTGATTGGAGGAGAAGAAAAAACAAAAAACTGGCCAATGAGAGGGAAAGGGGGTTTGAAACATTTTTCTTTTTTTAATTAGCACATCATGCAGTGAGCAAAGTGTTGGAAATGTTTATAAAGTTCTGAATAAAACCAGAATTTTTTCCTAAGTTTGGCATATTTTTTAGGTGGGCCCCGTGCGTCGATTTTCATGGGTCAAAGTGGTAACGCATTCTATGCCGCGTTGTGATTCACGTGGTATATTTGGTTGCTCAAAACCATTACCGAGTGAATGAGAAATTGACGCCAAAGTGTGCTCCATGGAAATGGAGTTTTGGTAGAAATTCCTTAAGATTGTAAAATGGCTTGTCCCACATTGATTTGGTGGAAAGTTTTGAATGGGTTTATAAGGCATGGGTTTTGGTGTGAGGTGAGGTTGGGCTTGTTCGGCCCAATACTAATCTTTTTAGGCCAAAAACATTTGAATTTAATTTTATTTTTTGGTAAAATAAAATCCAGAATTCAAATTAAACCGGAAATAAACTGGTTTGGTTTTACTGTACATCCAAACAAAGCCCTTCCCGAAAATAAACTGGTCTGATTTTACTGTACATCCAAACAGGGCCCTTCCCGTTTTTTATCTGTTTAAATTATGAACCCAACAGATTCAAATCTGTTTGAATTCAAGACCAACAGGTTTCATACCTATTCAATTCAAAACCTGTAGCCACCTTTACATCTATAAATAGGACAACCCTCATTTGATTTTTCAGATTCAGAAAATTCATTATTTTCGTCCTTAAGAGCTCTGCAAATTTATTCTTCATTTTGTTACATTATTTTCTTGTGAGAAAGAGTGTAAACACTTAGTGTGTTCGTAAGACAAACAATTTGTAGTGCTACTATTCTGCTATTGTTTGTAGTAGATCATTTCATTCTGGGAGATAGACGTCCAATTTCTGAAAGCACCGTGGAGAGGACGAATCTGTCTTAAGGAGAAAGTGTCAAACACTGGACTTGATCAGATTATAATTCGAAGAAATTAAATCAAGTAAATTATTTAATTTATTTTCAGTGTTATTATTATTTATTTAAATCAGATTTTAATTTTATTTTTGTAACAAAATAAAATCTATTTTTATTTATTTATTTTTATTTCAAGTTTGATTTTTGTAATCAAACAAATTCTCTCATTTCCTTTATTTCTTTATATTCTGGTTGTTGTTTAGTACACAACAAAATTTAATTTATTTAAATACAGTAAAGATTGTCCAATACAAAGTGTTTGAAATAGGGACAAGAAAAATGAGAGTGAATCCCATGTCGTAAAAGTATTTCATATTGTGCAATTATTGAATGTGAAATAATCTATTTTTTCCTCTCATTTTATGATGTATGCCTGAATCAAGAATTCCTTCCATTCATTGTAGCTTTCGAAGTGTTTATGCCAGCATACACGTGAAAGCTCAATCTAGAGGAAGTTCAGGAAATGATTAAAAAGAAAGATCTTGCTCTAACTAACTAGGTTTAGTCAAAAAAAAAAAAAAAAAAAAAAAAAAAAAGAAAAAGAAAAAAAGAAAAGACTAACCATGTTTAGTCTAATTATTCATAATCCTTGTATCTTATTAGGAAATTATGTGTTCAATTCCCCCTTTAGTTAAGGATTCTCCTTTAATTTGGGAATCAAATTGAGCAGGTTATAAAACTCTTTGCTGGATTTTGACAAGTCATTACCCAGAGCTTTCAAGCTCTTACCCTTAGCTATTTCCTTCTTGATGCAAGGACAATTCAGATCAGCACATTTCCATGATGACATTAAAAAATAAATAAATTAAAATAAGGAACCTGATTCTCTTCTTGTTGTTTGGGCTCGTGGGGCAACCATGAGTCTCACATCGGTAATTCGAATCGTTCATATCTTAGACCACAACATATAAATCATCCATAAAAATAATTAGGTCAATTAGATAACCGTAACCATACTAGTTTATGACATTTATTTGTAAAAAAATAAATAAATAAATGATAAATATTATTTACAAACTAATTTGGACACGATTATTGACTCAACCTAATTTTGTTTATGAATAATCTGTAAAATGTGGTCTAAAAAAGGAACCGCTCGAATAATCGAGGTGAGACCTACGGTGGCCCTCATAGGCCCAAACAGCATGTGTGGATTGGACAAAATCTGGTTGCTAAAAGTAAAAGCCAAAGTGATTGAACTCGACTACTTTGTACGAAGATCAATCATAAATTATGTTTTGTTCACAAATCTTCATTGAACAAAACCATTTTCCAGGCCAGGTGATTAGCCAAACTTTATTTGTCTACCCTTATTACACAGCTAGAAAAATGACACCTAAAATGAAGTTGAGTATAATTAATAAAAAGCTTTATTCCAGACTCCAAATCTTTTGAACTATGTTTGGATCATATATTTAAGTAAAAATTTAGAAGGTAAAAGAGAAAATATAAATAAAATATGAATGAAATACACATTTTTTAAAAAAAAAAATCTATATTCCAAACACAATCTTAGTACTTTTTACTGTAATCAGTTTGAAGTGGGTTGTCACTGAGATGTTGACTGCTGGAAAAGTGATGGCCTCAACAACAATCGAGCAATTATCCATTGCCTATTGAATAATTTTCACAACAATCTATCTCTGAGGAGGATGGTACCCAAAAAAATTTAAAAAAAAAAAATTGGGGGGATTGCTTTTTTATCCAAGATGGGCAGTATCGTCAAATAGCTATATTGGGGTACTTCACAAAGAGTAAATAAAATGGAAATTTTCAATTCAATGCAAGCTTTTAAGAAAAATTACAGATAAGTGATAGTGCTGAATTCTTTTGTCTGAATTTGGATAGGTTTCCATTCCTAGATTTATGTTCATTTTTGTGTTACTGGATTCCTTCTTAATCTTTTTCCACATTTGGTTTCCTTGCTTAAAACAATTCTGTTAGATGAAAAATTAACAGGTAAATGAGAACGACGAAGAGTTGCCTGATTTTTGCAAACTCTATGAGAAGTCTCACAAGTTGAAGAAGAAGAATGACCACTACAACAAAATGCACCTTTGGCGACTAAAAAAAAATTTAGTAGCCAAATGTTGTGGAATTTGTGACCAAAAATTTTTTTAGTCGGCAAAAGGACAATATTTAGCTACTAGTTTTTTTCAGTTGGGGTATATTGATTATTGGCGACAAAAAAAAAATTTTAGTCGCTAAAATATCAGAATTGGCAACAAAAAAAATATTTTAGTCGCCATATATTGAGTTTTGGCTACTAAAACCATTTAGTCGCCGAATGTAAAATAAAAAATTATTTTTTATCTTTGGCGACTAAAAGTTTGGTCACCAAAAACATATTTTCAGCGACAAAAAAATATTTTAGTCGTCGTATATTGAGTTTTGGCTACTAAAACCATTTAGTCGTCGAATGGAAAATAAAAAATTATTTTTTATCTTTGGTCGCCAAAAACTTATTTTCAGCAACAAAAAAAAATTTTAGTCGCCAAAAAACTAAAATATTTGGAGGGAAACATTTCAAATTTTGGAGGGATTTATAAAATTAATTTGGCAGCCAAAATATTTAGTCGCCAAATTACTACTTTTAGCGACTAAACAAATATTTAGTCTCCAGTTGTTAAGGTTTTTGCTACTAAAAAACATATAGTCGCCGTTTGTTTTTTTCTTTTATTTATTTTCTCCTTTTCCTTATATTTGCCCTAGCCCTTCACAGACACTAATTGTTATCTCTTTTTCACGGGTTATAGCTCTGTCTCTGTCTCTGTCTCTCTTTCTCTCTCTTGGTCTGAATCTCTTAATCTCGTTTTGTTTTTCCTTCATGTTCTTCTCAATCTCTCAATGCCAATTCTTTTTGGAACTCGATTGAAGGTACGTGCTCTCTTTCTCTCTGTCTCTCTCTCTCAAGTTTCTTTTTCTGTTTCTTCTTGTTTTCGGGTTTGAATCTACGCCTAGGGTTTCGATCGAGTTCAAGGTACTCTTTCTCAGAAGTTCTTCTGTATGTTTCTATCTTCCTTCATTTCTTCTTATTTTGCGATTTGAATCTATGCCTAGGGTTTGGATTGCTGGATGACCCTTGCAATTTCTAGGGTTTTCCATTTCGATTACATCACCAATGGGCGAATTGAAGATAAAAGAGACGTCTCTCTCTGCTCTGTTCAATCAGGCTCGAAAGATCCATCTATCAGCTTCCGAATCTGGCATTGATCAGGTATATATGAATGTATTGGTGTAAATATTAGTGTATGAATCTCTTATTAGAGTGCTTGATAGATATTGCTATGGAATCTCATAATATAGTTGACCCATGAACCAAACAAAATAGAAAGAAAATGGAAATTGCAGTGATATGAAAACCAACCTGATTGGTTTTACATAAACATACTCCCCTATTAGCTGTGGGCAATGCAGATTGACTGCAATAGATATGCACCTTGCAATTTCTTGGCTATTTAGGTTTCATTAAAGCAAAACCAGTATGAATCTCTTATTAGAGTGCTTGATAGATATTGCTATGGAATCTCATAATATAGTTGACCCATGAACCAAACAAAATAGAAAGAAAATGGAAATTGCAGTGATATGAAAACCAACCTGATTGGTTTTACATAAACATACTCCCCTGTTAGCTGTGGGCAATGCAGATTGACTGCAATAGATATGCACCTTGCAATTTCTTTGCTATTTAGGTTTCATTAAAGCAAAACCATCTCATTCAATGGCTAGGGTGTTTTACTTTCTGATGTTGCAGGGATGCCAGTCTGGCAAAAGATCGATGATGGCAGCAACAAGCCTTATATCTTCTGTATGTACATGTCATTAATAGAAGGATCTCTACACTTATTTTGTATATGTTTAAATAACAAAAAATACTACACAATCGTGTTTTCATTTACTTCATTATAGTATGAGTATGAGATAAGTGATGAAAATTTATGTATGCATAATCTGCATGTTCGGATGCCCTTCACCAGTGTTTGTAATTTTCTTAAACCTTGTATACAAGAAATGCTATTTTCCAACTTCCGCAATAAGTTCATGTCGCACACCACATATTTCTTGGCCCTTTGGTTCCCACAAAGAAACAAGAGGTGCAAAATTTTCTTCTAACTGCTGGTAGCTTCGTCCTATTGACTACCTTGTGATGCCTTACATTTAACTTTATGAATGTCATCCTGCTGCTACTCACATAAATTTTTTGTCTTGTGTCATCCCATGAGTCCGGTATGCAATCTTCTCTTCGCCCTTCTAAAAATGGATTTTGACTTTTAAGAGCCTCACTTGAATGCTAATCAGAAGTTCTAAACGTATAATTAAAATGTTCTACTGGAAGTTAGGAACTTATCTATCATTGTTGAAGACACCTCCAAGTAAAGAAACTTTTGGCTACCAAATAGTTAGTCGCAAAACACACACACTTAATTGGCTTCTAAATAATTTAGTCGCTAAAAGTAAAATATATATATATTTAATTATTTTAAAAAAATATATGGCAATTAAAGTTTTAGTCGCCGATAGGTCACTTTTGGCTACCAAAAAAATTTTAGTTGCCAATTGTCTTTCTCGACGAACTATGGGCGACCAAATTGGCAACCAAATATATTAGTTGCCAAAAGTAATTGACGACTAAAATAAGGCTTTTGGAGATTAAAATTTTAGTCGCCAAAAGTGAAAGTTCTTGTAGTGCAAATTGGCGACTAGAAATTGTATTAGTCAGCAAGAGTACAATATTTTAGCTACTAATTTTTTTTAGTCAAGGAATATTGATTATTGGCAACTAAAAAAAAATTAGTCGCTAAAAAAGCCACAATTGGAGACTGAAAAAAAAATTTAGTCACTGTATAGTATTTTTTGGTGACTAAAGTTTTAAATTAGCGACCAAATTATAATTTAGTCACCAATACTATAGCCGATAGGCTATTACCAACTACCTGGGCGGCAAAAATTTTTAGTTGCCATTGACTTTCGGGGACCAAAATATAGGGCTTTGGCGACTAATATTTTAGTCGCCAAATGTGTCATTTCTTGTAGTGAAAATAATGCATTTGCATTTTCAACAAAATGCCACTATTTGTGTTTGCCTTTAATAGTAACAGAGTTATGCTAGGATCCAATGTCACTGCTATGCATGAAGTACGGCGGTGACTGTTGTGCGGCCCGTGAGAATCATTTAAGGACTTATTTTGATGATTCAAACCGTTCAAATTTTAAGAAATATCGAGAACAATATATGCTTTTAAAAAATTAAGTTGATCTGATATTAATAACTTCTTCAAACTGAAAACAAATTCGATTTGATGAATAAGTTATTGATATCCATTTTACTTGATTTTTTTACAATTATATTGTTCTTGATATTTTTTAAAATTTGAATGGTTCAGATCTTCAAAGTAGAACCCGAAATGAATCTCATGGACCGCACAGTGACACTGGATGCATTATGCTAACAGCAAAACCAAGTATATGATGGCGTTTTATTAAATGTTGACTTTAAGCACCTCTCAACGTTTAATAAAGGTCGTAGAGATATGACGACAACCATATAATGAGCATCTTTCATAAAAAGTCATATTACTTTTACCAACACTTAAATGGCCTACTGGCATTTTTGAAACCTCAAAAAATTCCAAATTTCCTATAGTGAAAAAAATAAAACATTATTTTTAGGTTACCATCTTTTAGTTGATAGCAAGCATATGTTGCAAAACTTCCAATTAATATTTAACCTCCGTTTGAGAAGTGGGTTAGCTTTTTGACTTTTTGACTTTTTTAATTATTTTAGTCTGGGGCTAAAAAGCCTAGTTTTAGAAGGGCTTTTTGGCTTTTTTGGCTTTTTGGTGAGGTGTCTTCCTGTTAAATTACCAATATGCCCTTTTTGTCTTTTTTTTTTTTCATTTTGGGTTTGGATTTGGCAAATTTTGCTTAAATGTTTTTTATTTATTTTTTTTATTTTCGGTTTAGATTTGGCGTATTTTGCTTAAATTTTTTTTTTTTTTTTATTGTTTTAACCTACATTTTAAGAAGCACTTAATTTTTTTAAGTAATATCAATTATGATTATCAAATAGACTTAATTAATTATCACTTAATCAATTCACTTTTAAATGTTGAATCATACTATCAAACCTCCTTAATCAGAAAATAAATTCACGAAGAGCAACTGCAAAATACAAGTTTTTTTTGGGTTTGGATTTGGCATATTTTGCTTAAATTTTTTTTTTTAAAATTTATGTTTTTGTCTTTTTTTTTTATACATTAATTAGTTCTTGTTCTTTAATTTACTTTTTTTGCCTTCTTTATTTTTATTGGTATACAATAACTTATTTATTTATTTATTTGTAAATTACGTGGCGAATGGTAATTTATGTTTTCATGTTTTTTTTTAAATGTTCTTGAATGAGGCGTATTTTTGTCGTTATTTTTTTTAAATTTACGATTTTGTCAAGATTTTTATATTCACTCACATTAATTTATTTTTATATTACAAAAATGGATTTTCATGTGTTTTATTTATTTGTAAATGACGTGGTAAATGCTAATTTACGTTTTTTTTTGTTTTTTTTTTTCCTTTTTTTTGGATGAGGCATATGTTTGTTGTTCTTCTTTTTTAAATTTACGTTTCTGTAATTTTTTTTAATTTGTATACATTAATTTGTTTTTATATTTGACAAATGGGTTTTCATGTGTTTTATTTATTTGTAAATTACATGGCAAATGCTAATTTCGGTTGGTTTTTTTGTTTGGAAAAAGGTTTTTTTATGTCATTTATTTAAAATGATGTGGAAAATCATATATTGCCGTGGCACATGACAAAAAATGAGGGTCTGTTTTGGTTTTTTTGTTGTTTTCAACTTGTGTTTTTATGTTTTGAATTGACGTCGCACATGATAATTTCTGCATTAGTTGTTTTTTTTTTCTTATTTGTTTCTTAATATTTTAAATTTAAAAACAACTCTACACTCAAATCGTAACCAAACACATAAAATAAAACTCAATTAATAAATTATTTTTAAAACTCATAACCAAACACATAACTCAAAACTCCATACTACTTTCACAATTCTACACTCCAAAAATAACCAAATACATAACAAAAAAATTAAAATATTTAAAAATATTTTTATAAATAGAGTTTGAATTTATTTTTATAAAATATTTTAACGAAAAACAAAAAAAATGTTTTAAATTTTTTTTTTTCAACTTTCTTTGTTAAATTTACGAAAAGGTGTGTTTTGGGAAAAGGTTTTTTTTTTAATTAATTTTTGTGTGCTGCAGTTGATGGTGATGCCCAAAATTAACATATGGGGATAATTTCGTAAATTGACCTTGGCATTGGCTGTTGGGCTGCACTTGTGAAGGTTTTGTCCCCATGTGGCTAAAAAAGCCACCTTTGTCGTGACATGGCTATTTTAGCCCCAGTTTGGCTTCCCAAACACTTAGAAATGGAGATTGATATGTGTGAGCAATAATGTTTTATTATAGTTTAAGTATAGAACAACTATTAACTAGAGTATAGTGTAGAGTTCATTACTTCATTAAGCATAGATTAAATACAGAGTACACTTTCATGATAGATAATAGTCCATTTTTCACCGAAATCTCATATTTTACTTTAATCTTAAAATAAGTGAAGGGGCATCAGTTTTTAATATTAAATTAATTATTTAATTGATTAATTGGTGTAATAAGTAATGTACATAATTATGAGTTATGAGAGTTAGTGAATAGTCAAACGACTAATACTATATGTAACAATTAGTACACTAATTAGTGTATCAATTGATAATGTGACATAATTTAAGATATTTTTGGTATTTGTAATTTATATAATGAGAGGGGTCAACAATAATGTCATAACTAGTGTTAGTAAACTAATTAATACACTAATTGGTACATATAGTACCCCTCATAATCAACATATGGGAATGTGTAAGCTTCTCACACTGGATAGATAAGAGAAGATGGAAAGGCTTATAATCATTTATGTTATTGGGTTTGAATAAAAGAGGGAATTGCATCTCAGTGGGATAGGAAAAAAAATTAAGGGATGTTATATGCACTAATTAGTGTACTACCTAGTGTACTATTACTAATTATGGCATTATTATTGACCTCACTCATTATACAAATTATAAATACTAAAAATATCTTAAATTATGTCACATCATTAATTGGTACATTAGTTAGTGCACTAATTGGTAAATATAACATTAGCCAAAAAAATTTATAGAGGATTTTCACTAGCATTCTATCACATAATCATTTACACCTTACCTATTTTTATAATTTGTTTTCTCTGTCTTATTGTGCTATAATTCTCCTTAAATATGACATGCAAGTAGAGGTCTAACTTAGAGCATCTTCAATTGTTGTTGCTATAATACCATTGCTATTGTTATAATTTGGCAATGAATAGTGTTATTTTGTCAAATTATAGCAATGGTGCTCCAATGGTCATTTACTATTTTGGCAAATTTCAACCAACTTTCTCTCCTAGTTTGTAGGTGTTGTTTGGATATAGGTTTTTTTTGTAATTTTATTTTTATTTATTTTTTGTCTTTTATGACCTTTTTTTAACTTTTTGTAAAAAAAAAATTATATATTTATATTATTCCTGACTAGACAAATATAAAAAATGAAAAAAAAATTGAAAAATTAGAAGAAAAAAATTAAATATAATTCAATTTGAAAAATTAAATAGAAAAATTAAATTTGAAAAATTACTTGGTTTTCTACTATTTTAATTCTGTTTTTTCAACTGAATTTGGAGCCACAAAAATGTTCATATTTGCTAATGTGGCATGTTTGGCAGTTGCTATTTTACATACCAAATTTGAGAACAAATATGGCATATGCCATCTTTGGCAAGTAAAATAGCAAGCTATTGGAGACCCACTTTTTATCACTATTGCTAAATTATAACTTTGACAAGTGTTTTGAGAGTTCCACTGGAGATGCTCTTATAAATGCAGAGGAAAAACACGTAGAGGACTTTTTTTCTTTTTTTCTCACAATTGTCACTTGTGGTCATCAAATTGAAATACATTTTAATACATTAAGAAATGTTGGTGAATTTTCAAAATGTTTTTTTTTTTTAATTTATAGTTTAATTTTGGGGTGTTTTCAAAACCTTTCTTGTTTTTCTTTGGAATGCATTAATTAAACTTGGGGATTTT
Source organism: Camellia sinensis (assembly GCF_004153795.1). Lineage (NCBI taxonomy): Eukaryota > Viridiplantae > Streptophyta > Magnoliopsida > Ericales > Theaceae > Camellia > Camellia sinensis. The sequence goes on along the minus strand of NW_021024683.1, from coordinate 261,611 downwards.
GTCCCACATTGGAAAGAGAGCAAAACATGAAGCACTTAATAAAGTGCTATATGGAATATTCTTTTGAATATGGAATTATGGGATGAAAACTAGTGTGCATGCACCCACACCGCAAGGACGGTGCTTCGCACCATCCGCACACGCTCGCGCGCGCGTGGCGTGGGCTGTGTGGCGTTTGATGGCACACTTTGTACTTAGCACGAACGAATCAGTGCCATGAGGGCACTTTCCTATTTGTATCGGATAGGTTGGAGCGATGATGTGGATCCGACGTGGCATGGGTGACGTGGAATACAGTCAGCTCCATGTGGGAGTGACGTGTCGTCCATTGACAATAAGTCAACCAATAGAGCAAACGGTTGTGTGTCCGATCTGGAGCGGGTTGATCATAGCCATTAATTGGAGATGCGTGCGATCGTACGGATAAGATGGCACCCAATCGTGATCAGGTGTGATTAGTCAAGGCATCTATTCTGTGTCAGAATGATATGCAACATAGATCATCGATCCAACGGTCAAATCTAATCGGATGCGATCAACGGACATGACCATTCGATCAGATCCATCAAGGTCTATAAATAGGTTACGAATTCAGCCATTTCATTCCATTCAATAATTCATAATTCATTCATTCACTCTCTTTCTTTCCCTCTTCATCTTGAATTTTCAATCAAGAGTTTCTTAAGCAAATTTCTACTTTTCTTACTGGTAATCAAGTTCTACAGATTTGATTATCAATATCTTGGTTTTCTTGATTATATCAAAAGTATTCTGATATATTGTTGTCAGTGCAGACGCCGATAAACTAGATCTTTAGATCAGGCTTCATTGTATCCTGGAGACAAATTTGTTGTAACCCACCTGCACACCTTTTGGTAGGTACAAATATTGTCTTTAGGAAAGCGGCTTGGTAACGCGACTTGAAACACTATTTTTTCTATTCTATATAGACAAGATCATTGCCAAATTTTGAAGACCCGAAGTCCACCATTTGAAGAATTCAAGACCCTTTGTTCCAACAAGATATACATTTAGAAAAGAAAAGAAAAAATATGTATGAAATGTAAATATATTTTATTTATATTACACATTCTTTTTCTTTAATTTTTTTTTTAAAATTTCTATCCAAATTCATACTTCAAACGCAACCTATTAATCAAATGGATAAAATTTAAACATTAAGAACTAAAAGGAAAAATTATAACAAAAAAAAAAATCTAAAATTTGACTCTTATAACAAAATAAACTCTCAGTTATTAATTTATCAATTTAAACTTTAAATTTTTTATTTGTTTTCAATAATGGACAACATTACCAAATCTCAAAGTCGCCACCTAATCTTTCGAGAAAATTAAAAAACTCGTGACTCGTGCCAAGACTTACTGTTCGTCGTAACCAAAGATGTCATGGTTCGAAATCTTAGATATGAGAGGGGAATGTCATTAATTGAGCATCCCCGCTCACCTGATCAAAAGTCGGCCTCTACTAACCATAATGTGAATTTTATAGACAATATATGTTCATGTTCCGATTTCTTAATAAATCTAAAAATTACTAAGTAAAGCAAATAAGTATAGACTGTGTTGTTCGTTTTGGAACAGTTTGATTTCATGAATTTTGAAAGAATTTTGAGATATGTGCAACTCACAATGAAATCGAGCCCACATGCATAAGAAATCAATACTATTCCATATTAAACTACACAATCTCCATCCACTGGCAATCATAGAGATATATTAATTAAACAAATAGCTGCATGGTAGGATGCTAAACATAATAAGAAAATTATATATAAGAGGGATACTAAACCTATAAATGCTTACCTGTATTTACTAGCGTCCAGCGAAAAACTATAAAAGAAAGTTAGTAAAATATGCATAATATTATATACAAAATTTTAATGCAATATATACATAAAAATGCGACTAGGGTTGGAAATTATTACAATACCGAATAAAAGACATGGGATGGGAATTATTATAAAATAAAAGAAATGGGGTTGAAAATTATTACAAGAAATTGAATTTAACAAATCATATAACTAATTTACTTATAACATCTAAAGATTGGTGGTTCAGCCGACCATTTCTAACAAGCTAAATCACATGTAAAATAATAAACAAAATTCAAAATAAAGAAACTAATCAGATGGCTCAGTCAATCATTTCTAACAAGCTAAATCACATATGTAAAGTAAGAGACAAAATGTAAGAAATATAGAAACTACATTAGGTGGCTCGGCCAACCATTTCTACCATGTTATATTATATATTTAAAGATAAGAGAAATAAAAAGAAAATAAATGAGAAAAGTGCAAAAACTCACCTTTGGAAGAAATGATGAATTTTCTTATTACTAAACTTTTTTATAACATCCTCACGGTTATGGAGTATGCTTTGAAATCTCAACAAGCAGTTTCAAGTTTAAGCTTTAATGAAATTTTTGGGTGGTATATATCAATGAATAGAATGGTTGATTGAAAGCTTTGGTTGAAAAGGCTCTCTTGCTCTCAAAATAGCTCAAAGTTTTTTAAAATCAATTTTTCTCCCTCAAGAGTTCTTTGAAATAAAAATTCTTATAACCAAAATTCTCTTATCAAGACTTTTCAAACAAAATTTTCTTTTTCCAAAATTTTCTCTTTCTTATTTTTTATTTTTTTGTTTTTTTATCTTGAAACAAAATTTTCTCTTCCAAAATTTTTTCCTTTTTTTTTTCTTTTGAAACAAATTTTCTCTTCCAAAATTTTTCCTTTCTTTTCTTTTTTTTTTTTAATTTTTTTATATAGAATTTCAAAACACTTAAAACACATGGCTAGTCATGTGGTATTTCCAAAACAACAATGATTGAGACCCCTTTTTTGGGGACTCCACAACCCCTTTTGGATCTCAACCATTGATGTATGTGTGGGACATATGGTTGAGATCCAAAAGGGGTTGTGGGGGTCCCAAAAAAAAGGGTGCCAAGCAATTTTTTTTTTCCAAAAACATGTGGTTAGCCATGTGATATCTTAAAATCATGTGACTTGCCATGTGGTATGAGAGTCAATTTTTCCAAAACTGTTAAATTTCCCGGACAAAAAGAAATTCGGAAAAATATTTTTGAATAGGTCTAAAATAATTTGGCCAAAACGGGTGTAAGATTGGAATTAAAACTTAAACCCAACTTTTTTACTGAGAAATTCGTAAAATAGCACATTCTAATTTTCATCATCAGGTATTTGAAAGAAAGCGCCGAAGTCTTAATGCCAATCAAAATGGGGTGTTTACAAAAACCAACCGAAAAAATGATATTTTAGTTATTAAACTCAAAGAAAATAATATTTTAAACATTTTATCTACATCTATAATGAATTTAATGACTAACACATCTTTTTTCGTGATTTTACTTAAAAAAATAACCTTATGATTTAGATTATGAACAAGTTAAAATATTAATTTTTAAATTGATATAAGTAAAAATTAAATTTTTTTTTTCCAGAGTAAAATTTTGATTTTTTTTTTTTTTACCCTGAACTAAAATTATATATTTTGGAGGCTAAACAGTAATTACACTGCACATTTCAAGCTCCGTTTGGCAAGATGGTTGTAACTAAATTCGCTCACTAAAAGATAAAATAAGTTAAAAAACTAATAAGATAAAATATCATATTTAAATAATAACTATTTCAATTTTTCTCTGTTTAAATTATAAAAAAATCAAAAATTTATCTCAAATTTTTTTTTAATCAAACTAAAATAATCACAAAAAAAATAAAAATAAAAAAAAGAAGAAGAAGAAGAAGAAGAAGAGTCAGAAATAGTCGTTTTCAACTAATGAAATTAATGGCGAAGGCGCCTGGTCCGGTGTATATATAGAAACCGGAGATGAAAATTGAATACACGACTTTGGTATTGAGTTGCTGTGCTCTGTCGTGGAAAGAATAACAACTCAAGTCGCATTCCGGTCATCAATTCATTCTCACCATTTCCCAGTACTCAGGTTTTCTCCCTCTCTCTCTCTCTCTCTCTCTCTCTCTCTCTCTCTCGCTCGCTCTCTCGTATTGTTCTTGGCTTTGTCAAGCTTCTCTGAGAATTGTGTGATTCCATATATAGTTTATCTTGAGTTATATACCAAAAAACGCATGTTGAAATTTGTGAGACAAACAATCATTCAAACTTGCCGATGATGTTTCCAACTCTTTCTGTAGAGATACGTCAGATTGCCCGGTTATAGTTTCAGATCTTGATTTTGATTTTGATTCCTATTTTCTTCTCATAACCCTGGGTTTCACGTCTATCCTCATCCATTCTGGGTTTGCTTTGCAAATGTATTTTTTTTATTATTAAAGATAGATCGAAATTAAACTGCGAAAATAACCAGTTGGTCAGTTTTTATGAGAAATTCTATTATTTTTCTTTTTAGTTAAGATCATTTTTTTTTTAATTATGACCTTATTTTAATTATAAAATCCTTGATTATGTGTCTTGTGTTGTTTGGTTATGAATTTTTTTTTTTGTAATTATATAAAAAATATAAAATTATATCATTTTGTCCTTTAATTATAACGTTCATACAGTACACATCTTTTGAGAGTCGTTATTATAGTCTTTCTCATTTTTTATTAGGATAATTCAGTCCTACTTTGAATAAAACACGGTATAAAGTTTTGTTTTTCCTACATTCCTCATATGCCCCACATGGTTCGGCACACCAGTCTACATCCACTCTCCAAGTATCTTCCTTAGGAATTTTCACTATTCTTTAAATAGTAATTACACCACTAATTTTACGAGTGTTAGTGAACCTTTACAACAAGTGATCGAATCCAATTACTCTTACTAGTTTTGAATCTGATGCCTAGTCTCACCTAACCTAAGTGATTTTATCCCGAAAAAATCACTCACAAAAACTCTCTTTTACAAGAATAATAAGAAGGGTGTGAAAACCTTTTTACAATTTCTACAAAAAAAATACAACTCAATGAGGCACAATATCATGTTTGAGAACAGTTCAATATCACAAAAATTCTCTTCTTTACTTCATATTTTTCTCCAACCAAAACACTTCTCTTTATCTCCAAAATTCTACCTATTGGGAGAGGGACACTCCTCTGACATGTTGAATTCGGATGACGAGGAAGCGAAGCGCAAGACGCTCCTTCATCACGCGGCTTTTCCTCCATTTGAAAGTAGGTCACTTTCAATGAATAATAATTATAAATTTTCAAATTTTTTTTTTTTGATCAGCACAAATTTTCAAAACTTGCACTGGAGTTTTATTAAAATATTTGAATGCGCAATGACTTACATAGTAATTTTTCCAAGAAAATATTTGAATGCATAGTGATTTCTCTATTAAAAAATTTGTATACATAGTAAAAAAATTTTAAATAATATTTATATGATATCTAAAAATATATGCTCCTTTTATAATCTTTGTAGCTATTGTAAAGATTTGTGAATACACTCAAATGAAGACAACTTACCACTACGTGAATGTATCAAAATTCTCAATAGAAAACAACCCACTAGTATCAAATTTGTCAAAAAATTAATAGTGACCAACTAATTTAATTTTAAAACGTGAATAGTAAAATTACTATTTATGCATAGTAACTTCCACGAAATTCAAACATGCACAGTAAATATATATGATGCAACTGAAATCTATTTTCATATTTTGTGTCAAATGATTGTAAAAAAAACCAATGTATATTAAAAAATCACAATTTATCAAATAATATTTAGATATCATCAAAATTAAAACACATGACTAGCAATTTTTTTAGTTTTTTTTTTTTTTTTTCAATTTTCGTTAATGAGGTGATTGTTAAATCCAAATATTAATATAATTTGTAAGAACGTTATTCAAAAGTCCACAAGCTAAGCTATTAAGTCCATAAGGACATGCTTCTACAAAATGACAAAATTACCCATATTTTTCCATCTTTCTCTTTACAAGAGACAACTATGTGTTTCTAGAGAGAAAAAGTAAAGCCCCAACCAATAAATCCCTTCTCTCTACCTGTTCAACTTCTCTCTCAACCACTACAACTCTCTTATTCTCTGTCATTTCTACATGGGTTTTCACCGCTACAAAGTCTGCTCACTCTCACTCTCACGCCACTCTAGCGTCGATCATCGACTGCTCTAGCCTCATCTCCAACATGGTTGATTGCCTGTCCTATGTCATTGCCAGCAATGCCGTCAAGAAGCTGAGGGAACTTGCTGCTCCAACCTCAAAACGATATCAAGTTGGGTTCAATCAGACGTTATATTGAACTCATTGAGTCTTGAGTCATTTCATACTCTTTAGTGATGACAATGGTTCAAGAATTAATGTCTACCAGTTCCCTTGAGGTAACACCATGATAAGAATGAGGTTTTGTTTGTCTTTATTTTTCATTTATTGAGACTTTGTCCCATTGATTCATAAATCATCACGCAATGAGTTTGCCTCAATTGATTGTTTGCGAATCGAGTCTACCCCTCCCTTGATCTATTTCATGATAGGGAGAGTCAAAGAGGACAAACATGCCCAGGAAACACTCTGTTTGTGCTATGTTTTCTTTTTGTTGCAGCAGGGCAGACCCCCGAAATAGTGGCCGCCCGGCCACCTGTCCATCCTGCTAGCCACTTTTCAAGGCCAGCCGGCCACTTTATTTTATGCAGACAGTACCATTTTCATGGTAGAACAAAGCAGAGGCTAGGTCTAAAATAGATTATTTTTCTAACTACAAAACAGAACAGTTCTGGTAGAAAACATAGGTATTTTCGGGTGGCTATTCTCATTCATGCTGTCATGACCCGAACCCACCCCCGTAAGTTAAGGACATAACCGGCCAGTAATCATAAGATTACCTACGGCCTCAAAACAGAGTTAATGGGGGCCAAACGGAAGCAATTTAAAACTTTGTCCTTAGAGTTGTGCTTACATGGCACATTAAAACAAACCATACACATATACATTAATAACTCACAATAGATACACAGTACCATAAAGTTCTATACAGACAGGATCATCCAAAACTAAGTCAACCCATGAAAACTATATACAGACATATTCAAATACTTCGCCAATATAACAACTTAGAACAAAATGGCAAAGGCGAAGGTGAGTCTCATGCGTGAGACACATAGGCCGACTTTTCAAAACTCGGTTGTTCCATACAGACTTCACTGGGGCTGGGTCTGGACCTCTCTTGGCTCACCTACAAACACATGAATGAGCATAAGCGAAAGCCCAATGAATGATATCAAATAAAGAAATTACATTGGAACATTATACATCAGGCAGCCTTGGGCCCAATTCATTCATGTCAAACTGGCCTTTGGCCTTTTCAATCGTTCATATCAGACTGACCTTTTGGCCTTATCAAACTTTTGTATCAGACTGGCCTTTCGGCCCTTCCAAACTTGTCATATCAAACTGGCATTTAAGCCTTTCAAACTTATCATATCAAATTGGCATTTAAGCCTTTCAGACTTGTCGTATCAAACTGGCAGTTAAGCCTTTCAAACTTGTCATATCAAACTGACATTTAAGCCTTTCAGACTTGTCGTATCAAACTGGCATTTAAGCCTTCCAGACTTTCATTTCAAACTAGCATTTAAGCCTTTCAAATTTGTCATATCAAACTTTGTCCACCATTCAACATTAATGAACTTTACAAAACTTACGTAGAAGTAAGCAATTGGACAATAACATATTTCAGATATTACTCACAGTGATCGGTTTGCGGATTTGCCCTGGAGTTCGACCCTACATATTCCATGAACACAAAAGGGTCACTAACAATTCAATCCGTTCTAAATTCATATTTTCCTCTTTAGGCTTTATTCTTATCTCTTTAACTCATTTACGATGTCTAACACATGCCTAAGAGTGCTTGCAAGTGAAAGAGAACGGAAAACGAAACACAGAATGCGAAAACAAAATTTCAGAAAACAGGGTCCCCGCTCGAGCGGACCCTTAAGGCCTGCAAAAGTACTGGTTGCATCAAAAATACGCTCAAGCATGGATTAGAGCGCTCGAGCGGAAGGCCTGTCTACAAAAGTTCCCCGCTCAAGTGTGAAATATCCTGCTCGAGCGGACACCAAGTCTGCAAAAAGTACTAGGAGCACGTATTCCCCGCTCGAGCGAACGTAAAAAATTCTGGATTTTCCAGAACACTCTCTTGAGTTCAAACTTGACATTTCAACCACTTTTCTTGCACATTATGGCTCCAATTTCACATATACTTGTACTAACATGGTACCAATACTAAAATACATTAACATGGAGCTCAATTTTATGAATCAAACACATGCATGGCTCATTTTCCACCAAACTCATTATCAATATAACAATTTCATGCATTCAAAGCTTCTACTCCCATGGATTGTACATGCATGTGACACATAACCTTCATTCTCATCCCATATGATGGAAAGGTGGACAAATACATGGATTTCAACCAAATTGCAACATGAGTCATGTAGTTCAAGCTCAAATATGCAAATTCCAAACAATTACATACATGCATGCATATATAGTCTTCCAATTCAACAAAACCAACTCAAAACATGCTCTTGACTATTAATTAACTTTGAACACACAAGATTACACATTAAACTCATGAATTCAAGAATCAATGCTTACTTAGAGGTTCAATTCCTCCAATCTATGGTCAATTCTAGAGTTGGCCTCCAAAATCAAGCTTCAATGATCAAACTCTCAATTTCTTTCACTCTCTCTCTCCTTCTTTGAGTCAAAAAATAAGCCAAAATGCACTAAAGGAAGGAATTTGAGGGTGTAATGCCCTTACAACTGTCACGACCCAAACCCACCCCTATGGGTTTAGCACCGTAACCGGCCAGTAATCCGAGATTATCGAAGGCCTGCTTAACAGTAATACAGTAATACAGAGTACAGGGGCTGACGGAAGCCAATACAGTAATTAAGCAATGTCCAATAAGCTGTGACAGTCTGTATGCAAAAAAGACTTTTCATTCAAATATATACAGTCGAACAGAACAGTATGCACATATATACACTCATTCAGTTCAGGGACCTAATCCCTATCAAACAGTACAGTAATAGTCTATACAGTCGTACAAAACAGATACAAAGACAGACGGGGAAAATTAAAAACACCCCTAAGCCGTAGCTCGACAGGCTCAGAACCTCGCAGTGAGGCACAGCGGTTGGCTTGACAAAACTGGAGTTTACCCCGACGCTCCTAGCTGCGGTCTGGTGCCTGGACACCTACATATACATATGAGCAGTGAGCTAAAGCCCAGTGAATAACACAATGTGTAAAGGGGTTAAGAATGAATGTCCTTACAGTAATGAAAACAGTTCATTAAATCAGTATTTCAGACGTTCAGTCAGTGCAGTCATATGTGGTACTTCCATTAGCATAACAGTACAGTAAACAATAGGTCTTAAAAGACCGAGCAGTAAATGATGGCCATCAGTCAGTAACAGTAGTGGTTCCAACGAGGGAACCGACAGAGATCTTTGTAACAGTAACAGTAAACAGTAGTTGCTAAGGATGCCATAATACAGTTCAGAATATAGGACATACATTCATTCAATTAACAGTAACAGTTCAAAAAGCAGTACAGTTCAATTGTTCAGAAGATAATCATTTTGAACATATCTTTACACAGTTGTTACTCACAAAGTTCTGGGCTACAGTAAAGCTAGAGCGCGTCCCCAGTCGCCAATCCTACACAATTACAGATTGAACACACACTAAGCTACACAGTTAGGAAAATAATAACTTAATCCCTAACTTGCCTCGGTGTGTTCTACATCTACGTCCTCACTAAGATGCCTTAAACTAGGCCTAAGAATGCCTAGGATGGGATGAGGATGCAAAGGTGCACTTTAAAAGCATTTTCAGACTTTTCAGAAAACAGGGGTCACGCTCGAGCGTAGGTTACTCCGCTCGAGCGGACATGTAGACAAAGGTTTCCGCTCGAGCGTAGACTTATCCACTCGAGCGTTCTGCAAAACAGTCAAAAATGCTGGATATGTGAAAACCACGCTCGATTGGGCGCTCGACACCCGCTCGAGCATGAGACACAATGTCCCGCTCGAGCGTCAATTCTTCCGCTCGAGCGGACTGCAAAACAGAACAAAAATGCTGATTTTCACGCTCGAGCGCCAGTCACCCCGCTCGAGCGTGAGTCCAAATTCTGAAAATTCCAGATTTGAACCTCAAGCTCAAAACCAAGTTTTAAACCATAAATTTCGATCCTCTTGGGCCAATTTTCCAAAAAACACATCAAAACTCATACTTTAACATGATTCAAAGCTCAATTTGTAAAATCAAGGCCCAAGGGTGTTTCAAACAACTCAATTTGAAACCAATTTTCATGAATATGAAGAACATGCAAACATGCATGAATTTAAATCATTTCAAAGCTTTAAATACAAGCTCAAATGAGCTAACTCTTACAAAAACAAGATGAAAACATGGACTTAACATAACCATGAGCATGCATGAGACAATTCTCCATGGAATCAACTCAAATTCAACAATTCAAACATGCATGCATGGAATGAGCTCCAATTCAACATTAATTAGAGGTATGGAGGCTCAAATATGCACTCAATCCTTCAATTCCTTCCAATGAGGCTAAGTTCCTCTACCTCTCTCTGTCAATCGGTTTTGCTTCTCAAATGTGGCTGAACAAATGTGTGCCTAAGTGTGATAAGGCTCAAAAGATATTAGGTAGTGGTCCACTCAAAGGCCTAATGGTAAATAAGTCCAACTCTATTAATTTGGCTTAATTACTCTAATTTAATCATACCAAATCAGTTTTCAAATAAATATGCTATAAAACCATATTAATTCTAAGGATCACAAATCATCAATCGATTTCAGATTTGGCCACCGATAAGGCCTTCAATTCGTAATTTAAACATAAAAAACACGAACTGATCAATTAACAATCAACAGATAACAAATGCATTTAAACAGACACAGTCAATCAATCAGTTTCAGCTTTCAGTCAGTCAGTTCAGTATTTCAATCAGTTCAATTACTTCAGTTATCAATCACAATCAGTCTCAGTTTAGCAGTAATCGGTAGTTAATCGGTAAATAGTAACAAGGGTTGTTATAACAACATAACCCACTAATGCCAATATAATAATAATAAAGTAATTGGGCACTAATTCATCAATTTAATCGATCTAATCTGGTCCGGATCAATTTTTCAATTAAATTTCACCGTATGCTCTAAAAATTATGCCAATCACAATGGCATAATCAATTTCGGGTTCTGTGGCCGATAAGGCTTTCAATTAAATTTCCAAAGCAGATAGTCAAATAGATATTCCTACGGTTAACAGATAGAAATTCAAAACCACATATTTTCATATAATAGCACACAAAATCGTACTAAACACATAATCATACTCATATTAAGGACCAATTAGCATACTACAGAACAGGGGTATCACACATGCATACGCACTTCTCTACTTCCCGTGGCTCGTGAAATTAGTACTTTAATAGTAGTGTGTTGTAATTAATTACTTAGATTCATTTGAACTTGTAATAATTAGTTAATCTAGTTTATTCATTCATTTGGATTTGTAATAAGTAGTTAATTTGAACACTTGGACATTCGGACCCTCTTATATGAGGGCAAACTTGTAATATTGTGTATGTCTTCCAACCCCCATTTCTTTTACTTTTATTTACACGCTTACTGTGGTTGTATAGCATCATATTTTCCTTAGCATTTTCCATGACTTGTATCCATTCGTTTTGCATGCATAAGGGTTCAGCTCATCATACTAATCAATGTCAATTTCAAATTGTTTACTCGAATACGTGCTTTGTCGCATGTCTTGAATTGACTCACATGCCATGCTAGTAATCGAGCCTATTAATTGCATGTTGTATGCATTGCATTAATCATGTTGCATTATTTAGGATCATGCATTTTTCTAATTATTTTATCTTCTTTGGCTCGCCTCGGGGTACTAGGTGAGCACTTCTTGATATAGCATATTGCATGTATGTTGGTGTTGCTATATCAAGCATGTTTACTATGAGGCTAAGTGCTTAGTTGATACATCTCTTGAATGCCTATGAATGAAAGTTTTTTTCACTTAAGTTGGATGATTTTGATTAATGTACATATGAGATTACTTTTTCAAGTGGTACATATTCAAAACACTTTTCAAACAAACATGAAATCAAAATGTACCAAAGTGGGTGAATTAGTATATACTTGTGTGCCTCACATAGTAAAGAAAGCATAATATTCAGAACAATAGCATATAATGTATATAAAAATCACATCATGATTAATAAAGGCTGATCTTTGATCGGGTGAGTAAGGTGCTCAATTCATGACCTTCCCCTCTCATACCTAAGTTCCCAAGCCGAGACACTTTGGTGATGATGGACAAGTGGCCTTTGGCACGAGTAACGAGTTTCCTAAATTTTTCAAAAATATTTAGGTGATAACTCTGAAATCTGGCAATGCAGTCCATTTTTGGCATTTTTGATTAAAAAATCAATTTTTTAAAAGATTTGCCTGATTTGGACTCTTTTGTGTTTATCCGTTTCACATTGCACTTGTGAAACCAAATTCAAAATCACGGGAGTCCGAACTGTAGGGCTATCGTATCCGAAGAGACTAAACCCCTCCAAGGAGCACGAAAAGCAAGCTACATATACCCTCTTGTCGCGACCACTATCTCACTTTCTATACCTGAAGCTCCCTTTTTATGAACAATCTACAACCTGTTGTCTTCCTCTTTGGCCAGTATCCTCTACAACTATTGCTCATACTATTTATCCATGACTCATATTACTCGTCTAATGTGTGACAACATCTTCCCTCTTGTCACAACATACTCCATAAGTGTAAAAGTTGCCAATCAACTTGTGCAATTAGAAAAGCACTGTCTAATTAACGTTGCAATGGCTGGACTTCCTTGTTGATAGAATCAGATTACTCCTGGATCACCAAAATCACATGCAATCACCTTTGAATTTGTTCAATGCATTTAAACTTGTTCAGAATCTGCAAATTTTGACCACACCGATGAATTCGCAACAACTAAAAACCTTGGAACCCACCTTCACCTTGAATTTTTCATTTACATCTACACCAATCTAATGAGAAAAATTTTGAACCATTAATCTCATGCCTGTGCCACACTAGATCTCAATCCCTTTGAAATCGTAAGACAACAACCTGTGCTGTAACGCCCCGATATTCACACCATTTAATTTGTTAGCCCTTATTATTGTCCAATTTTGAGATATTCATATAAACAATTAATAAATGTAAACAATTTAATAAATGGAAATCTGTCATATTCTCATAGATCTCTTTTCAAGTTCATTGTATTAATTTACAACACATTGCAATATTAAATACACATCAACAATTGCCATAAGGGCTTACACCTTTCAAGACTAAGAGTCTTGATTTCAACAAATAAAATCCCAACTCGACAAATAAGCTCGGTAGCTATAGGCAAACAACATCATTAAAAAAAAAAAAAAAAAAAAAGCTTCAATGCTCCATGTTGAACTCCCTCCGCTTTTCAACAATATCAAGGTTCACCTTCATCACCTGGAATTTTAGGACGTCCAACCCATAAAAAGGGAGTGAGCTTTTACGCCCAGTAGGAAGTAAACTTAACATAACCAAATATGATTAATATGAGTATGATCAATATAATTATGCTATGCCATATCATGCCATGTTTACGACTTAACTCTGTTTGGAAACCAAATGCTGAAATACATGATTTGTAACCCATGTTGACTCAACCCATTATCCATTATCATAACCAAGAACTTTCGTTTTGTAACAAACTCCACGTAAGAGACCTCAAAATACTTCCCACATTTACTGGCCACCAAGCATAATCAAGCAAGGGGACACCTCTTACTTTTTTAAAACCTCCATATTTACCAGCCACCAAGGATAGAGGGGCAATTGGACACCTGTTTATTTATAATAATAATAATAAAAAAAAACATCTCCACATTTTTCGGCCTCTGAGCACGGAGGAAGGGCAATTGAACACCCATCAATTAATTCAACTTTTCTCCCACATTTACCGGCCACCAAGCACGAAAGAGCCATTGGGCACCTTTACGAAATTACTAATGACATCCCCACATTTTCTGGCTACCGAGCACGAGAGGGCAATTGGGCACCTTTACGAAATTACCAATGACATCCCCACATTTTCTGGCTACCAAGCACAGAAGGGCAATTGGGCATCTCAACACACACAATGCATTCCGAAACCACACACACACCTTTAAATAATCCAATACTTAATCCAATACCATGGAAATGCAATGCCATGCATGAGTTTCCAAACCTTCCTCTTTATCCCGAAATTCCTTTTTAAATGCACAAAAGTTCAACAAATAAAATCTATGAATTATTCTCATTTTCAAGACTCCACATCTTACTCTTTACCAACCATCAACCCATGCGAAACATGACCTTACATCCTTTCAACATTCCAAGTATTCACACAATTCAACTTATTTAAATCACCAATATTATCATCATAGATAATAAATTTATCCAACACAGTTATCAACATGAAAAATCACTTTAATCTTCAACATACGGTATCGATTAACTCAAACCCTCTTTTAATTTAAAAATCCCAATTCTAGGGTTTTCAATAAAATTAGGGCTTTTCATCATTTCTCTGTTAAATCCTCAAATCATCAAGTATTAGTTTGGGTGAAAACCCCCAATTCTGAATTATAAACTTCTTTGAATCAAAGATTTCAACTCAAATCAACTCATACTTCCCATAATACATCACAAATCGAACGAAATCATAAATGATTGAGTTAAGAGACCTCCCTACCTCAAGGATGAGAGCTAATAAAGAAGATCCAAGCAAAAACTTTGGCGAAATCGCAATCCAATCGGTCAAGAGAAAGATCTTCACTCCTCATTCACTCATCTTGCATGATCTTCACTCCTTCACTAATCTAAGAAAGATCCAACACACAATCTGACGCTCAAGTGAAGAGAGAAAAAAAAAATTTAGAGTGTTACATGTGCATTTTTTTATTCTTGGTTTCCCTGTATATAAACCGAGAAGAAAAAAAAACACACACACACACAACAAAGATCAATGTTTCATTTCTTGGCTCCATCAACTACTACTTTTATAACGATTCTGGTTCAGACCCGACCCATTTGTTGCTTTTGGATCTGAAAACCCACGTACTTAGTTGTTGTCTATCTCATTTCCATCTTGTTGCGTGTTGAGTTTGTGTATGGGGAGTTTTGGTTGCATTTGAAATAGGTTAGGAAGTTAGTTTTTCAAGGAGTTATTGCCCAGATTTTGTTCACTCAAGCGACTATTCCTACACTCGAGTGGTCTTTTACAATCTGCAAAACTACTAAGAGTTTGATATCTTCACTCGAGCAGTCTTTCTTGCACTCGAGCGATCTTTTACAAGTCTGAACTATTAGAAGGGGTTCATTGTACGCTCGTGCAGTGTCACTTATTATGTCTGTCGCTCGAGCAACCATTCTTGTGCTCGAGCGGTCTGTGTGTATATCAGTCTAAAAGGAAGCTATTCTTAGTTAATTTTTCATCTCTTTCTCTCTCTAAACGTTTCAAAACCCTAGATCCACACACACTCTCTCTCTCTAGTTCTCATTTCTAACCCTAAATACTCTCAATCTGTAGGTTTCCTTACCCTAGTCATTTAGAGGAAAACGTTGAGGGCTACATTTTAATCTGAGCATTTTGTGTTTTAACTTTGTCAAGTTCTATCCATCATTACTTCGTGTCTTCTACTTTGAGGTAGGGATTTCTTTGACTCTTTTATTTGATTTTTAGTTTAGTTATTTGTTCTTTGAAAAGGGTATTGAACTGGGAAATTTTAGGAAAAGCCTAGGATTTGGATTTCAAATCAAAAGAGGGAAATGGTTGTAGGGATGTATTTATGAGTGAGATATGTTAAAATGGTGGATATTTCTTCTTGAAATTGATCTTGTAAAGCAAAGGGGGTTTTGTCCTAGATTTTTGGATATTTGGAATTGTGAAGAGAAATGGAAAATGATGTTGGGTATTGTGAAATTGGAACAATATTTATGTTGATGATGATGGTGGAGTTGGAAATGTAGTATCACTCCCATTGTAATTGATGAAATTGTATCTTTTGATTGAAATTATCTATTGAATAGAAATATCTGTTTTGGGCTAATGGTGGAGGATAATCTTGATTGTTGTAGACATTACATGAGGATTGGGTTGAATTGAAACTAATTTCTCATACATTGTGCATCGAGCATCATTTCATATTGAACATTGTAAATGTTTTGGTTTTTAAGAAAAATGGGTGAATACCGTTGTGAATATGGTTAGGGGGTATGGTTGTGGTTTTATTATGTTGGCCTGTGTATCCTTGGTGAAAGTCCAGAAACCCGTACAGTTAGGTGCTAATCCTTCCGATTAGTATCGGTAAAATGTGTCACACCCCACATTTTTCTTTTACTCAGATAACATTACCAAATCCATTATAACAATTCCATTTAGTTGAGAACAACAAGAATAAATAATATCATTCTCTCACGACAACAATGATGATATAAATATGACATAGTACAATACCCATAGGCTTACATTGAACAATAACAAATAAAACAAAGGAATTTACCCTTATACAATACATGGCACTCGGCCTACAAATAAAGGGCCTCGTAGCCAACAATTAAGAGACTTTAAGTCATGAATAATCCTCCAGCCTTGTACCTGAAAAAGTTTATTAACACGTGGGATGAGCAATAAGCCCAGTAAGGATCCCGAAGATCCTAACCAATCACAACATATGGATAAAAATGATCATGAATGCATCAGGACACACCATATAAGTAGTGTGACATTTACTATATAAAATATACTCATATAACTGTGTTTTTCTTAAAATGTTCCTCTTGACACAATTCAGTATAAAATGATTTCTTTTCTTTCTCATTCCCATCATTACTTCCAACAGAAAATGTTTTAAAACCTCGTTCTTTCTGTGATAAAACTTCTTATGTTAACATAAAAGAACCTCACTTAAACAACCGTTCTAAAAATACAACTCTGCATGCAAATCATAATTCCCAGCCTACCTCTCCATACACCATAAACATTTATGTCCCAACATATATATCAACAACCTTCCCTGGCCATAGGCCCAAGGATTTAAAAAGAGGATTGGTATGAAACCATTAACACGTGAATACATTCAAACGAGATAACTGAGTAATGCATACTACCAATTCCATCTCCACCGACCTATAACACGATTGGCATAATTCAACAATACCAATATCACATAACACTTTACCGGCCTCACCCAGAAGGAGGTGCTCCTCAGGTCATATTTTACTGGGCGCGAATCAGAAAGGAATAAAGAACCTATCATAACACGCCACGCTTTGCCGGCTAAGATATGGCAGACTTTACCTGGTGCAAACCGAAAGGGACGAGGAAACCTCTGTCAAGGCGCCACGCTTTGCCAGTTCAACACGGCGGGTAACAGACCCCCAAACAATATCACATCAAAGCATAACGAGCTAATCAACAGAACACTACACGGGTGTAATACATATACCTAGTTCAATCATCACCATAATAGTCACAATTCGTTAATTACATTAATGTCATTTCTTTTTAAAAATATACTTCGCGAACCACAGTTTCACACGGGTTTTTCTTTTATTTCAAACATTCCCAAAACACCTCATTGGGTACTAAACATCAAGACATAACTAGTCAACAACAGCTTCTCAATGGCAACAACATTTACAAGTGTTCCAATTACCTTTTTAACAACATAATTCATAGCTCAACAATGGAATCGTCTATTCACAATGTTCATTTATCAATGACAACACAACATGTTACATCGCATAACCCATCCTACAATAATACTCATAGACCATCTCTAGCAACAAGTAATGCCATCCTCCACCGATGGCCAAGGACAAAACTCTAGATGTCAATTACTGTGGACTCACCTTTTTTTGCGCCCCCTTTCAGAAGGTTTGAAAGAAAGGCCTCACAGTTTCGACTCCCGCGATTCTGAATCTAGCCTCATAAATGTAATATGAAACTGATAAACACCAAAGAGTCCAAACTTGGCAAATCTTTTGGAAAATCAATTTTAAATCAAATAATGCCAAAATTAGACTACTTTGCCAGATACAGAGTCGCCACCTAAATATTTTATTTTGAAAAAATTTAGAAAACCCATGACTCGTGTCAAAGGCCACGTGTCCATCATCACCAAAATTGTATCGGCTCGGGAACTTAGGTACGAGAGAGGAAGGTCATGAATTGAGCACCCCCGCTCGCTCGATCAAAGATCAACCTCTACTAATCATGATATAATTTTTTAAAAATATTATGTGCTCTTATTCAGGTTTATTAAACTAGCTTTACTACGAAATGCGCACAAGCAAGTATAGAATAATTTGCTCAATTTAGAACAACTCAACTCATGTTTGTTTGCGAAAATGGTTTGAATTTTCCACCTCAAGTGGGCTTAAAGATGCGAATTTGCCACCAAACATAGTGGGCTTAAAACATGATTTGCCACTCAACAAAGTGTTCTTAAAAAACATACATTTGTTGGATCGTTCCAATTCAAGCAACAAGCCTTCATCCATAGGCATTCATGCAATTTAGCATTTAAGCACATAGCCTCATGGCAAGCATGCTAATCATGACATCATTCACACACATGCAAGTATGCTAAAGCGTAAAACTCACCTTGTACTCCAAGCTAAGAAGACAAAGTTAGAAAACTATGCATGATTCCTAACTATACAAGATGCCTAATGCAACACATGCAATATGAAATTTAATAGCCTTGGCTACTAATATAGCATATGAAGCAATTTAAATAACATGCGATTAAATACGTTTTCAAAGAATTATTGAAATTGCAATACAGTTTGAATGATGCGCTGAGCCTTGGTGCATGCAATACGAATGAATGGATGCAAGCATGCGATATGCTAATTGAAACATGCCCCTAATCTAACCATCAAAAGCGATTAAATAAAAAGGAGAAAGACGTGGGGTTAGAAGACATACACACACGCACACACACTTATTACAACATTGCGTCCTCGCGAAGGAGGGTCCGAATGAATAAGCTAACCAACTAGCTACGCTAATTAAGCTAACTAATTATTACAAAACTTGAAACTAATTAACTATTCTAGTCAACTAATTATTACAAACCACAAACGAATAACTAGTTAAACTAACTAATTATTTACAACACTTAATTAGCTACAACTAATTAATTACAACATGTATCTAAGCTAGATATTTAAGAGATAAATAAACTTGGAATGCAAGGGAGGCTCATGCACGTGCTCGGTTTTCACCCGAAAAGGGACTGTCTTGCTACTGCATGTCTCTGTTTGCACATTTGAACACCAAAGAAACTGTCCACTTCCAGAACACCTTTGCTTCACCTTAGGAACACACTGTGCAAATTTCATTGGTGGCCGACAGGGGGCCAGTCGGCTACCATTGGTGGTCGGTCGGCCACTGGTGATGGTTGTCGACCACTGATGATCTGAGCTTCCTTGCTGCAACAGAGAGCAAAACAGAGCAAAATAGAGCATTTCTCAAGGATTGTTTGCACACTTTGCCTCTCCTTTTCTTGGGGAAATCAAATAAGGAACAAGCTTTGGTTCACAAGCCATCAATCAAGCAATTTCATTGCATGATGGCTTGTGAAACCAATTGTACAAGATCAATGAATACAAAGACAAGACCAAAATGTCCATCACCCTATCATGTATGATCAAAGGCAATGGAGACCAAGGAAAGTGGCATATTTCATCACTTTTGAGTATGAAATGTCCCATTTTCCTTGTATTCAAATTAACGTCCGATTTGAACACATGCAATGCAACACAAAGAATTCTTATCTTGCCTCTTTTACTTGTTAATTTTTGTTTACTCATTTTAATTACCAAATCATCATTTAATCCATTACGTCCATTGGTGAGTGTTCTCTAATGAAAAGAGGACTCAAACCACAAGTTGTTTTGGGCATGAAAGAGGCATTACACTGTTGGTAATAAAGCCCCTAAGGGATTAAACCATTAGGTGTAGTATAGCGATTCCAGTTTTGACCTGACCTTTGTTATATTCTGGACTCGGGTTCTGTGGTTGTATGTTGTTGTCCATGTCTCGTTTTCCTCCTTTAACTCTTTGAATTTGAGCTTTGGAATATGTTGGGAATGTTTGGGACAGGTTGGTTGTTAGTTAGTCTAGATTGTTGTTGCCCAAATTTTGGCTTCTTCGCTCGAGGGAGGCTTTTTGTGCTCGAGCGAGCCTTGTAAAATTTGCTCCTTCACTCGAGCGAGGTTTCTTATGCTCGAGCGAGAATTGAGAGTCCTCAGGTTTCTTTTCCAGACGCAGAATTTCTGGAAAGGTGAAGTGCTTCGCTCGAACAAGGCTTCTTGTGCTCAAGCGAGCGTATGTGTCTGTAAAACTTCTGAAGCTTTGCATTTTGCGCTCGAGTGACGTTTCTTGCGCACGAGTGAGGTCACTTGTTGTGTCTGGTCGCTCGAGCGACAACTCATTCGCTTAAGCGAAGGTCGCGTATATCAGTTCGCAGTAGTTCATTCTTACACAAAAATTTTACATCTTTTTGCCCCAAAACCCTAATCCGACTCTCTCTCTAAAGCACTCTCTCTCTCTACAAATACTCCATGATCTAAGGGTCTCTCCATCATACTCCCTTTGATAAGGAGTTAAAGCATCTTGTGGGCTTCCTCTTGATCCAAACAAAATTGAGTTTGGACACCTTTGAGGTTCCTCTTCATCTCCTTTGAGCTTCTACACTTGAGGTAGGGACATTTTACACCTTGATATGGTTTTTAACCTAGATATTTGTCATTTTGTATAAGTGGTGGAATTTGGAAGGATTTGGGTGAAGTTAGGGTTTGGGTCCAAAAATTTAAAAGAGGGATTTTATATTGGGTTCCATTAATATATATATATATATATGGGATATTGAATATAAGATTATGTGGATTGAAATGATGAAATTTAGGCCAAGGATTGATATTTGGTAAGGGAGAGAAAATTGCCCTAATTTATGTTAAATAACTATTTTGTATAAATAATGAAATTGATATGGTAATCATGAAATTGGGAGGTTATGTGATTGAATGGTGTGAGTTGTGCAGCCGTAATTGTTGACTTTTAGTGAATAGTGTTAACTTTTTAACTTTTTGAGTAACTTTTTGACTTTTTGACTTTTTTGGATCTTCCCAAACTTGGCCTTAGACTCGGGATTGATTTTTGGAAAAGGGGGAAAATTGCCCTGATTTTTGTTGAATTATATTTTCTATAAATAATGAAATTGATATGGGAAATATGAAATTGGAAGGATGTGTAAATGAATGGTGTAGTTGGATTTGATAAATCACTCACCTATGGAAAAGTTGATAAGTTATCTGTTGATAGATTGTATATCTGTATAGAAATATCTATTTTGGGCTATCAGTGGAGGATAGCTATAATTGTTGTAGAAACTGTATGAGGACTAGGTGAATTGAAACTGGTCATTTGAATTATGTCATTGAATATGAAGGTTTGATTAAACCATTGAATATGTGATTTGGATAGTCATTGTATATGACAACGCCTTTAAATACATTGTATATGTATCATTATTTGGGAAGAGATAGGGGATGTACTCCATTGTTTGGGAGGAGATAGGGGATGGACTCCATTTTAAATTAAGTTGGGCGGAGTATCCAGGGTGAAAGTCCCCAAACCTTCTATATGTATATTTGGTTGTCGATTCCCTCAGACGAGAATTCGTAAAATGGCAAGAAGTTTTAAGTGTTTGAATAATGAATGTTATTGAAATGTGAATGAACGAGTTGTAGCCTCATTTGAGATTGTTTAGATGATAAGGAACTATACTTATGCATTGATTTGAAATAAATGAATGGAAATGGATTAAGTTGTGGTTATCAAAATTGAATGGTAATAGGGAGAATGTAAGTTTGCCTTGAGCATTGGACTTTTATCTGACATTTATATCTTAGTTAAATCTCATATATCGTGTTAGTTTACCTCTACTGGGCTTTGGCTCACCCTACTTGGGAAACCATTTGCAGGTACTGGTGATATGCCACCTCCAAGGACATAGCTTGGGAAGACTAGAGGCTGAAGGCTCTGTTTTTGTTACATTTATGCTTAAATGTTTATTCAAGCCGAGGGATTTATATGTATAGAGTTAGAACTCTTTCTTTTGTTGTTACCAAGTGATATCTTGAAAAGATGTAAACCCGTAGGGCATTTATTTTTGTTACTATCAACTAGTGTTACATGCTGTAGTTTCAGAATGAACATTTATGAAAGTATAATGCATGTAATATCTCTTGTAATATAAACTCTGATGAATAAAGTATAACATTTTTTATTATGTTTATGAATCTCTTGGGTTGGATTATCCTCTTTATTTTGAGGGCGTTACATGTAGCATCTCTATTTCACACTTAGACAAACAAGTGGTTTGAAACCACTTTCAAAGCAAATCAAAATTGAAGAATTGAGGGGAATTGCAGAGGTGATTAAGTGCTGGAAATGAATGATAAAAGCATTAAAACATGCAACCAACTCAAACCAACGATAGTTAAAGCCTTAAAACACTAAGCTAGTGAATGAATTAACACTATAACCATGCCATACAAGGCTCAAATGAAACAAATAATCAAAAACAGAGGCAAAACAGCCCTAACTATGGTCTAAAACATGCTGGACTTAAGACACAAAAAACCAAAACATTAAGCTAATGCATGGGGTTGCACTACAACTATGCAAAACAAGACTCAAACAAACTAATCAACCCAAAACAGAGCTAAAATAGGTTATTTCAGAGGCTAAAACATGCTGGACTTGAGCTAAGTTAAGCTACAAAAACATGCTAACATGTGAAGCTAACTAGGCATGCAAACAAGACACAAGAAGGGAAGGCTAACCCCTCCAACTTTGGATTTCAAAATGAGTTTTTACCACTGAAAAACCTTCGAAATTCAGTGGTTAAAAGGCCCAAAAAAAGTTGATTTGAAAGTGATGAATAAAGGCACAAAGCTTTATAAGCTAACAAACAAGAAGGGCGAACCACCCCCTAACTTAAAAATGGCTCAAACTAGCACTTTTAGGTCACAAAAATAGAGTTTTTCTCAACTCAAAACTAGCCCCAAAACAGTAAGAAAAGATGGTAAAATAAGCTTGCAAAATAAAGTAAACATGACAAGTATACTACTTCTTGAAGCAAAGGGGAATTCTAGGCACAAGAACAAGCTAAAATCACATTCAAAGGCTCCAAGATGACCCCAAATAACCTCAGCTCAAAGGTAAAAGTATTTGATTTAGGATGTGTATGCAAAAGTGTAGAGAAAACAAGTACTTAGGCACAAAATTGTAAGAGAGAGAGAGAGAGAATTTTGTTCTGAATTTTCTAACCCTCAAAAATGGGGGAGGAACCCCCTATATATAGAAAAACATGCTTTAAGCTTAGAAACATCCTATCATACACGTGTAGGAAAATGTAGCTCATTGTGCTAACAGCTGGCACATCTGGCAACAAATATCAAGAAATATCTGAAAAAAAGAGACTGGTGGCCGACATGCATAAGCCATGGCCGACAGCCTCTGGTGGTCATCGACAGGTCACCACAAGGTTCCAGGCACCAAGTTTTGATCCAAAACAAGGCACAGAAAGGACAAGGTCCAAAGGCTCAAAAACAGGGCGTTCTGCCAAGGACTTCGGGCACTCAAAACAAACACAAACAAACATAATCATCATATACACAAGTGATGACGTCCCAGTCTTGAGGACAGTCAAAAATGGGGTGTCTACAATTACATAATCTGAAATATAAATGCACCCTGGGTAATTCCACATTCCCATTTAACGCAAACCCACACGTTTTATAAAATGCGTAATTAGTTCCACTTGTTTTGAAAATACAATCTTACTACTCCAAATCCCAATTAACACCACAATGGTCACGTCCTCCAATGTTAGTTTCAAAATCCCAATTATTCATAGACAACCACATCACATCCCCATTTCTATTCAACATTAGACTTCTCCTTGACATTTCAAATTAACAAACGGTATACCAAACCCTTTCCAATTTACATCCTAAACATGATTTATAACCCACAACCAATTATACACAAACCCACAAATTCACCATTTTAAACCCAAATCCACCTATATGTTTTTTAACAAAACCAACCACTGACTATGCTTTTAAATGTAGTGAAAATACGACAAGTCTATCTATAAAGAGGTATTGAAGAGGAGCTCGGAGAAAAGCTGAAATCCACCGCTGACGAAAACACGATCCGCTCAGATCCTCGCGACCCTCTACGTTTTGATCTATAGGACTAGGGGTAGCAAATGTATGTAACTAGATGAAACCCAAGCTTTTATGTCCAAGAAACCCTACAATGGCAAAAAGGAATAGAGAGAAGAGAAAGAGAAAAGCAAAAAGTTAATTTTTCAACGTGCTATGACCTTATAAAGATGCACAGTCCGCTCGAACGCAAGAAGTGACGCTCAAGCGTCCAGACACAAAAAGTGTGACTGTTCGAGTGCAAGAAGTACCACTCGACCGTAGAATACAAACTCTTAGAAGTTTTACAAACAGGTGACCACCGCTCGAGCACAAGAAGTGCCGCTCGAGCGAACACCGCTTGAGCACAAGAATAGTCGCTTGAGCGCAGAATAACAACTCTTTGTATCTTTGCCAACCTGCAAAAGTGCTAGAAATTCAAAATGACCGCTCGAGCGCAGGAAGTGCCACTCGAGCGTTGAAGAAAATTTATGGATAACAACCGTTTGAGAAACAAGTCACCAACATGTTCCCAATGCAACTAAGACACTCCAAGAACTAGCCCCAACACGCAAAAAAGAGAAGCAAGACATGAACAACCATAAAATGAAATGAAACCCGAATCCAAAACATCAACGGGTCGGATTCAAACCAAGGTCGCTATAAAATGGCTTTGGTTGTATTTATATAGCCTACAGACAAACACGTGCCTAGAGATTCCCAGTGTGTTGTATCCACTACCCTATTTTTTGTATAAAAGGATTATTTTTTGAATTGATATATAATTTAGCATTACATTGTTTTGAGATAGAAAACGAAGAATGTTTGACAAATGGCATGCATGTACGTCCACCTTATAATTTTGCTAAGATTCATATACTATGTTAGAGTATCTCTACTGGGTTGTGGCTCACCTTATGTGGAAAACAACTTTCAGGTGTTGATGACACTACAACAAAAAGCACAAATGGTGACTAAAAAAAAAATTTCATCGCTGAAAGTAGAACTTTCAGCGACTAAAATGGAATTAGTAGCCAAAAGTGAAAACTTTTGGTGACTAAAACAATTTAGTAGCCCAATGTATAGTTATTGGCAACTAAAAATCAATTTAGTCGCCGATTATATGGGTTTTAGCGTCTAAAGGTTTTTTAGTAGCCAAAAGTGACGGTTTTGGTGACTAAAACAGTTTGGTCGCCGATTATACATGTTTGGGCGACTAAAAACAGTTTGGTCGCTGAAAGTGAAGCTTTTTGGCTACTAAAAAAAAATTAGTAGCTAAAAACAGGCAATTGGTGACTAAAATTCAGTTTAGTAGCCAAAAGGGGACTTTTTGGCGACTAAAAACAGGTTTAGCGCCAAAACTGGTTATTTTTAGGCGGAACTTATTTTTTTAGCGACTAAAAAATAATTAGTAGCCCAAAATTATAGAATTGGCGACTAAATAATGGATTTAGTCGCCAAAAGTGGCCTCAATTTTTTTTTAGTAAATAATTTATTTTTTACATAAATTATATTAAATAAAAATAATTATTTTTATATATATAGTTTTGTATTAATACCGGTCAATATACTGTATAAATAATATATGTTGCATTTATGTTCATGTGATGTTGTACTGACATAGTGGAGAGAGTGTGTTGCTAAAGGTTTAGAATGTGGGAGGTTGGTGGTTCGAAACTTGGCAACAGCAGAGGGTAATTTTTTTCTTCTGAAATATGCTTTTGGCGATTAAAATGTGTTGTCACCAAAAGATTGACTATTGGCGACGAAAAGCTTAGTCGGCAAATGTATAAATAAAAAGACATAATTCACTATTGGCGACTAAAAGATTAGTAGCTGAATGTATAATTTTCAAAAATGCAATTGACTATTGGCGACAAAAGCTTTGGTCGCTGAAGACCTGTTTTTTGCTGACTAAAACATTTTTAGTGGCCAATACCTCCGGCGACCATGTATTCGCGACAAAACCGATGACTAAAATATTTAGTCGGGGAAAGTGAAAAGTCGACTTTTGGCGACTAAAAAAGGACTTTTGGCGACTAAAAATTTAGTCGCCAAAGGTGCTTTTTCTTGTAGTGTGATATGCCTCCACCAATTACGTAACTTGGGAGGACTTAGGGCTTAAGGCTTCATTTTTTGTTTCTTGATGTATTTATTTTGTTTAAGCCCATGGCTTTACTTGTATTGAGTTTAAACTCATTTTGTTGTAACCAAGCATCGTCTTAGAAAGTTATAGCCATTAAGGCATTTCATTACTTGGTTTTATTTTTCTTTTTACTCTTGTATCCATGTCATATGCTATAGATTCAGAATCTAGGATTGGTGAATATATATTGCATATGTCATCTTTTTGTAATAATTAAAGATATAACGAATAGAAGTGATGAGATTATTGATCAATTGTAGCACTATTATGAGATGGGTTAACGTTAATTATTAACAACCATGAAGAAAAGAACAAAGCTAACATAACAAAAGCATACACATGTAATATCCTTTAAGAACCATTCTACTAAATGGAGCATGCCTTTTTATGCAATTTTAGTAAAGAAATTATTTCCAACAAGACTTTAACTTATGGCATGGAAGGCATATCAAAATGTCACCTAATCATGGAGATGTAACCTTTATCAATTAAAAACATGGAAATATGCATTACTCTTCATGCATTTGAAAGAATATAGCTAAGGATAAGATAGTAATTGTTGATTATGAAATTTACCCTAAAATTAAACACTAGTGTTGATTATGAAATTTACAAGCTCTAATGAACTAAACCATTGTAATTGTTGGTAGTTTATCCATTACTATTATAAAATATACAATATTGTTTGTCATATAAATTTTTTAAAACCATATAATTGAACCATAAACCAAATCAAATCAAATCAATTTTTATAGCTTAATTTTTACCTGATTAAATAGATTAACAGTTCAACTACAATTGCAATTTTGTAAGATTCTTGACAATCAGTTCGATTCTTAATTTGTTCTAGAGGAAATTACCCGCATGTCCTCTTTGAAAGATGCATACTCTATTTAATCGCATAACCTTTTAAGTAGACCCAAAGGTCCTGCATGTTCTCCTTATTCTCTTTCTCTTTCTAATATACAATCACTGACGACTACCATCGATTGGGGTTCACAGGCAACCATCGACCACCGACTCCTTACTTTACCATCAAAGAGATGAGTTTCCCGCGACGAAAATGAGTAGATCTACATCAGATCCATCTAGATCTAAACCAAAAATAGTTGTCGGAGTACAAACCTCTCTCTATATCTATTTCTCTCATTCGATCTCTTAGTTTTTCTACTTTTTCTCTACTACACACTTTTCTTTTCCTGTTTTAGTGGAAAAAAATTTCAAAATTTGAACATGTTATTTTCGAATTTTAGTTACAAGTAATGGAAATTGTAAAATTTCTCAATTTCAATTTTTTAGGTGTTGAAATGAATTATACTTTAAAATTGCAAAAGTTTGTAATTTCATACCATGTTTTGCCAATTTGATTAATAAGGGCAAATACTTAATAGAATCATACTTTAAAACTGTAACAATTTTACAATTTCAAAGTTTGCTTTTCATTTTAATCAACGTTGGAGATTATTTGCGTAAACCTTGCCAAAATTGAAAAATAACATATATTTTTGGAGGACTTACATGTAGGTCATACTAAGTGAACTTATTATCCAATAAGTTCAATAAAAATTAATGACATTTTTCATCATATATTATTAAAAAAAGTCATTAATTATTAATTTTTAGCAACAGTTTAAAAATTTTGTCACAAAAAATGTCACTAATTATAAGTTTTAGCGACAATTTAAAAAAATCGTCACAAAAAAGTGTCGCTAATTTTCAACTTTTACTGACAGTTTGAAAAATTCATCACAAAAAAAGTCACTAATTGTAATTTTTAGTAACAATTTATAAAAATCGTGACAAAGAAAAATCACTAATTGTCAATTTTTAGTGACATATGTAAAAAATTGTCACAAATTTATTTTTAATAATGATTGTTACTAAGGCTTATTTTCAATAGGATTTGATGGAAATTAATTTCAACTATTATGACCTATTGGTAGTTTACCTTATATTTTTTCCATTGTTATTGTTTGCTGCTGTTACATTTTTTTTTTCTTTCAATTTATCAATATTTAGCACATTTTGTTATGTTTTTGCTCTAATTTCTCCATTTATTTTTTTCCGATAATATTATAGACATTCCGATGAGTTTCTGACAATATTCTTGACATTCAGTGAACATTCTGGACATTCCGGTGACTTCCAATGACGTTCAAAACACTTTAGCGATACTGTGGCAAATTTTCGACGATATTCCGACAACTTTCATGTGATGTTGAATATTCCGATGAGCCTCCGATCACCATCTGACGGAAATTTGACGGTGATAAGATATAACATCATCTATAAAAAATAATAATAATAATTTTTTTAATAATAATTAAAAATATATAAGGCTAATTAATACATGTATTTTTTTTTTTTTTTTAAGGACTAAATAGATTTAAAACTTTGTACCCATAAGTGCCTCTTTATTCTAAAATTGAACAAATCCCATCCATAATCTTTAAGGCCCACGGTCCTCAAAAGCCCATGCACCATTTTATGCTCATCCAACCAAGTCCACAGCTTTCAAACCCTCCCTTCTCAGTCTCTACGCTGAAATCTCAAACCCTTCTCTCTCTGTCTCTCTGGAATCGATTGAGCTCGAATTCAAGCATGAAATCAACTCGTCGACTCTTCGAAACCCTAATTCGAGACAACAACAATGGCATTGCGAGCTCGAGCAGATTGTACTACACCAACAGGCAAGGGAAGGTGACACTGTACTCGAAGATCAGTCCGATGGGGAACCCTAGCACGAGCGTGACTCCAGAGCTCGACGTCTGGGTCGACAATGGCAACAAGGTCCGTGTTGCTGAGCTCCAGCGCATCATTCACGACCTCCGCAAGCGCAAACGCTTCTCTCAAGCCCTCGAGGTTTTGCTTTCTCTCTTCCCTTCTGTTATGTTGTTAGTTTCTCTTCAAGACCTTAAATTCATTGTTTTTCTGAATGTTCTATTGAAATTGATCATTGGAATCTACATTTTGAGTATATATATTCGTTGGGATTGTATGTGTGTGTATGTAAATTTTAAGAGACTAGCTATTGTTTTTACATTTGGTATTTGATAATCAAACCACAAGCAGAGAGTCGAGAATGGTGTAGTGAAAAAGAGATTTCTTTTGTGAATCAAAAACTATGTTACGAATTTTGTGAAATTGTTCTGGAAATTTTGTGTTTGGGTATTAAGGTTCTGAGTTTGGAGAATAGATTTGCATGAATGGAGTTTTTCTGCAAAGAGAGTGCTTTGGAAAAGAAAATTGAGATGTATTAGTGATGACATTCATGGATTAGAAGTCAGAGCAAACACGATTATTCAAGGTTCGAACATGCCAAAATTACATTAATCAAGGGGCTGTTTGGGAAACCTGAAATCTGGGCTGGTCTAGATCCAAGACAACCAACTTGCTTGCCAGTCCATGGCAGAACAAATTTTAATGTGAACTGGTTTCCATTTGCTTGCTGTTTGTTTCCCAAAAATTCCATTATACCAATACAGTAATTAAATCCGGAATCGAATTGTTATACATCTCCCATTCATGTAATTTGATGTTCACCACAGACATGACAGCATGAATGAACCATGGTGGTTGCTGGAACCAACTCTCCAACAATAACACCAATGTCTTGTCTACTATGCACCAAAATGTTTGGTTGCCTATTTTCATTTCTTATTTTAATTACTTATGTAATCACCTTTTTTGCAATGCTTTATGGGTGCAGGTTTGTGAGTGGATGAGTAAGAAAGGTATTTGTGCATTCTCACCGATTGAGCATGCCGTGCAGTTGGATCTAATTGGGAGGGTCCATGGATTTCTTTCAGCTGAAAGCTATTTTAATAACTTGAAGGACCAAGATAAAACAAATAAGACGTATGGTGCTCTCTTGAATTGTTATGTCCGACAACGCCAAACTGACAAGTCCTTGTCTCATTTGCAAAAAATGAAGGAGATGGGTTTTGCTTCATCATCGCTCACTTACAATGACATAATGTGCTTGTACACAAATATTGGTCAGCATGAAAAGGTCCCCGATGTCCTAACTGAGATGAAGAGGAACAAAGTTTCTCCTGACAATTTCAGCTACAGAATCTGCATCAATTCATATGGAGTGAAATCAGACATTGAAGGAATGGAAAATATTTTAAAAGAAATGGAGAGCCAACCCCACATTGTCGTGGATTGGAATACGTATGCAGTTGTGGCAAATTTTTACATCAAGGGAGGCCTAACCAACAAGGCCATTGATGCCTTGAAAAAATCAGAGGAGAAACTAGATAATAAAGATGGTCTTGGCTATAACCATTTGATTTCACTCTATGCTGGTCTTGGAAATAAGTCCGAGGTCTTGAGATTATGGGGTCTTGAGAAGAGTGCTTGCAAGAGGTGCATCAACCGGGATTATGTTACAATGCTGGAATCCCTGGTGAAGCTTGGGGAACTCGAAGAAGCTAAGAAAGTGCTGAAGGAGTGGGAAGCATCGGGTAATTGTTATGATTTCCGAGTGCCAAACATAGTCATTGTTGACTATTGTGAAAAAGGGTTATTTGAGAAAGCCAGGGCAATGCTTGAAGACTTGATGGAAAAGGGAAAGGCCTTGACCCCAAATAGTTGGGGCAAGGTGGCTGAGGGTTACCTGAACAAGGGAGAAATGGAGAAGGCTAAGGGGTGTATGAAGGCAGCTCTATCATTACATGTGGAAAATAAACGATGGAAACCCAATCCTAAGGTTATTACAGGCATTTTGAATTGGGTTGGTGATACGGGTAGCGTAAATGATGCAGAAGCTTTTATCGCCTCCTTGAGGACTGTTATTCCGATGAATAGACAGATGTATCATGTCTTGCTTAAGGCGAATATTCAGAGTGGCAAAGAAGTGGATGAGCTTCTGTGCAGTATGAAGGCTGATAAAATAAACGAAGACGAAGAAACTAAGGAGATCCTTGGCGTGAAGCAGATTGAAACAAAATGATCTGATTTGTTATTTTATACTCCCTCCAAGTGTGATGGTACTTTCTCCTCATTTCTCCGGTGTAGGTCTCTGTCATTGTTCCCATGAAAATGTTATCTGCTTTTTTCTGTGGAAATGAATGACACTTTGAGAAACTTGCCTCATTTTCTTAAAGATTCATAAACATCTTCAAAGTATTTCATTAGATTTGTTAATGTAATTTTTGCGGATCTCTATTTGAGTCATAGAATGCAAATTGTAAAACTGAGTTTTGCGTCAGTTTTGTTGGTATGACATTCATGTATGTGCAAATCAAATCATAAGCAGGCATTGGCATTTGGCATATTCATTCTATGGATCAGATTTTACCATACTGTAACTTGTTTGGTTTGAATAGCATGTGAAAGCATTAACCTTCCTTTCATATTTTGTAATGCATCTTGTGGATCGAAATGGGACTGTTTCGTGCAATATTTTGTTTTCTAAAGTGAAATCTTGTTATTCATGCCAAAGCAAAAATATTGCGAGCTTCCACCTGACAAATGGCCCCCCAAAAAATGGAGATAATAACAGCTATTGAATTCCGAATGTAGCCGTTAAAGTCCTGGAAGGAACACATTATACAGTTCTTCATGCCATAACAGAGGTGTGTAAAGCAAGTTGATTTCTTAGGTATGGTTTGGTAAAGTTTATAGTTTACAAAAAAAATATTAAACTTGTTCCTGTTTATTTTTGGTAAAAACAAAAGCATTATACATCTTGTACACTGTTTTAAAAACTTAATTTGACACAAGTAAAAGGGGTGATCCGTGAGGTTGTCGACAGTTGGAGATGATAACTGAAAGTGATTGTCGGTCTCTGGAGATGGTGGCCAAAAGTGGTTGTCGACAATCGAAGATGGTGATTGGCCAGCCACCTAAAGTAATGGTAAAAAGTGATTTCCTGCAAAAGGCGTTGGTGGGAGGTGGTGGCCATAGGTGGTTGTCAGACGAAGCCATCAACAATGGTAGTCAGTAGTGATGATAAAAATGGGTGATGATAAGAAGAGATGGGAGAAAGAATGTATATATATATAAATAAGTGAAACTAACTATTTTATAACTAAAAGAATTTAGTAAAATTTGTAAATTATTTATAACTTCTTAAAAACCAAAAGAAATACCAAACAAAAACATTACTAAGCATCTGAGGTTGAATAATACAATGGTCCTTGGATCCAATTAGCTCATGAATTGTTGCAGCTGATAAATTCAATTTGAAGTGCTACAACTTCCATAAATGTTTTAAAATTAATGTTCCCTTAAATTGAATTGAAAAAACAAACAAACAAACAAACAAAAATTGTGTACACTTTCTAATGTTTGGTACCACAAAAACTAAAGCCACTGAAAATTATTTTTCAACAAAAACCAAACTCCTTTAAGAGAATAGTGTCTTTCAATTTTAAAAGTTAAAAACCATCTTTGTCTAGCCATCTACTATCCCACCACGACCATCACAAATAACACAATCACTAACACAGTTTTAAAGATCATAACTAATGCCTTGTTTGGGAACAAGCTAATTTAGTAACTTTTTGACTAATTAGCTAAAAAGGTAGGTAAAAAAAACTTATATATTTGGGATGATTTTTTGACTAATTACGAAAAGCTGTGCAAAAAGTAGAGAGAAGCCTTAATTGTTGACTTTTTGGTATGACTAATTGGCTAATTGGCTAATTTAATAACTTTTTGACTAATTGGCTAAAAAGGTAACATCCCAAACGAGACCTAAATATAAAAAATATTTTTTACACAAAAAAAAAAAATAAATAAAAGGGGTCCATAGGCCATTGGCGTGAATGGATTTTTTAATCTTCATGAAAGGATACTATTGTTTTATTATTTTTTTATGCATGAAAATGTAGCTTTTTATGGTACTTGACTATCACTTCCGAAGTTGGTTTGGACGAATTGAATTTTATTTTATTTATTTATTTATTAATTTATTATTATTATTATTATTATTATTTTGTAGTTAGAAATGGACATCACTACCCTTAAACACTTTCGGAGAGGTTGGTGGTTCAAGACCCCATCTCCTATTTTGTAATATCATGATGTTCATACGGTAATAATAAAATTTTATATATATATATATAAAATGAGAGGGGAATGAAAAAACGCTCCACTCACATTCAAATGAAAATAGTTGTTAATAAAATGAATAAAATAGTTGTTTTAATTCTAATCCATTTAAATTTTACATGGACACAAGTAGGTGGCATAATTAAGCAAAGGGGTACCTACCCCAAAATGAAGGTTTTATTTCTTGTTCATAACTATTAAGCCTCGCCTATACAGTGATGTTAACAATAATATATAGCTTAAAGTACACCACAAACAAGCAGTTCCAGCCACAGAAAACATCGTCAGAGAAACCTAAAGATGGTGTCAAGCATGTTAATTCAATTCATTAAAAACATGGTGTCTTAATTTTCATAGAATGTTGCTAAATTCAGTTCGACTGGGATGATTAAAACTGGAAAAATATCTAACCCTAGCTATTCAGATAGGGTAGATTTCAACTCACCATTGCTCAGCAGCTCCATATAATATCACAACCTCCTATTAACTCACCTTTGTGATAAAGCTTTGGAAAGGTTGGCTAGTTTGAGGTCTTTAGCCCTTGCCTTACTTCATCATCAGATTGAATATCGAAGGACCCAAAACTCACACCCTCATTTCTTAGGGCATCTACCACCTTGGCACTGAAACCACATCTCGGAACATCTGGGGTACCCTTCATGAAAACGCAGACCACAGGTGAGGACGTAATTAATCTCTTCAAACAATCCTCAAAAGTCTCTTTTTGAATAATCCCTTTCTCGGCCAACACCGTTTTAAGTTCCCCGCTCTTTTGCATCTCCAACACAATGTCTGATCCGCCAATAAGTTCACCTTTTATGTACAGTTGAGGATAGCTGGACCAATTTGAGTAAACTTTGAGACCTTGTCAAACCTCATCGTGAGTAAGAATGTCGAAGCTCTCAAAACAGACATTCTCTTGTTGGAGAATATCAACTACCTTTCGGCTGAATTCGCATTCAGGTTCATCCCGTTGACCCTTCATAAACAGCATAACCGGGCCTGAATTGATCAGACTTTCAAGCTAGGAGGTTGGGGATGCACTCAAGCCAGTGGATTCAGTGATGTTACTACCCTTTCCACCAATGGGTTTGGTTACTTTTGCCTCGTTAGAATCATAGAACTCGACACCATGATCTCTGAAACTTCTTTTAGCTCACCACTCTCATGCATTGCAATTGCTATGTAGGACCCACCGAGAAGCTCTCCCTTGCAGTACAGCTGAGGAAACGTTGGCCAGTTAGAGAACTTCAACCCCTCGGAAGCTTCAGCGTCTGTCAAGATATCAAAGGTTTCAAATTTGACTCTCTTCGATCAAAATTTCAACAATTTCTCGGCTAAAACCACACTTGGGCTCTTTTGGATTTCCTTTATGAAAAGCATGATGGATTGAGAATCAATAAGCTGCTGAAGTCACTTTTTCACTCCATCACTAAGCCCAGAGGGCAATTGCCTTTCCACTTGAGACGAACCATTTTCTTTAGCAAATTCCTTAACGCTGTATTTAGTTGAGAGATTTAGGAAATGATTTGAAAAGAGAAAAGAAAAAGGTAGCTGAAATGTGAATAAAATATAACTACATTTCACTTAATTTCACACACCTTTTCCCTTTCCCTTTCCCTTTCCAAATCTCTTCCCAAATCTCTCAACCAAACACAACGTAACTATTTCCAGGATAGTGGGCCCTGCGGCCATCCCCAGGCTGGCAGGAGCTGCAGGTTCCCCATGAGCAATCGACCCGGCAATTTTAGCAACTTTGTTGGCCAAACTAGATGGATCCGCATCCTCCAAAGTATCAACAGTCTTTCCATCCAAACAAAAAACAATGTCCTTTTCAGTTACCTATTCGAAAAGAAATTCACAAGAAACAAATTGCAAAGAAGGAAGGAAACTTATGAAAACTTAAAAAGAGAAGGGGGGGAGGAGTGAGGGGAAGAAAAAGAGGCAAAAAACAAAACAAAAACACAGATTTTCCATTTAAAGTGACCTTCAAGAAAACAAAATATGGTACAGCAGAAACTGAATAAGCCTCAGAAATCTCAGGTTGTTCTTCAGCTTCAACCTGCAATTTAAGGACAAGTAAAAGGTAAAGAGTTTGGCCCCTCTGCAGTTGATTAGTGCAGTTAAATGCTGAGTACATGTCCATGTAAGAAAACAATTTTTAGAGGGAACAGGGTAAGTTTGACCTCTGTTTCATAATCTGTTTTCTTTCCTATTAAACTAACCTCTTTTTTCCCATCATTATCTCTTCATTATCTGCCTACCAAGTTTTTTTTTTTCCCCTCCTACCCTCTGCAACCTCCTTCTGTTAGCTAGGATATTGCAAAACAACTTGCTACATTTCCTCCACTTTCAAAGAAATTGCATTAACATAATTTAAAATAAATAAATAAACAAATAAATTTAAAAAAAAAAATAACAAAAATAACAAAAAACAACAACAACAACAACAACAACAGAACACTAATTTTTGAAGTACAAAAGATGAGAAATTAATAGGTATAAATGTACATTGTTTTCTTTTACCATTGGATCCCAGATTACTTTGTTTCTTCTCATAATGTGTCTCATTTATGTCCCCAATGAAGTGTGTTGAAAAATAATAAGACACATTTGGATATGTGTCAAACACATGTTGGGAAGTGTTTGAAGAAACTCGGTGTCCAACACAGACACGTCATCTTCTTCGAAGTGTCTATGTTTTTTAGCTCCTGATGTTGGGGAGGACTGTTTTTCATTGTCTTCACCAATGGCAATATAATACTGACGCAGTTCACCAGCACCAAAAGCAGAACGAATACATAACTCAAAAACTTAACACCTACTGCATTAACCTTCACAAGAAAGTATTTACAGATTACCTCTTTCTAAGCTTTAAATGAATAACAATTTAAAATCTTCAGGTCCCAAATACATTCCAATAAGATCCCCTTTGATACAACATCAAAGCTCCTACAGCACCAGAATACATTCCTCAATCTTTAGGCAACACCTTCCTATGCGCATACCTTACATAATCTTGTCAGCTTGTTTAAAGGTAACCAATGCATTAGATCTTCCAGCTCTCTCCATAAACCACTTCGAAAAAAATCTTAAAAGCGGCACAAATCTCTGGATGATTGCATCCATATTTGGCTCAAGTAGTGGCTTCCCATTGTTGTACTTATATGGTTTTGTTTCAGTTTCATTTATAAAAAAAAAAAAAAAAAAAAAAAAAAAAAAAAAAAAAAAAAAAAAAAAAAAAAAAAAACACAAGATATAAACTCAAGATGATTTATACATTCAAAATTTAAACTAGGCTATAATGGTAAGATGAAACAAGTTCTTCGTTTTAATCTTACTTTTACAACTATGTAAGCCAAAATTATTTCCCTATCATGTTCTCCCTAACTTTATGGAAGTTGTATGAAAATTGGGGGTAAATTACAATGACGTCCCTTGAAATTTTAAAAAAAATATAGTAAGCTTCATAGTTTTGGCATGATTACATGCTTTTCATCAATAATTTGTTAGTCATATAAATAGAAAAATGTTCTCTTTTTTATTGAAATGTATATTTTACCTTATTTATCTTTATGTCCACATCATCCACATTAATTTTAGTCTCTTTAGCCTTATTAACATGGAGTTTTGTGTAATTATGTCAAAACTATAGGGCTCACAATATTTTCTCCAAACCTCATAGGAAGGTCAATGTATTTTACCCTAAAACTTGCCTTTGTTGTGATCTCCAATAATGCACTAATTAAAAGAACCAAAGGTACCCTCACCAAAATAAAGTTAACATTTACAACATCCCACACAAACATGGGTGATAATTCTCAGCTCCCTAGCATAGAGAGTGTGGTAGATTTGGGTCATTCTTGCTCTCTTCTTCTCGTCATTCATTCATAAGAGATACAATTATGTTCAAGTGATTAATAAATCGAGAAGTCCCTTAAATACCCATCGTTAGTGAGTACTGATTTCTTTCCTAATGATTTTTTTGTAATCCTTTCATTTCAAAAAATCAAATTTTAGGTAATTGGCCATAATGATTTTCCTGCATGGAGTGTTCTTTCATTGTTTGGAAAGGTTGAGAGGAATGCCCTCTGTCTTGTGTTTGAAGGAGTTGGATGGCTGTTCCGCTCTTCGTGATTGTATTTATTCTTTTGTCGTTAAAACTAAAACAAAGGAGGAGGGTTGTGTGTTAGGTAATTTGACAACCAATACATAAAAATCTCCATTAGATCCCTTATGAACATGAATCCCTAGGCTTAGTTTGGTTTGGTTTAATTTTGTTAAAACTAAGACAACTACAATATATTGCTAGAAATTTAGACTATAGGCGTGTCTGCAACGCAAGGTAGCAATCACACACAGATCGACCCTCATATTAAAATTTTCACTTCAGTTTATGGTTTACCTTTATATGATCATAACAATTGAATTTGTGAGAATTGTATATTTGGAAAACATCATTGGAATTCTTGAAGGCTAGATCATAAAGAGCCAGTCAAGCCCGCAAGCTCAAGGCAAACAATCGTCCCTAACAAAAGGAAGGGACCCCTAGGAGCCGTTATGCAGATAATAGGGGAGTTATTATTGTAAGTTTAGCATCAGGAAATCTACTTCAGAAACAAGGGTAGTATTATGAAGGGCTAAGCCAAACCTTTTTTTTTTTTTTTACCATAAGTTTGTTGATGGAAGTTACCAAGGAGAGACTAAAAAATTTCCTTCTTTCGGAAGTTGGTTAAAAGTTGGCTTTTTAACTTTTTTGTCAATCCGCTAACCCGTCATTCGGTTTGTAATTTTATTCTCCAACTGCCTGAATGGCATCACGCACACCCCTACACTTAAGTGACCTAATGGTAGAACCACCTCTGCGTAGTATCAAGACGCAATATTAGTATTGCCATCAATCAAAGAATATTGATATTAAAAAGTATTGACTGATACATATTGAGAATTGGGTGTGACATTAGTACATTTGAAATGGTTAGATGCTCTATATTTTGTCACTTTGTGTGTAAAAAATGTGAGAGGTGGTGTGATCCAAAATGAGTTAAAAGCTAAAAGCTAGCTTTTAGCTAGCTTCCCAAATTGCCATAGGTAATCTAATGCCTTTTATGATTCTTGATTACACTAGACTAGAAAGGATAACAAACACACAACTTCCAGCCACATACAAGCCCCAAAAACAAGCCTAGTACTCAGAAAAAAAGAGGATTCCATTGACATAACTTAGTCAGAAAGAAACAAACCCATAGTTCATTGCTCGATTACAAAACACGAAAAAAGAAAGAGCTACACGCTTGTTAATTTGTTCTAGTCTCCCTGATCACCAAGAGCGACAGCCCACACAATCAGCTCTTGCTGACATGACACATATGAGTGGAATACACCCAAAAGAAAAGTTGCAACTCCATGAATTCATGAGGCTTTGGCAAATTTGTTCTTGTGTAAAATTCCTGATTTGGGTGGTTCGATAAGTTTGGGTATTGATTTTGAGATTTGAGCTATGATATAATTAGTTGATAGTTTAGGAGTTCACTGATAAATTTGTCTTACTTTGGTTAATATCTATGTTCTTAACTCCTTTTGAATTAAGCTCATGTCACCTCACTCAATCCTATGGCAAAAACAAACCCGAGTTGAGTTGTTGCAAGCAAGATTTCGAAAAGCGATTGATGTCACCGTAACGATTGCAGTGGCACGGTGGTGTTTGCTGGGTGTAAAGGCCATAGTATAACAGTTGCAGTAACAAGAATCGTGATTTTTTTTATTTTTCACACAATTTGAAGAAAATTTACTGATATGCATTTTTTTTTCCAAAATCATATTTTTTGAGATCTAAAATAGATTTTGATCAATTTTTATTAATCTTTAAGTATGTTCCAATATATTTCATATTTTCAAATCACTATAAAATGAATTTTTTTACATTTTATTTTAATATTTAATGACTTTAAGAATAATTGATTTTAAATGTCTACAAATTATTTTTGACCAATACCTGAACTAACTGAATAAAAAATATTCACAATTATTAAATGAAATGATTATAAAAATAAAAATTGTAACATAAACAAAAAAAGAAAAATTTGAGCCATTTTTTTAGACAACATTTTATAGCTAACTAAATAAAATTATTTACGATTAAGTATTAAATGAAAAATTATAAAAAAAATATAAAAAAAAATTTGTTCCATAAACAAAAATTATATTTGGGCTACTGCTTTTATTTTTTTTTAAAGACATTTTTTAGACAACACATTACAGTAACAAAATAAAAAAAATTTACAATTAAATATTAAATAAATACAACCACTGTTTATATTTTTTTTATTTTACATGCTAATGTAATGAAATAAAAATATATATTTGGGTTTGGATCACTTGGATAGTTGTTCTTTTTTTTGTAAGCTTTTGTTTTTTGTTTTTTGTTTTTTGTTTTTTTTTTGTTTTGAGAAATGAAATTATTCAGAATATTGTAAAAGAGTGTAACGATGTATAACAAACCGTTATGACCGTTACGATACCGCTACGGGCATTATGTAACACCGAAACGACCGTTATACATGAATTTTCATCACACCACTATAACGACTGCAATGGATGACAGTAACTATCACAACTTTTACGTAACTGTATTATGAAACAGTTGCAGCCGCCTTTTAAAACCTAGGTTGCAAGTGAGC
Source organism: Camellia sinensis (assembly GCF_004153795.1). NCBI lineage: Eukaryota > Viridiplantae > Streptophyta > Magnoliopsida > Ericales > Theaceae > Camellia > Camellia sinensis. The sequence goes on along the minus strand of NW_021024683.1, from coordinate 221,344 downwards.
AAAGAATGTTTCGTTCGAGCCGTAACTCCCAAGTGGCAAAACAAGACAGAAAACAAAATTTTGAATAACTTTATTTACAAAATATCCAATTACGCTATGTTTGGTAACTTAGGAGAGAAAATAAAAGAAATGATTACTTAAGTAATAAGAGAAAAGAAAAGAAATGAAATGATTGTAATTTCTCTCCTTTTTGTTTGGATAAGTAAGAAATAAAAGAAAAGAAATGATTGTGATTTCTCTCCTTCTTGTTTGGTTAGATTTCATTAAGAGAAAAGAAAAGAAATTATTTTATGTTATATTATCAAAATAACCTTTTTATATTTTCAATCATTTTATTTCTTTTATTTTTATAGGGGTAAAATTGGTATTATGAAAATATAAACATTTGTGGATTTCTTTTCTCTCCCAATCTCTCCACTTTTGGGAAGATTGAAAATAAAGGTTATGAGAGAAATGAGTTTCTCTCCATTTCTCTCTATTTTTTCCCATTTCTCTCCACTTAAGATAACCAAACAAGGAAGAGAAATACATTTCTCTCTATTTCTTTTCTTTTCTCTCCAAATCACTCAATCCAAACACAGTGTTAAAGATTATGCCATCCTAATTTTTATGTGATTTCAATCTCACATGTAAACTAAGTTTTAGGTTCCAAATGGATTTCAAATGAAAAGATTTGAAAAAGTTTATAAAAATATAAGAGAGTTGGTTATTAGTAGAGTAAGAAGTAAAATCTTAGGTTGTTGGATCTGGTAAAGCTCTCAAATTCAATCATTGAAATCTATATCTAAACTATCTAAAACTTGAACTATTTATTCAACCATATACTTCTATTATTGTCCTTGCCTACAATTTGCATCCAACATTTGATAAAAACTTACTTGTAATTATCTGTTTAGCAATTAGTCTGTGAATGTTCAATTGTCTATCAATGTGGGTATATACATAGGGCGAGCGAGCGAGAGACAGAGAGAGTACCCGCAAGAAGTGAGAATGAGGGAAATCGGTGGAGAGATGAGAGAAGAGTTGATCCATCTGCTTGGAAGCTTGGCACCAAAAAGCCCAGAAGTGTATGATCACCGGTGATCCGTCCTTCATCACGCTATCAACCTCTCCCTTCGATTGCATATCTCTCACTGACCCACCCATCTCTCTCTCTCTCTCTCTCTCTCTCTACTCCTAATTCAAATCAAGAGAACACAGGGAAGAACAGTGTGTGAGTGGACAGAAAGAGAAAGCAAAAAAATACTTTTCAAAAAATTCTCTTTTTTTATTTTTTTGTATTTTTTTATTTTTATTGAATTTTTTTAATATTTTAAGCACTTCTTTTACTTTTTAGACACACCTAACATAAATACATCTAAAAAATAAAAAAATTATAAAAAAATCTTTTAAAAATTCACTAAATATCAAAAATATAAAAAAAATACAAGAATTCAGTACATGTTTTGTATTTTTATGTATTTATTAATTTTTTAAAATATTTTTTCATAATTTTTTTACTTTTTAGATACATCTAAGTAAGGTGCATCTAAAAAAATATAAAAAATGTTTAAAATTTAAAAAATATTCACTAAAAACAAAAAAATACGAAAATAAAAAAAGTCAATTTTCAAAAAACTTAATCCAAAAAATCCAAACCAAACACACTGAATAGTATTCCCTATTTTAATTGGCTATTTAATTTTTTTAATTATTTTAAACTTTGTTTGAAACTGATTATTTTAATAATTTTTTAATTCTTTAATTAAAATATGAAATAAAAAATTAATATATTTACGATAATTTTTTAATTTTTTATGAAAAAATATGTAAAAGTAGGGGAAAAAAATGTGACTTTTTTTGTACGGTTTATTAGATTTTAAATTTTTTAATGAATTTTTTATTTTTAAGCAAAGATATCGTTTGACAATATTACTTTTTATTCTAAAAGTTAAAAGATTATTAAAAAAATTAAAAAGTCAATAATATATACTAAAAAGTCAATTTTTTTCTCTACTTTTTACACATATTTTCGTAAAAAATTAAAAATATCTTAAACATATTAATAATTTTTTTTAAATCATATTTTAGTCAAAAAGTCAAAAAGTTACTAAAAAAATCCGTTTCCAAACGAGGCACGAGGCATGTACTTATTTTAGACTAAAAATAAAAAAGTTACTAAAAAAATTAATAGCCTATAATTTATATCAAAAAGTCCAAGATTCTATTTTTTCTCTACTTTTTTTTACATATTTTCGTAAAAAATAAAGCCTCCAACCCCAGTGGGGATGCTGGGGGGTCGTCCGTGATTGGCAAAAAAAAAACTATTTTCTTTTCTTTTTTTTTTGTTTCCAACCAACCCCAGGCCGACACGTGGCACTGGGAGTCACTGGGGGTGCTCCCAGCTGGGGGTCAGAAGCACGGCTGTTTCGTAAAAAATCAAAAAATCATTTCAAACATACTAATTTTTTTACCTTATATTTTAAAAAAAAATATTAAAATAGTATGTTTTCAAACGAGACAGTGTTTAAAAGCATTATCTTTGAAAAGTTAGTTAATTTTTTTTAATTGATTTGATGGTTTTGAAAAAAAAAATATGACATAATTATAAATTTAATGTGACATTTTATTTTATTAATTATTTTGTTTTTAATGAATTATTTTAATCCAAATAAAACCATTATATAAGGAAGGAAAAAAAAACATTGGGAGACAGCTTGAAACTCTCCCCACAATTTTTTTTATTTTTTAAATTTTTAAAATACATAAATATACATATCATTCAATTATTAATTATTACATTTTAAATATAATTAATATTATATGGTAATAATTGTCAAATCACTTCAATTTGAAAAGTAAATTAAATTTTGAATTTTTATTAATTTCAAAGCACATTTGTTTTTGCTGATTTATTATTAATATAATGTTTATATACATACGGATACATTACACTATTGTATTTTTAAATCTATACCATTATATTAGCAAATACATTATGAGCTATTTATTGATGAAAACACTTTTTTTTTAAAATTTAAATTATACATGTCATAAATATTTATTCCTGAAATTATACTATTGTATGTACAATTTAATGTTTTATTTATAGAAATAGTCATTAATGTAGTAGCTTAGTAACTTTTTCGGTTTTTTTTTTTAGTATTTTTTTTAATTTTAAAAAAAATTAGACTTTTAAAATCTATTCGGCTAGATGAATTAGAAAAGTAAAAAAAAAATAAAAAAATAAAACATTTGAAAAATGTAAAAACTTGCTTTTTGATTTATATATATCTATTTGGATTTTTTCAAATCTATACATATTATAGCAAAATGACATTTCAATTATGAACGCTAAAGAACCTTTAAGACATCATTCTAAAATTCTTAATTTTTGTTATTTTAAAAAATCCGACTAACATATCATATTAATTATACAAAATTAAGGGAATTATTATTTTGTTATACATTTACCATTATTTCCTACAACAAAAATATTACTATGATTGTGTCACCCTTCTAGCGAATAATAATTATTTCATAATAGAAAAAATTTCAATTTTCTCCTTCTTTCTCTCTCTCTCCAATCTATTATCTTTTTCACCCGAAAACCCTAACCACCATCCATCTTTTTTCACGTCATTCTCAACCTCCTTACCCTATAAAGGTGAAGTTCATGCAACTCATTACGTTTTATCTCTTTTTTGAAGACGGTTAAAGTTTATATTTAATTTTTTATATCACATATGTGTGCATTCTTTAAATAATCTTTTACATTATTTCTCTCTTTACTCTATCTTACCTTTCTTCTTTTTTTCTTTTTTTCTTTTTTGTTTTTTTTATACTTCCAATGAATTTTTGTATTTTTTTTTATTTTCATATTCTTATATCAAAGAAGACTGTTAAAGATTAGTTTAAATTTAATTTTTTATGTCGCATATGTAGGCATTCTTTAAACAATATTTTATATAATTTCTCTCTTTTACTCTGTCTTACCTTTCTTCTTATTCTTCTTCTTCTTCTTCTTCTTCTTCTTCTTATTTTTATACTTCCAATGAATTTTTGTATTTTTTTAGTTTTCATATTCTTATATCAAAAAAAAGATTGATAAAGGTTAGTTTATATTTAATTTTTTATGTCGCATATGTGTGCATTCTTTAAACAATATTTACATAATTTATCTTTACTCTGTCTTATATTTCTTTCTTTTTTTATTTCCAACCAATTTTTGTATTTTTTTGGTTTTCATATTCTTACATCAAAGAAGTTTCAAACTTAATTTTGAGGGATTAAAATGTTTTGTAATTTTTTGTGGGTATTTATTTTTATTTTACATCAAAGAAGTTTCAAACTTAATTTTGAGGGATTAAAATGTTTTGTAATTTTTTGTGGGTATTTATTTTTATTTAGTTGTCTTTTAGACAGCTAAATAGTTTATATTTTTTGCTATTTAGAGTTTTGCAGATTTTTTCCTTATGTTGGTTGGGTACCATTTTTTTTTTTTTTTTTGAATTTCTCCCTGTCCCTTTTGTAATGTTTTATTTTGATTAATAAAATATTGATTTCTATTTGTCGATGGGAAAAAAATAATAACTTTAACTCCAACATTGTTAGAAAACAGTATTACCTTCTTTTTCCAAAGCTAGTAAAGATTAGTCAATTATATAATTATTTGTATTTAATACGTGCATCTTCTTTCTGGGACTCTTTCTTGACATTACTTCTCTTTGTTAATTGCGAATTTATTTTTCTCAAATCCAACTATAGATACTACATAAATCAGAAAAGTTTTCATGTTTCACTCACAATGATAACGAAACTATTTATATATGCATGAGATGTAATTGTCGCATTTAGAGATACATGGGGTCTTAGTGAAAACAAATTTACCTTCAAAAGGGTAAAAATTAATTTTTCCGACATTCAACTGATTCAAATATTTGTTTTAAAACTTTCTCCTCAAAAAACCCTTCGCGGATCTTTCTTCTTTTCTTTTTTCTTTTTTCATTAATAATGATTTTTTTATATTTTAATTTTATAGTGTCATGAGTTTAACATTTTGAAAGAAAAATGCTAACTCATAAGGTAGTGATGCATCACTATGCTCTTTGTCATGTATTTAAAATATTAAATAAAACGTTCTTATTAAATTAGTCATAGATTAGATACAAAATGTAAAATGTTAATATTACATTATTATTTTATTATTATTATTATTAGTCATAGATTAGATACAAAATGTAAAATGTTAATATTACATTATTATTATTATTATTATTATTATTATTTTGAACTTTTTAGTTCCCATACATAACTTTGGTGCTAAATTACAACAAAGTGAAATTTTAATGATGAAAGTTTTAGAACTTCCAAGGTTTCATCCTAAATTTTTTTTTTTTTTGGTTATTTTTAAAATATTTATATAAAAAATAATAAATAAATAAATAAAACAATATTTGCTAAGTTAGCATAATAATTATTAAAAAATAATGATTATTTTGTTATACCTCTACCGCCCTTTCCCAAAACAAAAATGTTGCCATAATTATACCATATTTGTTGCAAACAATAATTATAGCATAATAGAAGATAAAAAAAATTCAATTATCTTCTTATACTTTGTCTCACCCATTCGCTCTTTTACTCAAAACCCTAGGATGTGTTTGTTTGGACGGACTGAATAAAGGGAGATTGTAATCCATCGGACTATTAGTCCTGGGATACACTATCCCCGGACTATTTGGTTGAATTAGATTTGTATCCTATGTTTGTTTAGTCATGAGATTAGACGGATTGGACTATTTTTAGTGAATCCAATGTTTGTTTGGAATATTATAGAAAATGATAAATTCTCAAATGACTATTTTATTATTTTCAATTATTTACTAAGTAATAGCAATATTAAACATAGCTTCAATATTTTAATTATTTTTAGCTAGATTAAATAAAATTTTATTTTATTTTATTTTTCGCACAATTAAATAAATTTATTTTTAAAAAATTAAATAAATTAAATATCAATAAAAATATATGTTATTTTTTAATTAAAATTTTAAATAATAATATTTTACAAAATAATTAAATAATGAAATAAAATAAAACATCTATTAAAATTTAAATAATGAAATTAAATAAAATATAAACAAAACTATAAATAAAAACATCAATAAATAATTTATAAAAATTATTTTAAAAAATTAAATAAATAAAACAAAAATAAAAATAAAATTATTTTATTTTATTTTTAAATTGAGACATTTAAATTTTACTAAATTTTACTAAATACAATACATAATTAAAACCAGAGGTAAAAATGTAATTATTTAGCTAATCCCATGAGATGAGTTATCCCATGGCTTCGATCCCACCCCCCTCCCCTCCCCCCTCCCTCCCCCTCCCATGGATACCATAGTCCCACAAATATGGGACTAATAGTCTGGAGAGACTATTTGTCCAGAGCAAAACTTTGAAACAAGCAACGAACTATTAGTCTATCCGGACCGTTTGTTTGAGGATTTTTCATGGGATTGGACTATTAGTCTATTCGGACTAATAAATCCATTATTTGGTTCATTTTTTTTGCTCCGGACTAATAGTCTGGAGAGACTATTAGTCAAAGCAAAACTTTTGAAAACAAGCAACGAACTATTAGTCTATCCGGACTATAAAGTTCCAATCCCATACCCAATCCTTCCAAAACAAACACCCGTTTGTTTTGAGGGATTATTTCATGGGATTGGACTATTAGTCTATTCGGACTAATAATCCATTTTGGTTCTTTTTTTTGCTCCGGATTAATAGTTCCCCGGATTATTAGTCCCTCATATGAGAGATTATTGTATCCTAAGGGAGAGGTGGGATTATTTCCATGGGATTGGAATCCCATAGGACTAATGTGTGAAATGTCCATTTTACCCTCAGGTTATTACTTAATAAACAATTTGGAAAAGGGTAAAATAGTCTTTTGAACATTTTATAAATATTTTTTTAGTTATTGTTAATTTATTATATATTAAATAAAATTATAAATTATAAATTTAATTTAATTAAAAATAATAAATTAAAAATTATGGCTTATAATTTTTTTAGTGTTTGTTAAAAAATTAAATTATTATATAAATAAAATTATTTTTTTACTGTTGTTAATTAAAATTTTATATTAAATAAAAAATATAAATTATAAATTTAATTTAATTAAAAATAATAAATTAAAAATTATGGCTTATAAATTAATTTTTTTTAGTGTTGTTAAAAAATTAAATTATATATTAATAAAATTATTTTTTTAGTGTTGTTAATTTAAAATTATATATTAAAATAAAAAATATAAATTATAAATTTAATTTAATTGAAAATATAAATTAAAAATTAAGGCCTTATAAATATAATTTTTTTAATGTTGTTAAACTTATGAATTATAAATTACAAGGATAAAATAATCTTTTTGAACGTTTATCCTTATCCAGTCCGTCCAACCAACATTAGGGTGCCAGTTTGGTAACACTTACGTTTTCAATTTCTGTTTATATTTACAAAATTTAAAAAACTCAAAATAAAAACTTGTTTGGTAAATTTTTGATTTATAAATCAGTGGTCTCAGTTTATAAATTTGGTCAAAAAATGAAAACACAAAAAATGTGTTTCCGTTTTGAGTTTACAGTTTTTTTTTTACCACCCAACACTAGTCACCACCCGCTACCATTTTCCACCACTGTCTTCCGCCGCCACCACCACCACCACCACACAAGCCACCACCACTTGTCACCACCACCCATTACCCACCCCACCACCACCCACTACCCACCACCCACCCACTCGCTACCGCTACCGCCACCACCGCCACCACAATTCCACCATCCATCTGCTACACCCGCCAACC
>NW_021024683.1:0-213461 GCF_004153795.1 Camellia sinensis | reverse complement strand
CTATCCACCCGCCACCACCCACCACCCGCCACTACCATCCACCGTCCGCCACCTACTTGCCACCACCACTCACCACCCACCTGCCACCACCATCCATCATCTGCCACCACTAGCTATCCACCACCACTAGCCACCTGCCACCCACCCGCCACCACACCCGCCACCCACCCGCCACCACCACCACCACTATCACCCACTACCTACCCGCCACCCACCCACCACCCACTCGCTAGCACCTGCTACATGCCACCGTCACCCACCCATCCACCACCATCACCACCACCTACCCGTCACCACCTGCCATCCACCACCCACTTGCCACCACCACCCGCTACCACTACCATCACCACCACACCCACTCGCTACTACCACCGCCGCCACCGTCACCCATCCACCACTGTCACCATCCACCACCACTCGCCACCCGCTATCCGCCACCCACCTGCCACCACCACCTGCCACCCGCCACCACCACCCACCACCACCACCCACTCGCTACCACCCATCACCTGCCACCGTCACCTACCCGCCACCACCACCACCACCACCACCCGCCATCCGCAATCCGCCACCCACCTGCCACCACCACCGCCACCACTCACTCGCCACCACCCACCACCGTCACCCACCCACCCACCACCACCACCCACCGCACCCGCCACCCACCGTCACTACTTTCCACTACCGTCTTCCGCCGCCACTTGCCACCACTTGCCATTTCTCACTCTTTTTTTAATTTTTAAAATTTTTAACATTTTATCAATTACCAAACGCGTTTGTAGTTTATGTTTTTCTAAAAATAAACAAAAATCAGTTTTATAAAATTTTTGTAAATATAAACTGAAAACATAAACGTTACCAAACGCACCCTAGATTTACTAAAAATAGTTCAATCCAGACATCTAATCCAATGACTAAACAAACATAGGATACAATCCAGTCAAACTAAATAGTCCGGGGACAATGTATCCTAGAACTAACAGTCCGATAGATTACAATCTCTCCTTATCCAGTCCAAACAACAAAACACATCCTAAAATAAATATATAGCCACCATTTTTTAATACAATCATATTTTATTTTTTGTTTTCAATACTATTTTATTTTCCTCTACATAGTTGCAAGTGAATGGATATAATATTTTATCTAAAAAACTCAAAAGTCACTACAGGAAATAACAATTTCGGCGACTAAAAAATTAGTCGCCTAAGTCGCATATTTTGGTCGCCGAAAATCATGGGCGACTAAAAGTTTTTGTCACCTAGGTAGTTGAGAATAGGCTATCGGTGATAGTATTGGCGACTAATTATAATTTGGTCGCTGTAGCTTGACTTTTCGTACCCCCTTTCAAAAGACAAATAAGCCCTACAGTATCGAACTCCCGCGGTTCTGAATCTAATTCCACTAGTGCAATGTGAAATAAATAAACACCAAAGACTCCAAATCCGGCAAATCTTTTGGAAATCGATTTTGAATCAAATTGCCAAAAATGGACTGCTTTGCTAGATACAGAGTCATTATCTAAATATTTTTGAAAAATTTAGAAAACCCATGACTCATGCCAAAGACCACATGTCTGTCATCACCAAGATTGTCTCGGCTCGAGAACTTAGGTACGAGAGAAGAATGTCATGAATTGAGCACCCCTACTCGCCCGATCAATGATCGGCCTCTACTAACCATGATATGAATCTTATCTACATCATATGCTCTTGTTCCGATTTATTAGGTTAGCATTACTATGTGATGCGCACACACACAAATATAGACTAATTTGCAAGAATTGGAATATTTGATTCATGTTTATTTTAAAAATTGTTTGTGATATGTACCACTTGAAAAAGTGATCACATATGAACATTACTCAAATTATTCTAATTCAAGCAATTAACCTTCATCCACAAGCATTCAAGCAATTTATCAATTAAGCACTTAGCCTCATGGCAAGCATTCTAGACATGGCAACATCAACATGCAATATGCTAAAGCGATAAGGACTCACCTAGTACTCTAAGCCAGAAAGATGAGAGAGTTAGAACAATGCATGATCCTAATTTATGCAATATGACTAATGCAACACATGCGATATGCAATTACTAAGCTCGGCTACTAGTATAGTATATGAATTAATTAAATAGCATGCGGTCTAAGCACGTATTCCAAGAATGTTTTACTAACAATGCAAGTTAAAATGATAAATCGAGCCTCGGTGCATGTAATACAAGTGGATACGAACATGAGATATTGTAAACAAAACATGATGCTCTAATCTAATCATTGTAAGCAGTTAAATAAAAGGAAGAAAGACGTGGGGTTAGAAGACATATACATTGTTACACATTGCGCCCTTACACAGGAGGGTCTGAATAAACTAACTAGCTAACTAATTGAAACTAAACTAATTAATTAATTATTACAAACTCAAATAAATAATTTAGCTAAATTACTTAACTAATTACAACAAATTAGCTAACATCTAGCTAACTAATTATTACAACAAATCAAAATGAACTAATTATTTACATGAATACAACATGAAAAGGTGCTAAGCTAGCCATTCTAATTACTCCTCCTCAGGAAATGAGAAATGCTCATGCATGCACGGACTTTTCACCCAAAAAAGCCACTGTTTCAGCTGCTAGATGCCTCTGTTGCATAGTAGAACACTTGCACTGATTTCTACCTTAAGACCAATTTTGTTCTGCTTCAAAAGTACACCGCGGGATTTTGCACAGTGGCCAACAAATGGCCTGCCGTCCACTGATGATGGCCTGCCGGCTACAAAAAGGAGCCTACCGGCCACTGATGACTGGATTGTGCCACTACAACAGAGAGCAAACAGAGTGGGACAGGTATTCCCAGGGGTTTGTTTGCACAATTTACACATCCTTATCATTTGAACAGCTCAAAAGAGTAGTAAGTTTGATTCACAAACCACCAATGGATGCAATTTCATGGCATGATGGCTTGTGAATCAAGTGTGCAAGTTCAATGAATGTAACAAAACAAGACTTTCAAACCACCTCCCTATCATGAAATATCAAGAGAAGTATTGACAATGAATCTTGAACCATTTTCATCACTAATGAGTATGAAACGACTCAAGACTCAAGGGTTCAATTAACGTCCGATTGAACCCAAAACCAAATTATTATCTTGCACCTTTTTCATTCACCAATTTTATTACTCCATTTTAATTACCTCTCAATTCTTTAATCAATTAAGTCCACAAGTGAATTTAAGTCCTCTAATGGAAAGAGGACTCAAACCAAGTATTGCTTTGGGTATGAAAAAGGCATCATACAGTCGTAATTAACTCCCAAAGAGATTAAACCATTAAGCACGACACCTCAATCTCATGCTAAACAAACAAATAATTTGAAACCACTTTCAAAGAAAAGAAAAGGCCAAGAAAGAAGGGAGGTTGCAGAGGTGATTAAAGGTGAGAACAAGTAAGAAAAGCACTAAATAAATGCAATCAACTCAAATAAAGTGGTGTCTAAGGCTTAAAACACCAAACTTATGAAGACAATTACACTACAAGCGTGCAATATAAGGCTCAAATGCAATAAACACTTAAAAATAGTCCTAAAACAGTGCTAAATAAGTCCTAAAACATACTAGAATTAAGACAAAAATAGCTAGAATAATAAGCTAAAACATAGAGCTATGTAAGTTAGTGTACAAGATACAAGGAGGGAAGACTAACCCCTCTAATTTTGGACTTCAAAAAGTGTTTTTTAGCCACTGAAATAACTCTGAAATTCAGTATTTAAAAGCCCAAAAAAATGTGACAACAAGGTAGGAAACACAAGGGTAAAGGCCTTGGAAGCTAAGTAAAAGGAATGGTGAGCCACCCCTCCACCTTTATTGGCTTAAACCACAAGTTTCATCCCAAAATTTGAGAGTTTAGATAGTCCAAAAACAGCCCACAAAAGTACAAAAATGTGCTGGAATGAAGACAAAAGTAGCTAAAATAATAAGCTAAAACATTGAGCAATTTAAGCTAGTAAACAAGCCAAAGGAAGGGTGGCTAACCCCTCCATTTTTTGGACTTCAAAACCACTTTTTAAGCCTCTGAAAATCTCTGAAAATCAGTGGTAAAAAGCTCAAAAAAAGTTGATGACGAGATGGGAAACACAAGTGTAAAGGCTAAGAGAACAAGGTTCAAAGAAAGGTGATTAACCCCTCTATCTTTAATAGCATTAAACCACAAGTTTCAGCCCATAAAAACAGTTGAACACAGTTCAAAATCAACAAGAAAAGACAAAAAAGAAGTAGTGGAAAGGAGCTAGTAGTTATACCTCTTGAAGAGGAATAACACTTTCGTTCACAAACCAACAAATTCTCACTCTCAATGGCTGAAATTTGGACTCAATAATCTCAGTAAGAAGAGCTCCAATATTGGTTTAGGAAGTGTTTGGGTAAGGTGTGTGTGTTGCAAGATAGAGATAGAGAGAGAATTTCAAGAATTGGAACTTTTGAAAAAAATTTCAACCTTAAACCATGAAAGAATGCCTAATATGTATAGAAAAACAACCCCTCAGGTTGAAAATATCATGCCTGGAACAGTTGGAGCTTTTGGGAGACAGCTGGCCAAAAATATCTGTGTTTTTCACCAGTGGCGACAGGCTAGAAGTGTGAATTGTTGGCCACAAAAATCTGCTTCCAGGCTCGACTTTAAACGGGCATACCTTCTTCATCCAGACTCAGTTTTTAGGTCATTCTTGAGTCTAAATTGAAACACCAGAAGTTTACTTTCCAATGGTGGCATCCTCACATCTAAATTCTAAGTGTCCAAAGAGATATTCCTATTTTAGTGAAGGTTGCTCATTTTTATCTTAATTGGATTGATGCCTAACTTCAAACGGCTATATCTCACTCATCCGGACTCGGCTTTAGGAGATTCTTGAGTCTAAATTGAAGCCCCGTGGACTGCTCGAACTTCCTCCACACGCCTCCCTTTTCGGAGAGGGCGCGAATTTGGGTTCATAGCTACTACAGTTCGGACTCCTGTCACGGTTCTGAATCTAATCTCATAAAGCGCAATGTAAGACTGATAAATCACCAAAGAGTCCAAATCCGGCAAATCATTTTGAAAATCGATTTTAATCAAAAAGCGCCAAACATGGACTGCTTTGCCAGATTTCAGAGTCGCCACCTAAATATTTTATTTTGGAAAAATTTAGGAAACCCAACTCGTGCCAAAGGCCACGTGTCCATCATCACCAAAGTTGCCTTGGCTCACGAACTTAGGTACGAGAGGGAAAAGTCTTGAAATGAGCACTCTCGCTCACCCGATCAAAGCATCGGCCTTACTAACATGATATGTTGTTTTGAAAACACATGTGTTCTTATTCTGATTTATTAGCTAACTTACTATGTGATGCGCAACAACATACAAGTATAGACTAAATCGCTCAATTTGGAACAAAACATCTCATGTTTGTTTTTCGAAAAAAGTTTGAAGATGCTACTCGCAAGTAGGCTAAAACGCGGATTTGCTACCAAACAAGGTGGGCTTTAAACAACACAATTTGCCACCCTCAAGTGGGCTTAAAACGCACATTTGATGAATTGTCCCAATTCAAGTAATGAAGCCTTTATCCATGGGCATTCATGCAGTTAATCATTTAAGCAAATAGCGTCATGACAAGCATGCTGTCATGGCAACACTCACACTCATGCAAGGATGTTTAAGCGAAAACACTTACAATGTACTTCGAGCCAAAACAGAAAACTAGTTAGAAATCATGCATGATCCTAACTATGTTAAGATACCTAATGCAACACATGAAAAATGAACTAAGTAGCGTCGGCTACCTAATCATGACATATGAATGCAACGTTTGGTAACATGTATTCAAAAAAGTATTGAAATACAATACAGTTTGAATGATGCACCGAGCTCGGTGCATGCAAGACAAATGAATGATGCAAACATGCAAGCATAAGGTATGCTAATTGAAAATATGCGCTAAACTAACCATCAAAAGGGAGAAAGAAGTGGGGGTTGGAAGACATACACACACACACGCACTCTTATTACAATAGTACGCCCTCTCGAAGGAGGGTCCGAATAAACAAGAGCTAAGTTAAGCCACTTATTACAAACCAACTAATTAACTAATTATTCTAGCTAATTAATTACAAACCGAATTGAAACTGAATAACTAGCTAATCAAGCTAATTAGAATATTACAAAGATGAATTGAATCAGCTAAACACATTAACTAATTTAATTACAAAATGGTCTCGGGGGAGAGACATGCATTCTCGGTTTGCTTCGCCTGCAAATGCATTGCCTTGCCATAAGGTGTCTCTATTTGCACTCGCGGTGACCTCAGAGCACCAAACACACTTTTCAGGTTGCATCTGCCCCAAAACAGGAGCATTTTGGAAAATTTTGCCACAGGTGGCCGGCCAACTACCTCAATTGGTCGGTAGGCTACCTCAACTGGCCGACCGGCCAGTACAAGTGGTCGGCAGGCTAGTGCAAGTGGGCCGGCCGGCCACTTTTCCTTCCAAAATTCCAACTTTGCTACAACAGAGATCAACAAAGGCATAGCAATGCATTTGCAAGGAAATGTGTGTGCAACTACTCTCCTTATCATTTTTCCAGCTCAAATGAGTATAGTACTCGGCTCCCGAGCCACCAATCACACATCTCAATGCGTGATGGCCAAAGAGCCAAGCTTGCACAATGTTATTGAATGCATAAAGAAGACTCGAAGTGTCATCACCCTATCATGCATGATCAAGGGTGACAATGACCAAGAAAGCAACACGTTTCATCATTTTGAGTATGAAACGTGCCACATTCCTTGTGTTCGGATTAACGTCCGATCCAAACACAATGCAATCAAACAACACGCTTATCTTTCAATGCTAAAGTAGTATGCACAAGACTCTATCATGTAATGCAATGCATGCAAGACATGTTAAGGGCCAAGAGCACTAAGCTAGTGAAGTGTATTACACATGAAGCATGCACTATCAATCTCAAATGGTCAAACCAGCTATGGACAAACCTTATGCAGGCCAAAACAGTGGCCAAAATGCTCTAAAATGATAGCATTGAAAGCAAGAAAATGATGTGCATGCTTAGGCTCATCAACAAGGCATGAAGCACAACTCTTAAACACAATTAAAGAGTGATATACATGAGAGCATGACAAAGGTATAAGCACTGAAATTACATGTCAAATGATGACATATCATGCAAACATCACAAGTATAGCATGCTAAAGGGCTTAAAGCATTAAAGCTAGCGAAGTACACACACTAGGGCTATGCAATACAATGCTCAATGGACTAAACCAGCCCTAAACAGACCTCATGCATGCCAAGGCAAAAGCTAAAACATGCTGAAAAGTAGCCCAAAAGCTTAGACAAGCAGGCATACGTATTGGCTCATAAGCAAGGCATAAGGCGCGACTCTCAAAAGCTATGAAAGAGTCAAACATGCGAGAGTATGACTACACCATATACACTGAAATCATGTGAGAAATGAGTTTAAAGTATGCAAACAACCCAAGTAAAGCATGCTAGAGACTTGACACGCAAAGCTAGTCAAGTCCACTTATACTACAACCGTACAAGGCAAGCCTCATATGGCTAAGACCACCCAAAACAGAGCTAAGGCATGCTAAAATAATGGCAAATAAATGTTGAGATGGAGTTAACACAAGCTAGGATGACAGGCATAAAGCATGATGCATGTCAGGCCAACAAGTAGGATTGCACTACAAGTGCAAAAACAAGCAAGAGGTGACCCCACTAACCAAAATCAGAGTTAAAGCATGTTAAATAAGTGCCAAAACATGCTGGAGTGGAGCATACACATGCTAGAATGAGAGGCATGAAGCATGAAGCATGCTAGGCTAACAAGTAGGATTGCACTACAAGTATAAGATGCAAGAAACCAATGACTAAACCAACCAAAAATAGAGTTATGGCAGGTCTAAAAAGTCACAAAAACATGCTTGGACTAAGCTTCAAAAAAGGAGAAAACATATGCTCACGTATTTAAGCCAGCAATACTAGGAAACAAGAATGCAAGGAGAGGGGATCACCCTTCTATTTTGGACCACAAGAACAACTTTTTACCACTGAAATTCCTCTGAGTTTCAGTGATAAAAAGGTCAAGCAAGGGGATATTCAAAAGCTATGGAAGATAGCTCAAAAAGCTTAACAAGCCAAAGAGCAAAAGAGGGGAACCACCCCCCTAAGTACACAAGGCTCAAACCACTACTTTAAAGCCTTAAAAAATGAGTTTTGTGAGAGGCTAAAAATCAGCCTCAAAGTAGCATGCAAATGTGACAAAGCTCTTAATCAAAGCAAAGCTTGAAAGGGAGAAGTGTCTCACCCTTGAACAACAACAACAAGACAGCAACTTCAGCAACAATTATGAGCCAAAACCAAGTCTAAGACCTCAAAACAAGCTCCAATGGACTTCAGCTCCAAAGTGATGGTGCTTAACTAGGTGTCTTAGTGCAAAAGTATGAAGAAAACTCACTTTTAGACTCAATATAGCACAAATATATAGAGAGAGGGAGAATTCTAGATAGAGAGGGATATTTTTAACTCCAAAATTCTGAACCCTCAATTAGGGGAGGAAACTCCCCTTATATAGAGAAAACAAACCAAAAGGCTCGCTCCATCCCTCCATACACGTGTATAGAGGATGAGTTCAGTAAGCACGGCTGGCTCAAAAAGATCTAAAAATATCCAAAAAATGAGAAAAAGTGGCTGCCGGCCGGCCACCTCCCTAGCTGCCGACCACTCCAAGTGGCCTACAAGGAGAAAAAGTGGCCGGCAGATGCCAAAAGTGGCCAGCAGCCCTTCCCCCTCCTCAGGCAAAAGGGAAACAAGGTTTGGCCCAAAAACCAAGGCCAAAACACAAAGTGTTAAGAGGCTCAAAGACAAGGCACTCAGCTGAGACCTTTGGGCAAGCACAAACATACGCAATCATCGCGTACACAAACGATGACGTCTGGGTCTTAAGGTCGGTCAAAAATAGGGTGTCTACACCCCAGAAGTCTAATTTTCAATAGTGGGTGGCCTCACAACTAAAGTCTAAGTGCACAGAGAGATATGCCTGATTTAGTGAAGGCTGCTCAGTTCTCTCTTAACGTTTGATACCCAACTATTTCCCCAACTAATTTTCTTTCATCCCCTCCTATTTTCTTCAACTCCAAAACCTCTAAATAAGATGTTTTTAAAGATTTTTTCAAAGAGTTTACCTCTTTTCATTTATTTCCACTTTGTTCTTACTCGGTTTATCAAAAAAATACAATTTTTAACAAAATGCGAGCCTTAAACATCGTAGAAACATTTTCAAAATATTTTGAAAGAGAGGGTTTTAAGGTCTAAAATTGTTTTGGTCAAAATAAAGTGTAAGGTTGTGATTAAGAAGCTCTTCTTGCTGAAGAAATCAAACGTTTGCACAGCATAAATTTCATCATCAAGTGATCAACCTGAGGCGCCCAAGTCTTAAGGGCGGCGTCAAAAATGGGGTGTCTACAGTTGCCCCTCTTTGATAGAGCTCAAAGTCATGAAATGACATGAGTGAATGTCAAAGCCCGAAGACGACCCATTTTGACAGGCCGTAAGACTTAGAAAAACAAAACAAAATGCAAATGCAATTGGTTGAACCCAAGGATTGCCTACGTATCCCGTTGCAAGGAATCAAACCAGCGTAGTTCAGGGGTAAGATGCAAATGATACACAATATAACAATGTCATGCAAATGATATGCAATTCAATACAATAATATAATCAAACCACAAGCAATGCAAAACACACAAATATCATAAAGGGATGGAGATGCAAATCAAACTACGTTTTATATAGAAAAAAAAAAATGGGCACAGCCAAACGACGCCTTAACACAGGCTAAGTGCCTACATCTCAATACTGGCCTCAGTGCAACATGAATGCTTACACATAACAGAACCGTGTTTCAACGTGAAAGGGGTGCGAGACATGCAAAACTATGTTTTTTCGTAGAAAGAGAAAGAGTACAAGTAATTGGGTGGGATGATATAAGTGGGAGTGATCTGCTGAGGAAAGATCGTGATCCTAAATGTTGAATACAACAAAACAAAGTATGATGCAGTGGATGCAATGGATGAAGTGAATAAAAGGCGCAGGCCGAACTACGTCTTGCCTTAAAAAAGGCATGGACACAAAACAAACCACGTCTAACATAGAAAAGGTGTTGACACCTTCAATATGGCCTCAGCGCAGCATGGGTACTTACACATGATTAGAACCATGTTTTAACGAGGGAAAGGTATAGAGCAGATGCCAAACTAAACTTAACATGAAAGGATGCATATGTAATGGATGCAATGGACAATTAGTAAATGAATAAACTCGGGTATTTTAACCTTCACTTTTCAGGCTCTAATTTTTGAGGCCCAAACTTCAAAGTGCTCCAAACTACCAACAATTCAGATTAAAACGAAGCCCTCGACTCACACACTCTTTTTAATGAAGGATCTAGGGTAGAAACACACCCTAAGTGGATCAAATCTTACCCGCCACTGTCACCCATCCACCCATCACCACCTGCCATCCGCCACCCACCTGCCACCACCACCGGCCACCGCCACCACCACCACCACCGCTACCATTACCCATTCACTACCACCCACCACCCGTCACCGTCGCCTACCCACCCACCTACTCGTTACCACCACCCGCCTGCCACCACCTACCACCACCCGCTATCCGCCACCAACCTGCTACCACCACCCACCACCTGCTACCGCCACCCACTCGCTACCCCCCGCCACTGTCACCCACCCACCTACCACCACCAGCTACCTACCACCCACCGTCACTACTTTCCACTACCGTCTTCCGCCGCCACTTGCCACCACTTGCCATTTCTCACTCTTTTTTATATTTTTAAAATTTTTTAACATTTTATCAATTACCAAACGCGTTTGTAGTTTATGTTTTTCTAAAAATAAACAAAAATCAGTTTATAAAATTTTTGTAAATATAAACTGAAAACATAAACGTTACCAAACGCACCCTAGATTTACTAAAAATAGTTCAATCCAGACATCTAATCCAATGACTAAACAAACATAGGATACAAATCCAGTCAAACTAAATAGTCCGGGGACAATGTATCCTAGAACTAACAGTCCGATAGATTACAATCTCTCCTTATCCAGTCCAAACAAACAAACACATCCTAAAATAAATATATAGCCACCATTTTTTAATACAATCATATTTTATTTTTTGATTTTTCAATACTATTTTATTTTCCTCTACATAGTTGCAAGTGAATGGATATAATATTTTATCTAAAAAACTCAAAAGTCACTACAGGAAATAACAATTTCGGCGACTAAAAAATTAGTCGCCTAAGTCGCATATTTTGGTCGCCGAAAATCATGGGCGACTAAAAGTTTTTGTCACCTAGGTAGTTGAGAATAGGCTATCGGTGATAATATTGGCGATTAATTATAATTTGGTCGCTGTAGCTTGACTTTTCGTACCCCCTTTCAAAAGACAAATAAGCCCTACAGTATCGAACTCCCGCGGTTCTGAATCTAATTCCACTAGTGCAATGTGAAATAAATAAACACCAAAGACTCCAAATCCGGCAAATCTTTTGGAAAATCGATTTTGAATCAAATTGCCAAAAATGGACTGCTTTGCTAGATACAGAGTCATTATCTAAATATTTTTGAAAAATTTAGAAAACCCATGACTCATGCCAAAGACCACATGTCTGTCATCACCAAGATTGTCTCGGCTCGAGAACTTAGGTACGAGAGAAGAATGTCATGAATTGAGCACCCCTACTCGCCCGATCAATGATCGGCCTCTACTAACCATGATATGAATCTTATCTACATCATATGCTCTTGTTCCGATTTATTAGGTTAGCATTACTATGTGATGCGCACACACACAAATATAGACTAATTTGCAAGAATTGGAATATTTGATTCATGTTTATTTTGAAAATTGTTTTGAATATGTACCACTTGAAAAAGTGATCACATATGAACATTACTCAAATTATTCTAATTCAAGCAATTAACCTTCATCCACAAGCATTCAAGCAATTTATCAATTAAGCACTTAGCCTCATGGCAAGCATTCTAGACATGGCAACATCAACATGCAATATGCTAAAGCGAGTAAGGACTCACCTAGTACTCTAAGCCAAGAAAGATGAGAGAGTTAGAACAATGCATGATCCTAATTTATGCAATATGACTAATGCAACACATGCGATATGCAATTACTAAGCTCGGCTACTAGTATAGTATATGAATCAATTAAATAGCATGCGGTCTAAGCACGTATTCCAAGAATGTTTTACTAACAATGCAAGTTAAAATGATAAATCGAGCCTCGGTGCATGTAATACAAGTGGATACGAACATGAGATATGTTAAACAAAACATGATGCTCTAATCTAATCATTGTAAGCAGTTAAATAAAAGGAAGAAAGACGTGGGGTTAGAAGACATATACATTGTTACAACATTGCGCCCTTACACAGGAGGGTCTGAATAAACTAACTAGCTAACTAATTGAAACTAAACTAATTAATTAATTATTACAAACTCAAATAAATAATTTAGCTAAATTACTTAACTAATTACAACAAATTAGCTAACTATTCTAGCTAACTAATTATTACAACAAATCAAAATGAACTAATTATTTACATGAATACAACATGAAAAAGGTGCTAAGCTAGCCATTCTAATTACTCCTCCTCAGGAAATGAGAAATGCTCATGCATGCACGGACTTTTCACCCAAAAAAGCCACTGTTTCAGCTGCTAGATGCCTCTGTTGCATAGTAGAACACTTGCACTGATTTCTACCTTAAGACCAATTTTGTTCTGCTTCAAAAGTACACCGCGGGATTTTGCACAGGTGGCCAACAAATGGCCTGCCGTCCACTAATGATGGCCTGCCGGCTACAAAAAGGAGCCTACCGGCCACTGATGACTGGATTGTCCAGCTACAACAGAGAGCAAACAGAGTGGGACAGGATATTCCCAGGGGTTTGTTTGCACAATTTACACATCCTTATCATTTGAACAGCTCAAAAGAGTAGTAAGTTTGATTCACGAACCACCAATGGATGCAATTTCATGGCATGATGGCTTGTGAATCAAGTGTGCAAGTTCAATGAATGTAACAAAACAAGACTTTCAAAACCACCTCCCTATCATGAAATATCAAGAGAAGTAGTTGACAATGAATCTTGAACCATTTTCATCACTAATGAGTATGAAACGACTCAAGACTCAAGGGTTCAATTAACGTCCGATTGAACCCAAAACCAAATTATTATCTTGCACCTTTTTCATTCACCAATTTTATTACTCCATTTTAATTACCTCTCAATTCTTTAATCAATTAAGTCCACAAGTGAATTTAAGTCCTCTAATGGAAAGAGGACTCAAACCAAGTATTGCTTTGGGCATGAAAAAGGCATCATACAGTCGGTAATTAACTCCCAAAGAGATTAAACCATTAAGCACGACACCTCAATCTCATGCTTAAACAAATAAATAATTTGAAACCACTTTCAAAGAAAAGAAAAGGCCAAGAAAGAAGGGAGGTTGCAGAGGTGATTAAAGGTGAGAATAAGTAAGAAAAGCACTAAATAAATGCAATTAACTCAAATAAAGTGATGTCTAAGGCTTAAAACACCAAACTTATGAGGACAATTACACTACAAGCGTGCAATATAAGGCTCAAATGCAATAAACACTTAAAAATAGTCCTAAAACAGTGCTAAATAAGTCCTAAAACATACTAGAATTAAGACAAAAATAGCTAGAATAATAAGCTAAAACATAGAGCTATGTAAGTTAGTGTACAAGATACAAGGAGGGAAGACTAACCCCTCTAATTTTGGACTTCAAAAAGTGTTTTTAGCCACTGAAATAACTCTGAAATTCAGTATTTAAAAGCCCAAAAAAATGTGACAACAAGGTAGGAAACACAAGGGTAAAGGCCTTGGAAGCTAAGTAAAAGGAATGGTGAGCCACCCCTCCACCTTTATTGGCCTTAAACCACAAGTTTCATCCCAAAATTTGAGAGTTTAGATAGTCCAAAAACAGCCCACAAACAGTACAAAAATGTGCTGGAATGAAGACAAAAGTAGCTAAAATAATAAGCTAAAACATTGAGCAATTTAAGCTAGTAAACAAGCCAAAGGAAGGGTGGCTAACCCCTCCATTTTTTGGACTTCAAAACCACTTTTTAAGCCTCTGAAAATCTCTGAAAATCAGTGGTAAAAAGCTCAAAAAAAGTTGATGACGAGATGGGAAACACAAGTGTAAAGGCTAAGAGAACAAGGTTCAAAGAAAGGTGATTAACCCCTCTATCTTTAATAGCATTAAACCACAAGTTTCAGCCCATAAAAACAGTTGAACACAGTTCAAAATCAACAAGAAAAGACAAAAAAGAAGTAGTGGAAAGGAGCTAGTAGTTATACCTCTTGAAGAGGAATAACACTTTCGTTCACAAACCAACAAATTCTCACTCTCAATGGCTGAAATTTGGACTCAATAATCTCAGTAAGAAGAGCTCCAATATTGGTTTAGGAAGTGTTTGGGTAAGGTGTGTGTGTTGCAAGATAGAGATAGAGAGAGAATTTCAAGAATTAGAACTTTTGAAAAAAATTTCAACCTTAAACCATGAAAGAATGCCTAATATGTATAGAAAAACAACCCCTCAGGTTGAAAATATCATGCCTGGAACAGTTGGAGCTTTTGGGAGACAGCTGGCCAAAAATATCTGTGTTTTTCACCAGTGGCCGACAGGCTAGAAGTGTGAATTGTTGGCCACAAAAATCTGCTTCCAGGCTCGACTTTAAACGGGCATACCTTCTTCATCCAGACTCAGTTTTAGGTCATTCTTGAGTCTAAATTGAAACACCAGAAGTTTACTTTCCAATGGTGGCATCCTCACATCTAAATTCTAAGTGTCCAAAGAGATATTCCTATTTTAGTGAAGGTTGCTCATTTTTATCTTAATTGGATTGATGCCTAACTTCAAACGGCTATATCTCACTCATCCGGACTCGGCTTTAGGAGATTCTTGAGTCTAAATTGAAGCCCCGTGTAGACTGCTCGAACTTCCTCCACACGCCTCCCTTTTCGGAGAGGGCGCGAATTTGGGTTCATAGCTACTACAGTTCGGACTCCTGTCACGGTTCTGAATCTAATCTCATAAAGCGCAATGTAAGACTGATAAATCACCAAAGAGTCCAAATCCGGCAAATCATTTTGAAAAATCGATTTTAATCAAAAAGCGCCAAACATGGACTGCTTTGCCAGATTTCAGAGTCGCCACCTAAATATTTTATTTTGGAAAAATTTAGGAAACCCTAACTCGTGCCAAAGGCCACGTGTCCATCATCACCAAAGTTGCCTTGGCTCACGAACTTAGGTACGAGAGGGAAAAGTCTTGAAATGAGCACTCCCGCTCACCCGATCAAAGCATCGGCCTCTACTAACATGATATGTTGTTTTGAAAACACATGTGTTCTTATTCTGATTTATTAGCTAACTTACTATGTGATGCTCACAGCATACAAGTATAGACTAAATCGCTCAATTTGGAACAAAACATCTCATGTTTGTTTTTCGAAAATAGTTTGAAGATGCTACTCGCAAGTAGGCTAAAACGCGGATTTGCTACCAAACAAGGTGGGCTTAAAACAACACAATTTGCCACCCTCAAGTGGGCTTAAAACGCACATTTGATGAATTGTCCCAATTCAAGTAATGAAGCCTTTATCCATGGGCATTCATGCAGTTAATCATTTAAGCAAATAGCGTCATGACAAGCATGCTGTCATGGCAACACTCACACTCATGCAAGGATGTTAAAGCGAAAACACTTACAATGTACTTCGAGCCAAAACAGAAAACTAGTTAGAAATCATGCATGATCCTAACTATGTTAAGATACCTAATGCAACACATGAAAAATGAAACTAAGTAGGCTCGGCTACCTAATCATGACATATGAATGCAACGTTTGGTAACATGTATTCAAAAAAGTATTGAAATACAATACAGTTTGAATGATGCACCGAGCTCGGTGCATGCAAGACAAATGAATGATGCAAACATGCAAGCATAAGGTATGCTAATTGAAAATATGCGCTAAACTAACCATCAAAAGGGAGAAAGAAGTGGGGGTTGGAAGACATACACACACACACGCACTCTTATTACAATAGTACGCCCTCTCGAAGGAGGGTCCGAATAAACAAGAGCTAAGCTAAGCCACTTATTACAAACCAACTAATTAACTAACTATTCTAGCTAATTAATTACAAACCGAATTGAAACTGAATAACTAGCTAATCTAAGCTAATTAGAATATTACAAAGATGAATTGAATCAGCTAAACACATTAACTAATTAATTACAAAATGGTCTCGGGGGAGGGAGACATGCATTCTCGGTTTGCTTCGCCTGCAAATGCATTGCCTTGCCATAAGTTGTCTCTATTTGCACTCGCGGTGACCTCAGAGCACCAAACACACTTTTCAGGTTGCATCTGCCCCAAAACAGGAGCATTTTGGAAAATTTTGCCACAGGTGGCCGGCCAACTACCTCAATTGGTCGGTAGGCTACCTCAACTGGCCGACCGGCCAGTACAAGTGGTCGGCAGGCTAGTGCAAGTGGCCGGCCGGCCACTTTTCCTTCCAAAATTCCAACTTTGCTACAACAGAGATCAACAAAGGCATAGCAATGCATTTGCAAGGAAATGTGTGTGCAACTACTCTCCTTATCATTTTTCCAGCTCAAATGAGTATAGTACTCGGCTCCCGAGCCACCAATCACACATCTCAATGCGTGATGGCCAAAGAGCCAAGCTTGCACAATGTTATTGAATGCATAAAGAAGACTCGAAGTGTCATCACCCTATCATGCATGATCAAGGGTGACAATGACCAAGAAACGCAACACGTTTCATCATTTTGAGTATGAAACGTGCCACATTCCTTGTGTTCGGATTAACGTCCGATCCAAACACAATGCAATCAAACAACATGCTTATCTTTCAATGCTAAAGTAGTATGCACAAGACTCTATCATGTAATGCAATGCATGCAAGACATGTTAAGGGCCAAGAGCACTAAAGCTAGTGAAGTGTATTACACATGAAGCATGCACTATCAATCTCAAATGGTCAAACCAGCTATGGACAAACCTTATGCAGGCCAAAACAGTGGCCAAAATGCTCTAAAATGATAGCATTGAAAGCAAGAAAATGATGTGCATGCTTAGGCTCATCAACAAGGCATGAAGCACAACTCTTAAACACAATTAAAGAGTGATATACATGAGAGCATGACAAAGGTATAAGCACTGAAATTACATGTCAAATGATGACATATCATGCAAACATCACAAGTATAGCATGCTAAAGGGCTTAAAGCATTAAAGCTAGCGAAGTACACAACACTAGGGCTATGCAATACAATGCTCAATGGACTAAACCAGCCCTAAACAGACCTCATGCATGCCAAGGCAAAAGCTAAAACATGCTGAAAAGTAGCCCAAAAGCTTAGACAAGCAGGCATACGTATTGGCTCATAAGCAAGGCATAAGGCGCGACTCTCAAAAGCTATGAAAGAGTCAAACATGCGAGAGTATGACTACACCATATACACTGAAATCATGTGAGAAATGAGTTTAAAGTATGCAAACAACCCAAGTAAAGCATGCTAGAGACTTGACATGCAAAGCTAGTCAAGTCCACTTATACTACAACCGTACAAGGCAAGCCTCATATGGCTAAGACCACCCAAAACAGAGCTAAGGCATGCTAAAATAATGGCAAATAAATGTTGAGATGGAGTTAACACAAGCTAGGATGACAGGCATAAAGCATGATGCATGTCAGGCCAACAAGTAGGATTGCACTACAAGTGCAAAAACCAAGCAAGAGGTGACCCCACTAACCAAAATCAGAGTTAAAGCATGTTAAATAAGTGCCAAAAACATGCTGGAGTGGAGCATACACATGCTAGAATGAGAGGCATGAAGCATGAAGCATGCTAGGCTAACAAGTAGGATTGCACTACAAGTATAAGATGCAAGAAACCAATGACTAAACCAACCAAAAATAGAGTTATGGCAGGTCTAAAAAGTCACAAAAACATGCTTGGACTAAGCTTCAAAAAAGGAGAAACATATGCTCACGTATTAAGCCAGCAATACTAGGAAACAAGAATGCAAGGAGAGGGGATCACCCTCTCCTATTTTGGACCACAAGAACAACTTTTTACCACTGAAATTCCTCTGAGTTTCAGTGATAAAAAGGTCAAGCAAGGGGATATTCAAAAGCTATGGAAGATAGCTCAAAAAGCTTAACAAGCCAAAGAGCAAAAGAGGGGAACCACCCCCCCTAAGTACACAAGGCTCAAACCACTACTTTAAAGCCTTAAAAATAGAGTTTGTGAGAGGCTAAAATCAGCCTCAAAGTAGCATGCAAATGTGACAAAGCTCTTAATCAAAGCAAAGCTTGAAAGGGAGAAGTGTCTCACCCTTGAATAACAACAACAAGACAGCAACTTCAGCAACAATTATGAGCCAAAACCAAGTCTAAGACCTCAAAACAAGCTCCAATGGACTTCAGCTCCAAAGTGAAGGTGCTTAACTAGGTGTCTTAGTGCAAAAGTAGGAAGAAAACTCACTTTTAGACTCAATATAGCACAAATATATAGAGAGAGGGAGAATTCTAGATAGAGAGGGATATTTTTAACTCCAAAATTCTGAACCCTCAATTAGGGGGAGGAAACTCCCCTTATATAGAGAAAACAAACCAAAAGGCTCGCTCCATCCCTCCATACACGTGTATAGAGGATGAGTTCAGTAAGCCACGGCTGGCTCAAAAGATCTAAAAATATCCAAAAATGAGAAAAAGTGGCTGCCGGCCGGCCACCTCCCCTAGCTGGCCGACCACTCCAAGTGGCCTACAAGGGAGAAAAGTGGCCGGCAGATGCCAAAAGTGGCCAGCAGCCCTTCCCCCTCCTCAGGCAAAAGGGAAACAAGGTTTGGCCCAAAAACCAAGGCCAAAACACAAAGTGTTAAGAGGCTCAAAGACAAGGCACTCAGCTGAGACCTTTGGGCAAGCACAAACATACGCAATCATCGCGTACACAAACGATGACGTCTGGGTCTTAAGGTCGGTCAAAAATAGGGTGTCTACACCCCAGAAGTCTAATTTTCAATAGTGGTGGCCTCACAACTAAAGTCTAAGTGCACAGAGAGATATGCCTGATTTAGTGAAGGCTGCTCAGTTCTCTCTTAACGGTTTGATACCCAACTATTTCCCCAACTAATTTTCTTTCATCCCCTCCTATTTTCTTCAACTCCAAACCTCTAAATAAGATGTTTTTAAAGATTTTTCAAAGAGTTTACCTCTTTTTCATTTATTTCCACTTTGTTCTTACTCGGTTTATCAAAAAATACAATTTTTAACAAAATGCGAGCCTTGAAACATCGTAGAAACATTTTCAAAAATATTTTGAAAGAGAGGGTTTTAAGGTCTAAAATTGTTTTGGTCAAAATAAAGTGTAAGGTTGTGATTAAGAAGCTCTTCTTGCTGAAGAAATCAAACGTTTGCACAGCATAAATTTCATCATCAAGTGATCAACCTGAGGCGCCCAAGTCTTAAGGGCGGTCAAAAATGGGGTGTCTACAGTTGCCCCTCTTTGATAGAGCTCAAAGTCATGAAATGACATGAGTGAATGTCAAAGCCCGAAGACGACCCATTTTGACAAGGCCGTAAGACTTAGAAAAACAAACAAAATGCAAATGCAATTGGTTGAACCCAAGGATTGCCTACGTATCCCGTTGCAAGGAATCAAACCAGCGTAGTTCAGGGGTAAGATGCAAATGATACACAATATAACAATGTCATGCAAATGATATGCAATTCAATACAATAATATAATCAAACCACAAGCAATGCAAAACACACAAATATCATAAAGGGATGGAGATGCAAATCAAACTACGTTTTATATAGAAAAAAAAAGTGGGCACAGCCAAACGACGCTTAACACAGGCTAAGTGCCTACATCTCAATACTGGCCTCAGTGCAACATGAATGCTTACACATAACAGAACCGTGTTTCAACGTGAAAGGGGTGCGAGCACATGCAAAACTATGTTTTTCGTAGAAAGAGAAAGAGTACAAGTAATTGGGTGGGATGATATAAGTGGGGAGTGATCTGCTGAGGAAAGATCGTGATCCTAAATGTTGAATACAACAAAACAAAGTATGATGCAGTGGATGCAATGGATGAAGTGAATAAAAGGCGCAGGCCGAACTACGTCTTGCCTAAAAAAGGCATGGACACAAAACAAACCACGTCTAACATAGAAAAGGTGTTGACACCTTCAAGATTGGCCTCAGCGCAGCATGGGTACTTACACATGATAGAACCATGTTTTAATGAGGGAAAGGTATGAGCAGATGCCAAACTAAACTTAACATGGAAAGGATGCATGATGTAATGGATGCAATGGACAATGTAGTAAATGAATAAGAGTGACATACTCCAACCACGTTGAAATCGTAAGAGGAGGACGAACAAATCCCAAACGCGTTGAAATCGTGTGAGGAAGGGAACACTCTAACCACGCTGAAATCATGAGAAGAGGTCCTAAGAAAACCACTCAGGGGCGCGTTCCATGCATCTTGAGATAAATTCCAAACACACTGAAATCGTGTGAGGAAAACAACACTCCAACCATGCTAAAATCGTGAGAAAAGGTCCTAAGAAAACCACTCAGGGTCGCGTTCTACGCATCCTGAGATAAATTCCAAACACATTGAAATCGTGAGAGGAAAAGAACACTCAAACCACGCTGAAATCGTGAGAAGAGGTCCTAGGAAAATGGCTCAGGGTTGCGTTCTACGCATCCTGAGATAAATTCCAAACACGCTGAAACCGTGTGAGGAAAGGAACACTCCAACCATGCTGAAATTGTGAGAAGAGGTCCTGAGACAATGCGATAGATGCAAAGAGTATGATGAGCTTGCGTGATAGATGCACAAGAAATACAGTAAATAAACAAAGCGGCACTTTAGAAAGTACCTCATGGGGTGAGTGGCGATGAACCGTTCTACTCTGACGGGGATCTCCCCCTTGTGTTCTTCGAACTCTTACCTTCAACTCACAGTTCAAAGGCCTTGAAATGCTGACAAGGGGTAACTTCTACATGTAGAAGCCACGGATGCCATTTTTCTTCCTGATCATACTCACAACTTTCCCTATTCTCCAAATGAGGTGACAGACTAGGTTGATTTGGTATCCAGAATTGAGGTGCACACATGCTATCTCAATCTATGGGGCTACCATACAGATTTCAAATCGGGAATGCACCCCTGGGTATTCAAACCAGACTTTAGTCTCTGAAATTCCAAACCTTTGTGTTCTAAGCATCGCCATTTGAACTCTAGTTTCCACCGTCGCAGTTGGTCTCCTAGGAACTCATTGCAAACACAGCCAAAATGCCTTTGACAAGGAATGGTGTTCGAGGATAGCACTTTGATCGCCATTCTGGCTGGAAGCAGTCTTAAGCTTGAGCTTGAGCTTGAGGTACATTCATACTCCGGAGAAAAAACAAGGCCTGAGAAGGTGCATCCGGAATATAATCTCAGAATTTTCTGAATTTGAAATACACTAAGATGCTCTAAATTTTCTCTCTTTTCTCTTTCACTTTCGCATTTCGGAACCTATGTAGCTTCAGATAGGTCCTTGTTCTATTGCACTCGTCTGTTGATCGAGGTTGGACCCTACAATTTATGAAAGAAGGAATTTTGTTTTATACATCATGATAGGAATAACACAGCACTCTGAGCACAAAACGATTTATTTTTGCAATTGAAATTGAGAACTGAGTTCTTAACCAGGTATTGAGCCTATGACTGACCACAGTCAAAATGACTCGACAAAGGAAAACAAAGTACAACAACCTAAACACAAATATTTACACTCAAAATGACTCAAAACAAAAATCGAGACAAACAAGAAGAACAAACACAACACTCGAATGTTTACCACCGGTGGGAGACCTCACAATTCATGGGGAGCCTATTTCTCTAGGTATTGTTTCCCACCCTTTCTTATTTGTGATTCTCATGTCACTTTGGCACTCAATCCCTATTTTCTCTGAAAAGCTCTTTCCTTACTTTTTCTCTTAACGCACATTTCTCTATTCTTTAATCTCTCTTATTTTCTATCCCTTCCCAGGTGTGGTTGATGGATAAGTAGGAAGTTGTGGACCTTATGAGAGGGATCGAATATTCTGCTCCATTTCTAGTTTGTGCTTTGCACTTGGCTCGACACCTCATTGCTTGGAGGATAAGAGAATTTTTTGGCCTCTGCTGCTAGCTTCAGTTATGCCCTTTCTGGCAAATGCATTGACTGTGCCCCTAGTTCATCATTTTGACCAATTTTTTGTTTTTGGCTTCTGCTAAAACAATTTTAATTAACATGAGAGTTAGATTAACATGCTTGTTCGACTTTCTGCTTTGAAATCATGTAAGTCAGGTTATGAGCACTGAAAATTTTCCTTTTTTGGGTCCAAGAAATGGTCCAGTTTTGAAAAAATGGAATAATTTCTGAGAAGACTAGTCAACCTCATTAAAAATCCTCAAAACTGTTTGCAAATAGCCACTACCCGACCAACGAGGAATTAACTCTTGAGATGCGCAACCTCAGATCTAAACTTGAATTGTCTCGCAGCTGAATCGTTCTAACAAAATAAGACAACCGATTTTGAATGAAGCTGAGCCAATTTGCACATGGATATGATAGTCGAATTTAAATAAGGATAAGTCAATCAACATGGATGAGACAAGCACGCTGAAAATTGTTGGGGCTGAACTTCAGGATAAAGTTGCCTACGTATCCCCAAAGATGGGAATCAGGCCGCACGTAGTTCCGGGGGATTAAGGTGCACTCAGGTAGTAACACTCTCCTTTTACGCTCTAACTTTTGCCAAAGCCGCCCTTTCGGGTTTTCAACCTTGCAAGCTCTATTTTTCCTTTTCATTTTTCTTTCTTCTTCTTTTATTTTCTTTTTTGTTCTTTGTTTCCATTTTTTCATTTTTTTTCATTTTTTTTTCTTGCTCTAACTTTTGCTTGGGTCGCTATTCCGGGTTTTCAGCCCAGCGAGCCTCTCAAGAATAAAAAAGTTTAACTTGTCCATGTTGATTGGCTGTAGGATCTCTAAGCCATCTGAATCCATGAGAATGGTCGTTGTTACTAACTAAATAGTCTTGATGATATAAGGGCCCATCCCATTAGGGTCTAAATTTTCCCCTGGTGTCGCGGATAGGAACTCGATTGTTCTTCAGCAATAAATTTCTTCTCTCCGATTATGGGATTTGGCTTTCTTGCTGATCTCCATTGGCTTGAGAAATGACCCATTTTTTAATCTTCGAGCATATCTGACCTTTTTTCCCCCTAGTTCAAGGGTTGCTTCTAATCCAGCTATACAAGCTTCCTTTGATCACATTTGACCTTTTTGCCCCTAGTTCAAGGGCTGCTTGGAATCCGGTCATGTAAGCCTCACATTGTGGTTGATTGTTTAAGCATTCTACATCAAGGGTCGAGTCTCGAGGCCAAGAGTGATCCTATACTATACAATCTCAAGATCAATTCCAAGCATGTCTTCGCAGGACCACGCAAAATATTTTTTGAAATCTTTTAATAAAGCGACTAGTCGCCCGTGCTCTTCTGAAGACAATGTAGAACCAATCTAGATCAAGTTAGGATCCTTTTCAGTACTCACATTAGCAGACATGATTTCACTCATCAAGGGCTTAGCATGCCTCTCTTTCTCTCAGTTGATCAAATTTTTGCAAATCCCGAGGAATTCCCCCCTCTTTATTTTCATCATAGTGTTAGAAAAGTTTTGAAAAAACTTTGGTCAATGCAATGATTTAAAATCATAGAGAAGTAGGTGAAAATAACTGTTATTTCATTCAGATCTTCTACCTCAACTAGATTAATGATAGAAACAGACACAAAAGAAAGAGTGAAAAAGACAAACACAAAACAAGAAAGTGATGTTCGAGTTAACACGCTTGAAATCATTAACCTCTGACATAATAAGACTGACTCAATACAACACAACAAGACTGACTCAAAACAACAAGACTGACTCAATACCCAAGTCTGAAAGTACAATAAACAACATTTTCAAAGTGCTAAAATAGTGCGTGCCACTGACCACATCTAGAGTAAAATGAGAGCCATCAGCAGGTGGTTCATCCTCGATCACATCGTCACATTATCCTCCAAGTTCATTAATATAGTGCCAATAGACTTTGTAGGACCCGGTGGAGTGATAACCTTATTGTCAATCAGATCTTGAACTTCATGGCAAAGACGAAAACAACCGTTAGTGTCATGGCCGGTTTGTTGATGGGAGGCACAGTACTTAACAGCATTATACCTAGATGGAAGGGAATCAGGGAGAGGCCAAGGGGCAAGGGGTTTGAGATGGCCTTGTCCTATGAGGATTTGGAGAGCTTTGGACAAGGTCATGTAAAGGGGATTAAAGGTGCGGTTTCCAATCCTACCAGGGTTAACAGAGGGGTTGGTAGCTGTTGACTAGGTTTGAGACCTCTTATGGGTATAGGATTGGAGCTGAAAGGGGTGTTTCTGGTACAGTAGCCCTTTTCATGGTGTATCCTTGAATTCAAAATGCTCTCAACCTGAGTGATAAAAGTGCCATCCACAGTCTTTGCAACAACTGCAAGCACTTGCTGTTTGTTCAGCCGTTTGACCTTCAACGCCTTAATAGCCCACTGAAGATATTCATAAGGATCAATACTTGCCCCGGCCTTGTTCTTGCCCCTTGCATCCACTTTGCCAAGGGATTGGGTCATTATATCAAAGCAGAGCCCAATTGCTGTCGACATGTCATCACCCATACTTGAGATAGCTTCTGGTTGGCCATTTTCAATTGCAGCTCACCCCAAGATTGGGAAGCCTTTTGGCATAAAATTTCTGGCACGTGATGTGGTCGATGATGGAGCCAAATCCCAAAGGCTAAATCTGCCATAGTTCTCTGAAGATCTTCAATCATGATCATTAGCTAAGAAGTAGTGGGTTCATGAGTTTGAGATGATTGGGGTTCAAGTGCATCCATCATACACAAGTCCATGCTTTCTGGGATTAACACCTCAGGCTTGGGCAAATGGGCCGGGGTGATATATATGCTAGGGTTGTAGGTGGAAGGCGGTATATAGATTAGGTTGAGGTGTAAAGACAATGGGTTAGTGGTGGTCTAAGGTCCTTTTGATGGAGCTATGATCTCTTCATCAATAAGATCCTAAATCTTATGACGGAGGCAGATGCAACGGTTTGTATCATGACCGTGCTGTTGATGATAAGCACAATATTTAGCGGGGTCATGTCTTGGTGGAAAAGGATTTGGGAGGGATCGGGGTTCTAGGAGCTCTAGGTACCCTTTTTCTAGCAGCGTTTTCAAGGCTTGAGAGAGACTCATGTAAAGAGGATGGAAATTTCGGGCTTGGGGCCAAGTTGAAGTGGTGGGTTTTTGGCTATTGATGGGAGCGGTGACAGTGTTTGCTTCTGAGCATTTCACAGCTGTGCTACCATTGGAGCTGTGAATAACATTCCTCCTTATAGGTTTATTGCCTTCCACAATGATCCCTTGCCTGATGGCATCCTCAATTTGAACCCCAATTTCATAGAGGTCCTTAAAGTTGAATAATAGGAGGCTATCATTTTCTTCAATAGCCTTTCATGCAGATTTCTAACAATTATATGAACTTGCTCTTTCTTTAGAGGCCTGCTTGCCATCATAGCCGCCTTTTCCATCCATCAAATAACAAACTCTGAAAAGCCCTCCTTCAGTTCCTGACGCATTGCCTCAAGATCACGAGTTGTGACCTTGATCTGCGTGTTGTAGGAATATTAGGCAACGAAAGATTCGGCCAACTCCTACAACCTTCGTTTCACAGAGTCCTCCAATTTAGCATACCAGATGGAAGCTATTCCAGACATGGTTCGGCTGAATAGTGACAACTTTTGTACTCGAGTCAAACCCATTGGTCGTAGGAAATCAGAAAACAGGCGCAAATGTACCATTGGATCTCCAGAGCCATCGAAGCAGTCAATATGCAGCATCTTGAATCGCTCCGGTAAGGTAACTACCGATTCAGTGTGCCCATCTTCTATGTCTGGAATAGAGTTGACCCCCTGTGCCTTTTTAAACAGTTTTTCCAGCTTGTTGACTTTGAGCGAGGTTGGATCAACCTCGAATTCGAACGGTGCCTCGGTTTGATACACTGGGGCTCTAGAAGTTTATGTTGGGATGGGTTCTGCTTGGATTGGAAAAATCGGAAGACCCTCGGTTTGTGAATCTTGAGTAGTGGCAGCATTAGTTGTGGTACCAGGCACAAGGATAGCCATGGTGGGTACATGTGATGCAAAGGCCGTTGCTGGCTGCAGTTGTTGTTGCTGTAGGCTAGCTATAACCTCGGCCTGACAGGTCGCGTCATGCTGGAGGGAGTCAACTGTTTGCTGCAGATGGAGTAATAATTCCTCCAAATTTTTCGAAGGCTGAGCTATGATAGGGGTAGATGCCCGGGATAAGCTGAACAAAGGTAATCTAACTGGTGAATGTCAAAACAGTGAAACTGGTGAACCCTGTATGGCCCTCATTCGTCTCACCACTGGCGAAAGTGAAGCAAACATTGGCTGCCTCTGAACTAAATTTCCGACCTGATAAAGTCTATCGACACGAGTCCAGAGTACCTGGGGGATATTAGAGCCTTCTAAGGCTATGGTTCTAGGCCTACCTTGCAAAAGAGAAAACAAACAGCACCTCAGCCCAATTTCACTAGAATAGATATGATCACAGCTGAATGAATGTACTCCTTGCTACATTCTGCCTCAAAATAGATACCAACTTTGCAACTAATATACACATTCTTGTACAGTTTCACTGTAAAGCACATACCAGTTAAGTGAGAGCCAAAACAGCCCTTTGAGGTGGTAGGGTTACCCTGTCCTAGTTTCGTCAGGAACTACTAGGATTCACTATTCAAGCAAAGTGGTTTCACGCATTCCTACATTTGGGTAAGCATCCTGCCCTAGTTTGAAATAATTTCTATGGGGTTTCGATATGTAACTACGCCAAATGGTCAAAAAGGAAACCTCAGCAGAACTACCTAATATACCTCTCACATCTAACACCGAGAAGTGAAAGGAGAAACAAATGGTACAGCGGTAGTCCAGATCTAAGGGTTATGTTCCCATCATGGCAGATCCCACGACCGGTCAGCCTTTTGGCAAGCTTTTAGGCAAACGTCCGGCAAACCATCCAGGAATAGCAGATGGCAAACACAGTGACTTAAGCGCACCAATGCAAATGCAATGCAAAGAAACACATAAGTGTAGATAAAATTTCACATCATGAATTTCAAGTCAAGTTCTCTAAATCCCCAGCAGAGTCGCCAAAAACAGTAGCTCGACTTTTCGTGCCCCCTTTCAGAAGACGAGTAAGGCCTACAGTATTAGACTCCCATAGTTCTGAATCTGATGCTACAAGTGCAATGTGAAATAGACAAACAACAAAGACTCCAAATCCAGCAAATCTTTTGAAAATTTGATTTTGAATTAAATTGCCAAAAATGGACTGCTTTGCCAGATACAGAGTCGCCACCTAAATATTTTTGAAAAATTTAGAAAACCCATGATTCTTGCCAAAGGCCACATGTCCGTCATCACCAAGACTGTCTCGGCTCGGGAACTTAGGTACGAGATGAGAAAGTCATGAATTGAGCACCCCCGCTTGCCTGATCAATGATCGGCCTCTACTAATCATGATATGAATCTTATCTACATTATATGCTCTTGTTCTGATTTATTAGGCTAGCATTACTATGTGATGCACACACACACAAGTATAGATTAATTTGCAAGAATTGAAACATTTGATTCATGTTTGTTTTGAGAATTGTTTTGAATATATACCACTTGAAAAAGTGATCGCATATGAATATTACTCAAATTATTCCAATTCAAGCAATTAACCTTCATCCATAGGCATTCAAGCAATTTATCAATTAAACACTTAACCTCATGGAAAGCATGCTAGACATGGCAACATCAACATGCAATATGCTAAAGCGAGTAAAGGCTCACCTAGTACTCCAAGCCAAAAAAGATGAGAAAGTTAGAACAATGCATGATCCTAACTTATGCAATATGACTAATGCAACACAAGCAACATGCAATTACTAAGCTCGGCTACTAGTATAGCATATAAATCAATTAAATAGCATGCAGTCTAAGCACGTATTCCAAGAATGTTTTACTAACAATGGAAGTTAAAATGATGAACCGAGCCTCGGTGCATGCAATACAAGTGGATGCAAACGTGAGATATGCTAAACAAAACATGATGCTCTAATCTAACCATTGTAAGCAGTTAAATAAAAGGGCGAAAGATGTGGGGTGAGAAGATAGACACATTATTACAACATTGCGCCCTCACATAGAAAGGTCCGAATAAACTAACTAGCTAACCAATTAAAGCTAAACTAATTAAGTAATTGTTACAAACTCAAATGAATAATTTAGCTAAACTACTTAACTAATTACAACAAATTAATTAACTATTATAACTAACTAATTATTACAACAAATCAAAATGAACTAATTATTTACATGAATACAACATGAAAATGGTGCTAAGCTAGCTATTCTAATTATTCCTCGGGAAACGAAGAATGCATATACATGCACGAACTTTCCACTCGAAAAAGCCACTATTTCTGCTACCAGATGCCTCTGTTGCATAGTAGAACACTTGCACTGATTTCTACCTCAAGGCCAATTCTGTTCTGTTTCAAAAGTACACTACGGGATTTTGCACAGGTGGCCGACAAATGGTTGCCGGCCACAAAAAAGGGCATGCCGGCCACTGATGACTGGATTGTCCTGCTACAACAGAGAACAAACAGAGCAAGGATAAGATATTCTCAAGGGTTTGTTTGCACAATTTACCCTTCCTTATCATTTGAACAGCTCAAAAGAGTAGTAAATTTGATTCACAAACCACCAATGGATGCAATTTCATTGTATGATAGCTTTATGAATCAAGTGTGCAAGTTCAATGAATGCAACAAAACAAGACTCTCAAAACCACCTCCCTATCATGAAAGATCAAGGGAAGTAGTTGACAATGAATCTTGAACCATTTTCATCACTAATGAGTATGAAACGACTCAAGACTCAAGGGTTCAATTAACGTCTGATTGAACCCAAAACCAAATTATTATCTTGCTCCTTTTTTATTCACCAATTTTATTACTCCATTTTAATTACCTCACAATTGTTTAATCAATTAAGTTCACAAGTGAATTTAAGTCCTCTAATGGAAAGAGGGCTCAAACCAAGTGTTACTTTGCGCATGAAAGAGACATCATACCGTTGGGTTAATACCGTTGGTAATTAACCCCCAAAGAGATTAAACTATTAAGCATGACACCTCAATCTCATGCTTAAACAAACAAATAACTTGAAACCACTTTCAAAGAAAAGAAAAAACCAAGAAATGAGGGAGGTTGCAGAGGTGATTAAAGGTGAGAACAAGTAAGAAAAGAACTAAATAAATCCAATCAACTCAAACAAGGTGGTGTCTAAGGCCTAAAACACCAAACTTATGAGGACAATTACACTACAAGTGTGCAATATAAGGCTCAAATGCAATGAACACTTCAAAATAGTCCTAAAATAGTGCTAAAGAAGTCCTAAAACATGCTGGAATTAAGACAAAAATAGCTAGAACAATAAGCTAAAAC
Organism: Camellia sinensis; assembly: GCF_004153795.1. Taxonomy (NCBI): domain Eukaryota; kingdom Viridiplantae; phylum Streptophyta; class Magnoliopsida; order Ericales; family Theaceae; genus Camellia; species Camellia sinensis. Next base: position 183,571 of record NW_021024683.1, on the reverse strand, counting down.
ATAGAGCTATGTAAGTTAGTGAACAAGACACAAGGAGGGGAGGCTAACCCCTTTAATTTTGGACTTCAAAAAGTGTTTTTAGCCACTAAAATAACTCTGAAATTTAGTATTTAAAAGCTCAAAAAAAGGTGACAACAAGGTGGGAACACACAAGGGTAAAGGCCTTGGAAGCTAGGTTGAAGGAATGGTGAGCCACCCCTACACCCTTATTGGCGTTAAATCACAAGTTTCAGCCTAAAATTTTAGAGTTTGGACAGTCCAAAAACAGCACAAAAACAGTACAAAAATGTGCTGGAATGAAGACAAAAGTAACTAAAATAAGCTAAAACATTGAGCAATTTAAGCTAGTAAACAAGCCAAAGGAATGGTGGCTAGCCCCTCCAGTTTTGGAACTTCAAAACCACTTTTTTAGCCTCTAAAAACGTCTAAAAATCAGTGGTAAAAAGCTCAAAAAAAAGTTGATGAAGAGATGGAAAACACAAGTGTAAAGGCTTAGAGAACAAGGTTCAAAGAAGGGTGATTAACCCCTCTACCTTTAATAGCCTTAAACTACAAGTTTCAGCCCATAAAAATAGTTGAAAAACAGTTCAAAATCAGCAAGAAAAGATAGAAAAGAAGTAGTGCAAAGGAGCTAGTAGTTATACCTCTTGAAGAGGAATAAAACTTTTGCTCACAAACCAACAAGTTCTTACTCTCAAGGGCTGAAATTTTGACTCAATAATCTCAGCAAGGAGAGCTCCAATATTGGTTTAGGAAGTGGTTGGGTAAAGGGTGTGTGTTGCAAGATAGAGATAGAGAGAGAATTTCAAGAATCAAAACTTTTGAAATTTTTTTCAACCTTAAACCATGAAGGAATGCCTGGTATATATAGAAAAGCAGCGCCTCAGGTAGAAAATATCATGCCTGGAACAGTTATAGCTTTTGGGGGACATTTGGCCAAAAATATCTGTGTTTTTCACTAGTGGCCGGTAGGCCAAAAGTGTGAATTGCCGGCCACAAAAATTGGCTTCTACACCTGACGTCAAACAGGCATATCTTCTTCATCCGGACTCAGTTTTAGGTCATTATTTAGTCTAAATTGAAGCCCCAGAAGTCTACTTTTCAATGATGTTAGCCTCATATCTAAATTCTAAGTGTGCAAAGAGATATTCCTATTTTAGTAAAGGTTGCTCATTTTTATCTTAACTAGATTGATGCCTAACTTCAAACAGTCATATCTCCCTCATCCGGACTTGGCTTTAGGAGATTCTTGAGTCTAAATTGAAACCCCAGAAGTATAATTTCCAATGGTTGTGGCCTAACAACTAAAGTCTAAGTGCACAAAGAGATAGGCCTAATTTAGTGAAGGCTGCTCAGTTCTCTCTTAACAGTCTGATACCCAACCATTTCCCCAACTAGTTTTCTTCCATCCCCTCCTTTTTTCGTCAACTCCAAACCTCTAAATAAGATGTTTTTAAAGATTTTTCAAAAATTTCACCTCTCTTTCATTTGCTTTCACTTTGTCCTTACTCGGTTTACCGAAAAATGTAATTTTTTAACAAAATGCAAGCCTCGAAATATCGAAGAAACATTTTTAAAAATATTTTGAAAGAAAGGGTTTTAAGGTCTAAAATTGTTTTGGTCAAAATGAGATGTATGGTTGGGATTTAGAAGCTCTTCTTGCTGAAGAAATCGAACGTTTGCACAGCATAACTTTCATCATCGAGTGATTAATCTAAGGCACCCAAGTCTTAAGGGCGGTCAAAAATGGGGTGTCTATAGTCGCTAATTTAAAACTTTTGGCTACTAAACTATTATTAGTCCCCAAAGGTCGCCTTTTGCCGACTAAAATATTAGTTTCCAAAAGTGCTCACACAAAAATGAATTTAACTATTAACGACTACAAGATTTAGTCGCCAATATAAATTTTGTCACAAATAGTAATACATTCAGTGACTAAACATTTCAATCGGTAATGTAATAATACATTTAGCGACCAAATACTTTAGTCGTTATTAGGTTTAACGACTACATATTTTAGTCACAAAAAGACTGGATATTTTCATTTCATATTTTTTTATGACCAAACATTTTAGTTGCCCAAGTATCTCATGTTTTCCGTGACTAAAATATTTAGTCAGCAATAGTTTCTTCTCTCATTCTGATTTTTTTTTTCTGCTAACTGTTGGTCCCCAAAAGCCTTTTTTTTTTCGCTACTAAATATTTAGTCAGCAAAACCTTTTCTTGCATTTTTCACTACTAACATATTTAGTTGGCAAAAACTATATAATTTCTTTTTATATTTTATTTGTCAACCACCATTATTTATTTCATTATTAGTGCAACCTGTATCCAATGTAAACAAAATAATTCATGAATATTGTTTATATTATCAATCATTCGACAATATGCACACATTTTACTTCCAACCATCCAAAAAATTCATACTGAACGTCAAATTCTAAATATAATAGAAATTCCATACAAACCAAGTATAATCCAACCTCAAAAATATAATTCCATACATAACAGAGGAACAAAAAAAATTCATTTATTTGTATGAACATTACAATTATCTACATAAACAATACTAATCCGTAGACTACAACCAATGTCGTTTGTACTTGTCAAAAAAAGTTGTATCCACAATTCCACTCCAAAAACCATCTGTGCAAATAGATTTAATCATTAGTATTGACTAATTATTAGCATACCGTCCTAGGAAATTATAGGTTTCAACTATTATTAGTAGAATAATTGAAGATTGGAATGTTTCTTTGAGGCGTTCCTGTAATCTGATTGAAAGAGATCCAATGCCAATAAATACTTTTTAGTAAGAAGATATTGAATAATTCTCACCAGAAAACGAACAATATGAAACAGGAATAGTTTCTAACAAAAGATAGCACAAACAGATTTGTAGACGTCCCCGAACGTCCCGGGGGGGAACCCCGTTCTGTTCATATTGGGCTTACTACAGTTCGGACTCAAATTGTCACGGTTCTTAATCTGAACCAAAGAGTCCAAATCCGACAAATCGTTTTGAGAAAAACAGATTTTTAGAAAAGAAGTGCCAAACATGGACTGCTTTGCCAGATACAGAGTTGTCACCTAAATATTTTTATGGGGAAATTTAGGAAACCCTGACTCATTTGCCTAAGGCCACGTGTCCGTCATCACCAAAGTTGCCTCGGCTCGGGAACTTGGGTACGATTGGGGAAGGTCAGCTATGAGCACCCCCGCTCGCCCGATCAAAGATCGGCCTCTACTAACCATGATAGCTAGTTTTGAAAACATTACGCGTTCTTATTTCGGTTATTAGCCTAGATTTACTACGTGATGCGCACATCAAACAAGTATAGACTAAGTCACCTAAATTGGAACGAAACATGTCATGTTTGTTTATTTGAAAATGGTTTGATGGTGCTACCCATAAGTAGGCTAAGACATGAATTTTGCCACCCTCAAGTGGGCTTAGAAAATATAATTTTGCCACTCTCAAGTGGGCTTAAAACTCATATTCAATGCGTTGTTCCAATTTAAGTAACTCAACCTTCACCCACAGGCATTCAGGTAGTTATATCACATAAGCACATAGCCACATAGCAAGCATGCTGTCATGTTAATATTCACATACATGCAAGATGCTAAAGCATAAACACTCACAGTGTACTCCGAGCCAAAACAAGAAACTAGTTAATAATCATGCATGATCCTAGTTCATGTTAAAATGGCTAATGCATCACATACAGAATGTCGCTAGAATAGGCTCGGCTAATCTGGATGGCATGTGAAATGCATAGATGACATGTATTCAAGTTAGATTTGAGATACTATGCAATTAGTATGATGCGCCGAGCCCAGTGCATGCAATACAAATGAATGGATGCACGCATGCATAGCATAAGGATGCTAATTCAAATATGTCCTAATACTAACCATCAAAAGCAGGCAAGTAAAAGGGAGAAAGAAATGGGGATTGGAAGACATGCATCACACACACGCACGCTTATTACAAATTCGCCCTGGCTCGGAAGGACCAAAAGAATAATACAATTTAATTAACTTACAAACTAATTAAATAATTTACAGACCACCTAATTAATTAACAAATCAATTAAGCTAAGGAAAACGGTAAAAGGCCTCGGGAAGAGGGATGCACGCATGCTCGGATTGACTTCGCCCGGAAATCTAATGCCATGCCATTGTTGCCTCTGTTTACACTGTTTTGCACCTCTAAAAACGGCATAAGTCTCCAGGATGCTTCTGAACCACCTTCTGAGCACTGTGGAAGGTCACCGGCCAAGGGTAAAGGCCACCGGCCATCCATCGACAAGCTTCTTGGAGAAGCTAAAAAAAGGGTCAAGCTTCAACCAAGGGTTCAAAAGGTTCAAGCTTCCTCAGTATGCAAGTTAGCAAACATGCAAAGTGTAATCTTAACCATGCACACATGCAAGGCATGTAACATGTTAGGCAACTTAGCAAGAAATGCATGCCAAATGCAACACCAATTAAACATGCAACAAAATGTCATGAGCCAAGTACCTAAGCATACAAACATGCATGCAAACATGGTTGAATACCTAAGCATATAGAAGCAACTTTCAAGCACACTTAAAAGGGGCAAACATTGGCACATAGCATACATGATAAGCTTTGAAAAACATGTAGAAGATGATGCCAAATCAACCTACCAATGCAAGCAAAGCATGCATCCAAGCCCAAGGACTTAAACTATGATCATATGACACATGAAGCAAATGATCAAAGTGAATCAAAACAGTCCCAAATCATGCCAAATTAAGCCCCCAAAACCACTTAGATGGCATCTAAATGATCTAATCCTAAAGGCATACACAATAGCACAACACATGGAGCATGAAACACCAACCTTATAAAGCATTAAAGGGGCATCAAATGCAAGCATACAAGCATAACACAAGGACTGAAATGACATGACAAGTGGTTCTAAACCACTGAAATGATGCAAGGATAGCATGCTAGAGGGTCCGATACTTAAGGCCTACAAGGGGGATTACATGGTAGCTATATAAAGCAAAGCATGGATGACCCAAATGACCAAAAAATAGTCCTCAAGCACATCAAAACAAGCATAAAAGCTTCACAAAGCTAAGCCAAAAACATGCTAGAAACAAGGCTCAAAGCATAAAGCATGTTAAGGCAAATCATGGCATTACAAGACAAGTATGTAAAGCAAGCATGGTGTGTCTAAACCAAGTAAAAGCAGTGCTATATCATGGAAAAATAAGCACAAATAACACTTAAGACATGGCCAACATGAACTCAAGAATGGTGCTCACACATGAGGCTAAAATGGCACATTTTGAAGACAACAAGGAGAGGGGATGGCCCTCTCCTTCTTAGGACCTTAAGACACCATCCTCACCACTGAAATCTCTCAAGATTTCAGTGGTGAGAAGGCCCAAACAAGGTGATCCCGAAGCTCACCAAAAATAGCACAAAATGAGGCCAAACAAGGCCTAAGAGGGGGTAAACGACCCCAAACACAAAAGTGATCTAAACAAACTTCAAAAGGAGCTCAAAATAAGACTTTTTTCAGTTTATGACAAAGCCCAAATATTCTTTCAAGTAAGGATAAAAGTGTGTGCAAAAACGGAGAATAAAGAGGGTAAGAAGTGTTACCCTTGAAGACCAGCAAGAACCAGCAGCCTTTAGACCCAAAAATGCAACCCTCAACCTCTAAAAACAAGCTCCAAGAACCTCCAAGTGATGATGGAAGTGTGTGGCTATGAAGTGGTGTGCAATAGGCCAAGAACAAGACCCTTTTGAACCCAAATGTAGAGAGAGAGGGAGATATAGAGAGAGAGTGAAATATATATCTTATATATCAGATTTTTCAACCCTTCAAATGGGAGGAGAGGCCCTCTATTTATAGAGAAGATGAAGGCTTGAAGCTTCTAAAGGAAGCTAAGCAAAGGGTCAAGGGGGTCAAGCTTCTCTTAGAAGCTTGGAGCAAAAGGGCCAAGCTTCTTGGAGAAGCTAGGCAAAGGGGTCAAGCTTCTCTTAGAACCTTGTGCAAAAGGTGCAAAAGGTGCAAGCTTCTCTTGGAAGCTTAGAAAGGTTCAAGCTTCTTGGAGAAGCTTGGAGCAAAGGGTTCAAGCTTCCTGGAGAAGCTAGAACAAAGGTTCAAAAGGTTTAAGCTTCCTCAAGAAGCTAAAACTAAGGGTCCAAAAGGTTCAAGCTTCCTCAAGAAGCTAGAACCAAGGGTTCAAAAGGTCCAAGCTTCCTCAAGAAGCTAGAACCATGGGTTTAAGCTTCCTCAAGAAGCTAAAATAGGGGTTCAAATGGTTCAACCCCCTCAAGAAAAGGGCTCGGCCAGAAAAAGTGGCCGATTGACCAAAATCAGTGACCGGCCGACCAAACAGAGTGCCGACCAGCCAAACATTTGGCCGATGGCAACAAAACACAGCCGGTGGCCTCAAGACATGGTCGGTGATGTGTAGGGATGGCCATCAAGCCACTTCCTGCCCCTCAAAGGCAAAACACGAGTGTTTGGTGCAAAACCAAACACAAAACAGTCGAGTCGAGAGATCCTGAGGCAAGGCGCGTAACCGAGACCTCCGGGAACTCAAGACGAACACAAACAAGGACGATCACTGAGTGTTCAAACGGTGATGCCCAAGTCTTGAGGACGGTCAAAAATGGGGTGTCTACAAGATTGGACTAGGAAACAGATGATGCTAATGATATTGTAAGCATAAATAGCTATGTACAATCTTTATAGCAATAAACGAATTACCAAATTCACATGAATAGGAAACAGATACACATGTATTCAACCATATGGAGCAGAATTTCTCTTTTCTTCCCACTTTGATTGGTAAGAGGAAGAGACTCCAAAACACATTACAAAGAACTAGAGAAGAAGAAGGAGGAGGATGAAGAATGAGAAAGGTACAAAATAAAGGAAATCCTACTACACAAGTATCTAAAACTGCTTGCCAATCAGCCAGAGTCCTCATCACTTTTTGTTAGTCAATTCTATGAATCCATGGGAATGGAAACTGCCTCAAGGGGACAACAGCATTAACTTCTATACAATGTGAGCTAGGTTGTTATATTCTTTTTATCTCTTATTTCCAACTTGACTAACATCTCCCAAGTATTCTCCAACCAAATGTTAGAGATATTTGAACTGTCAAACTCAATATGTCTAGCTTAGATCATGGTATCAGGTGACATACCCCTCAAATGTAGAAAAATTCCCCAAGAGTGCATACTAAGGTTTATTATGACAACCTAACAGAAACTCATGGGCTCCCATGAACAAAGAGAAAAATCCAAGTGAATAGTAAAGGCACTACAGCAAAATAAGTGTAAGCTACCAATACATGCTTTGGAAATTAAGATATATTAGAAAATCTAATTATTGCATAAGCCATGCTGCAAATTCACAAGGCCAATACTGGCAAATTCTAACTAATGTATTTAATCGATAGAGTAACCTTCAGATACCTAGAACAAAATTACCTGCAGGACAAAAGCTGAAGAAGACAATAAAAGAGCAGCACCGATCACTATTGCCTTATCAACACTCCTGATGTTCACCTACAAATTTTAGAAATCAAGACATCAAACAAATACATGAAATTTCAATATTCAAAAATGGATCACCACACGGTAAATACAATTTCTATAAGTTTATCCAAGTGTCAACAAAAAGTTTTGTAGACAATTTAAAATATAGATAAACATAATAAATGATTCAACACTAACTGTTACGACCCAAACCCGCCCCTATAGGTTTAGCGTCATAACCGTCCAGTAATCCTGGGATTACCGAAGGCCTCTGACTTGAAACTCATATAAATAGAAGGGTTGTGGAAGCAATTATACAAAGATACAACGTCCATTGAGCTGTGCAATCATACATGAGACAGATACTTTAAAACTTTATATATATGTATATATAACGTTAAAAGTTCATAAGTCATGCAACACCGTACATGTATCATCAAAAGGGACTGAGCCCAGTGTACATATAACAAAACAAAACGAAAACATTTTCATCATGATTTGCAAAACTTGACTTCTCCAAATAGGAACCTCTCCGAGAGGCATAGTGGCTGGCTTACTCAAAACTCTCTAAACAACAGCTTAGGCCTAGTCATGCACCTGCTCTCCTACATACATAATATAAATAGCAAGCGAAAGCCCAGTGAATAATAACAGAGTAAAGGGTTAAATGAATGATGTCCATAACAGATTCAGAAAGTAGAAACGGAGTCATAATTTTTATTCTTCTCTAAAATCATATACAGAAATCAGAATTCGTGTTTAATCATACATGGTACATGCATTAGTGCTAACAGATCAGATATAGAGCAATAAGGGTCATACTTGACCAATTCCGTAAAGGAACCTCCAGTACCGAGAACACATATCATACTTAAGCCACGGTATTGTCACCCTTGGGCGAGGGCCATGAGACCATGATATTATTACCCCTGGGCAAGGGCCTTGTGCTCATAGACCACAGTATTGTTACCTCCAGGCAAGGGCCATGTGCTAAGGATGCTACGAATACTTGTTACCTCCGGGCAATGGAACAATCATTCATTGTACAGAACATAACATTTCATGAAACAGATCTTATTCCATATACAGAAAATAAATAAAGTTGAACATAGCTTTACTAAGTTATTACTTACAGATGGCTCCCAAGCAAATAGACAGAGCAGACAAATCATATAACTTGCGGCACGTGACCTACACAAAAATAACAGATACACATATTGAACCACATACTCGGAATTCGTTAACTTAATTCTTTCTTATCTTGGTGTGTTTCTAGTTCTTAACCTCATTATTATGTCTTAATCATGGCCTAGGAATGCCTAGGATGCAATGAGGATGCCAAAACAAAATGTTCCACACTTTGTCAAATTTGCTGAAAACAGGGTGCTCGCTCGAGCGTAACTTTCTTCGCTCGAGCGGAGAGTCAAAAATAAGGGTGGTCGCTCGAACACAACTTCAGTCGCTCGAGCAGTCTATAAACTCTGTAAAAGTACTGACGGCTTGATTTTTCTGCTCGATGTACGCTCGGCGGTTGCTCGAGTGTGAGACTGAGTAAAACAGGGTTTTCTCTCGAGCGCAACTATCGTCGCTTGAGCGGTCTGCAAACATTGCAAAACTTCTGGGAGCATGAATTTTACGCTCAAGCCAACTTATGGTCGCTCAAGTGGAAGTGCAAAACACAGAGTGGTCGCTCAAGTGCAGGTTCTGTCACTCGAATGGAGAAGCAGAATTCTGAAATTTCCAAATTTGCTTCCAAGCTTCAAAACTCAAATTCAATGGTTCAAACACATCTTTTGGACTCAAAACTTGAGAAAACACTTGTAAACTCATAGAACTTCATGATTTGAAAGTCATTTTGCAAAATCAAGTCCAGAAACAAGTGAATTCTTCCAAATTCTTCCAAAGTAAACTTTAAACTTATGAAAATATAACATGCATGCAATGATTTGAATACAAAGCTCCCAAAACATGAATAAATGAAGTGTTTTCAAGGAAAATCATGGTGAGCTTTTACAATAGCAATGGTGTGCACTTGCATGTAAAAATATGTGAAAATGGAGCCCAAAAATCATGAATTATGCAATTGATCTTAATTCTTATTCTTAAGATCAATTCTTGCTCTTAATCTCTAACTTCTCTTGAATTCAAGCATGAGTGAGTCTAACACAAGTTTAATGGTTGAAAGTCTTACCTAAAGTTCTCAATTTCTTGAATTCCTAGTTAGTTCTTGCTCAATTCTTCAATTGCCTTTCAATTCTCTAGCAAATCCTCATTTCCTTCTTGAATTCAAGTCTCTCACTCTAAAGTCTCCCTCTCTCACATTTTTGAGGCTCAAGAGTGAAGGAACAAGAGTGTAAGGTGTCTTAATAGTACTAGAAGTGGCCTTAAATAGGCTTGATTAGGGAGCTCTAATTAAGCTAAGTAATGGCAATTATTATATTCTAATTATTTCGTTCCAAATCGAATTTCAATTAAACCAACCATAATTTCCTAAAAATCTCAAATAACACGTAAATCAAGTCAATTTCATGATCGGATGTTGATAAGGCCTTCAATTCGCAGAATAAAGCGGAAACACAAATAGATATTTCTATGATAAATAGATAGAAACACAATTAATGCAACACAAATACAATTAATTTAGAATTTCATCTTAATTACTTATTAGGTGTTCATAATCATATGTTTTAAGCTAATCACGAGTCGGGGTTGTTACACTAACTAACTCACATATTGATGGAGATCGACACCTTAAAGTCTATGCTCGGAAAGGGAGAAATAAAACATCCATATGGGCCCCACCAATGGACCATTGTCTCACCATTCATATCACATTATAGGGGGACTGTTTTCAAGGGGTTTGGTTGAACCCAAACAAATTTAGCTACTTCAGATTTGAGAAAATTCAAACAAATCAGGTGCATTTCAATAAATTGCCAATCAATGAGTATTTGTGTAATTTGCCCAAAAAATACCAAAGCAACTCTACTGCCAAGTAACCAGCCGAAGCAGAATGACATCAAAGCCACTTTTATTTTGTGCAAATAGTTGCTCTGATATCTCTAAAGCATATTTGTTTTGGCCACTCAAAAAAGAAAAGAGAGAGAGAGAGAGAGAGAGGGGGTGAGAGAGATCTCAATATCATGTAAAAACCCCCGAAATCAAAACCCTAATTTTTTACCCAAAAATAGATTTCAAATAAATCAGGTAGAAAGCCTCAAATCAAAACCTTAAGAATATATTTGAAATAAATCATGAAAGAATCTCTCAATGAACACATTCAACAAGCTTATATTACCATTACCAAGCATAAGCAATCCTAATTTTTGAATGCAAAACCCTAATATTTGAAGTTTGGAATATGAACTTGTTGAATCTGCTGAATGAATAACAGCTTCTTGAATCCAAACTTAACCACTACTCGGTGGCGATAGAGAAGGGGTGAGAAGGTTGCGGCAGAGTAAGAGGCAGGACGGGGCGGTGACGCAGCGGGACTACTCAACCCTTCATCTTCTCTTCCTCTCTCTCTCTCTTCTTCACGTCTGAACCGAAGAGAGAACCCTAATATTTTATTTTGAATTACTACACCAAAACGATGTCGTTTTGGTTCAGTATTCATCTCACCCCTTGGTTCTTCAAGTAATCTTAGCCATCTGTTTTACATCCTTGTTTATTTATTTTCCCCACTTAACTTTTTTAGTCACCACCTCAAATAAAGATATTTTTTTCCCGACAAAAAATATTTTAGTTGCCAATTAATGTAGAAATTCCTTCAAAATTCAAACTCCTCCCTCCAAAATTTTTAATAAAATTGTTGACTAAACTTTAGTCGCTAAAAGTAAAATCAATTCCGACTAAATTATTTTTAGTAGCTAAAGATTATACATTTGGGGACCAAATTATTTTTTAGTTTCCCAAGATTTTATTTTCAATGACTAAAACACAATTAGTAGCCAAGAGTGAAATAAATACTTATAAAATTATTTTTCTAGAATTCGTAGAATTTGTGGAGAAATGCAACTTTTTCTCAACTAAAACATAGTTTCGTCACCAATTAATTAAGAAACCCTCCAAAACTTCAAAATCTTTCCTCCAAAATTTTAATTACAATTGCCGACCAAATAAGGTAGTCACTAGATATTTGGCGACCAAATTTGTTTTAGTCAGCAAAAGTTAGTATATGATGACTAAAATTTATTTAGTCTCTTAAAATAAATTTTTAGCGACCAAACTTTTGGTTGCCAAAAAAAAAAGTAATTTTTTGTTTCTCATTCAGCGACTAAATAAATTTAGTAGCCAAAACTAACTATACAGTAACTAAAATATTTATTTAGTCGCTGAAAATAAATTTTTACCGACCAAACGTTTGGTCGCAAAGATAAAAAGTAAATTTTTATTTTTCATTCAGCAACTAAATAATTTTAGTAGCCAAAACTAACTATACAGTGACTAAAAAAAATTTTAGTCACCAATTGTGGCATTTGTAGCGACGAATTTGTTTTAGTCGCCAATAATCAATATACCCTGACTAAAAAAAATTTAGTAACTAAATCTTGTACTTTTGCCAACTAATATAATTTTTGGTCACCAATTCCACAATATTTTACGACTAAATTTTTTTTAGTCGCCAAATTTAATCGCCAAAAGTGTAATTTCCTATAGTGAGTACTTTAAAGTATTAATCTAAATCTTTAAATATTTTTATTTTTAAAAATATATATATATTTATATATATATGTGACATATAACTATTGGCTTATATGACCCATATTTCATTTGATTTTAAAAATATATAATTAAAAATATATATATATTTATATATATATGTGACATATAACTATTGGCTTATATGACCCATATTTCATTTGAAAATTTAAAAACTTTTAAATGAAAAGGCAAAAATAGAATCTTATTTATATTTAAGTCACACGTTATTTGAAATTTTAAAATCTTTAAATGAAAAGCTCAAAATAAAACTTTAGTTATCAAATTTGCAATTTTGAAAAATAAATTTCTGATTTGTTATAGATTCACAAAAAATGTCAAAGGGTAAATTTTTTATTAATATCCAAAAATAATAGAATATTTATACAAATTAACATTTATCATCCTTCAAATCATAAGACCACAGCAATTTTATTTCTCCTACGTCTTCTCAACACCTAAATAGAGCACTAGTTTCTTGAGAAACAAAAGGAACATAGAAGACCACCGTGTTAACTTCAGCTAAATCCTTAAGAAGACAAACATATCTTGCTATTTAATAGAGCCAATTTTGGCTTGATCACCCAACATCAAAATAAAGCCGATGAATACTCATGGCCATTGTAGTCACCCCACTTTGATTGGTCCTAACACATTGTGACTCCAAGTGCATTCCAAGGATGAAAATGTCATATTTCCAATTCATTGGTACTCACGGGCCTTCAATGGATTCTCTAGATTAACCTCCCAAATTACCTGAGTTTTCAAAGTGTTTTTCACCCTTGAATAAAACAATCTTTTCGAAAATATAAAGATCGGTGAGATGACTATGTATCTAACCAACACCGAATTGCCAATGTTTAGAGAAAAAAAAATGTCCAAAACCAAGTTTTTACTTTATTTTTATTTTTTTACAGTAAAAGTGCAATTTAAGGTTGATTCAGCTCATAAAAAGTAAACAAAATTGCTCAAAATTAGGGTTGCAGCTTAAAAAGGTGGGAAGGGAAGGGGGAAGAGGGGGCATATGTTTAAACACATGAGGCTGCACATTTTTTAGCAAACTGTAGGTTTATAAGAGCGTAAAAATGGCCCGCGACCTGGGATGGGCCCGGCCTGTAACGCCCTCAAAAAAAGACATAAAACCCATCACTTCAGACATGCATTGATATAAAAGAAACTAACCATTTCTATTCATCAGAGTAATTCTTACAACTGTATTACGTGTTAACAACAAAAGGGCAAATGCCCTAAGGGCTTACAGCTTTCCAAGTTAACACTTGGTTACAAAAAGAAGAGTGCTAACTCAATACATATTAAGCCCTTGGCTTGAATTTACGTGTAATACATCAAAAGGAAGTAACACAAAAAAATCTGTCTGCCTCTAGCCTCCCAAGCTATGTCCTTGGAGGTGGCATGCTACATGTACCTGAAAATGATGTCCCATAAAGGGTGAGCCACAGCCCAATAGAAATACACTAAACCAGCCATGAACAATGACTAAAAGATTAGCAGTTGATAGGTAGTCAACACAAGTACGTCCACTTATATTACATTCGATTTCATGACATTATGTCCATGTTACATTTCATTTCTCATTTCTCTTTCAACTTTGAGTTTGAAAACAAGGCTCAAAACTTAGCCAAATAACTTGATGAGAATAAGACTCATCTTAAAACATTTTTGAAATTCATGGTGGATACACATTGTGATGCTGTACCAATAACATATAAGTCACGTCCATACTATACGCGCGATACACATTTTGGTGCTGTATCAACATAACATAGAAACACTTCTATAATTTATAATTGATAACGATTTACATTTTAGTGCTATATCAAATCAATACAAACACTTCAAATTCGCAGTCTGATACACATTGTAGTGCAGTATCATTGTCACAAGAAAACACTTCTAATTCGCAGCCTGATACACATTGTAGTGCTGTATCACTGTCACAAGATTCGGTTTAAAGGTTCAGCCCCTTTCTTCCAATAAACCGTGGAGTGCAGCCCCTTTCTCCTCCCACACAATACAATGTATATAAACAATTATCATATACAAATTAAATCAATCAATACACATTTGAGTGCTGTATTGTACCAACTACCATATTCAATGGCTTACTCAATTGATTAGTTTTAGTTTGCCTAATCATCATGCATTGTCTACAATAATCAAGACTATCCTCTACCGATAGCCCAAAGCAGTTATTTCTATACTGAAAATAAATACACCAAATGGATATATAATCAACATTTCAACGTTCTCAATTTAATTCTTCTTTTCTTCAAATTAATTATACCAATTAATTTATCGATGTAATTAGAGCATTTCCCATAATTAACATCACAACCCTAAGGTTCCATTTTCACCAATAAACCAACATTGATCTCATTTCTCTATGCCAAACATGCATATAAGTTTATATAAACAAAACCCTAACTTTTGTAAAATTACACAAAGGCCCACACTTTCTCAAAATTACCCAACAACCCCCAACTCATCAAAATGCTAAAACTCAAAGACAAAACTCATGAGAAGGAGTAGGATATCCCTACCTCGAAGTTAGAGTTCAAACAGAGAAGGAGAAGAAAGTGAAAATGCTCCAAACACTACGATTCTCGGATCAACACGAAGCCCTTGATGATCAACGCACTTTTTACAAAGGCCGGAGGATAGAGAGACACTCTAACTAGATCAAACCCTAGAGAGAAGGGAGTTTCTAGAGAGAGGAGCTCTCAAAATAGCTTTTTAGAAAGTAAGAGAGAGAGAGAGAGAATGTAAAAAGTGATTTTAAAATGCCCGGCTGCCAACTGATATAAGACATTCCCGCTCGAGCGGAGAACACAACGCTCGAGCGTCAAGAACAAAAAACTAGGTACGCTCGAGCGCAAGAAGGCCCGCTCGAGCTCCAAGACACAAGAACCGCTCGAGCGCGAAAACCAGTCCGCTCGAGCGTAGATTTCCTCCTCCCAGAACTTACACCCAAAAAGTGCTACCCACTCGAGCGCCATGGTACCCGCTCGAGCGCGACCGCTCGAGTGTAAAGAAACCCGCTCGAGTGTAAAAATCACACCTGCAGAAGTTTTGTAGGGACACGAAAAACTAGGAGCGTGCAATATCCGTTCAAGTGCAACAAGGCCCGCTCGAGCGAAATGACCAAAAAAAAATCCGGCAACAAGATTTCAAACCAAGGTTTAACCCACCTATTTGAAACATGCCCAACACATCCTAGAACTCAAACAAATGGAATTAAAGGATGACAACAAGATAGATACAACTACCAACTCCACGGAACCGAGTCCGGAATACAACAGAACAGTAATGGGACAACCGGGATCGCTATACGGCCCGTTTAGACCTGAGTCCTTAGGCCTAGGCTTAGGCCATCCTTTTAAAGCCCGACCCGCCTGGCCCGATTCGTGAGCCGACCCATAAACCCGTTTAAGGCCCACTCAAGGCCCAGCCCGCCCGAGACTCAGTGTCTTTTTTAGTGAAAAATAATACAATTTTGATTAAAATTTTTTTAAAAATGGTTAGGTCTAGGCCCATCGGCCCGACCCGATGCCCAACCCACTAGCCCACCCAACACCCCGAATATCTATGGGTCTAGGCCTAATTTTTTGACTCGTGGCCCAGTCTGAATTTTGGTGGGAGCCCGCGAGACCCGACATGGGCCGGGCTAGATTTACAACCCTATAGATTTAATACCTATGGTCACACGTGTGAGTTTGTGGTGGCATGCTTCCAATGGTGATAAGTTGTGGCTACACATTGACATTGTGCATGCCATTGGCTTGTGTAGACCTATTCATGTAGACGGACTTTTGGCGAATTTTTTTTTTTATTTTCTGGTTTTGGCAAGGTGATATACGATCCTAGTGTGTCTATTCAACTCTTGGCTTGCTTACCAAGTCTAGCACTGCCCTCCGAGCTATCTTCACCTATATATGCCCCATTCTCCAAATGAGAAAGAGAGAAATTTTTGGCATCCAAATTCAGCCAAATTAAAAGCACACCCTCACATTAATTTCGAATACAACAAAAAAAGTTTTTGGTGACAAAAACGCATGATGAAAAAAAATTTAGTCTTCAAATATACATGTTTTAAAGATAAAAGTAAGATTTCGCCTCCAATTATAGTATTTTTAGAGAGAAAAATCAAATTTCATCACCAAATGCTTAAAATCAATATAATAATAGGTGACAAAAATTTTATTCGTCTCTATATTTTATTTTTCGTCACAAAAAAAATTCCTTCCTTGAAAATTTTCGCGGAATATTTGGGCGCCATTTTAGAGATGAAAATTTTCATCACCATTATACAAAATTTTCTACGAGGAAATAATTTCGTCTCCTATAATTTTATTATGCAAAACGACGTCGTTTCACGCTATAAGTGAGAAGCCCGCTTTGTTTGCCCAAATCAGTTCCTATTTTGCAAAGCCCTCTTTAGTTTAGACATGAGTGCCTATTTAAATGGATTTTTCTACCACCATTGCCACCACTCCAATACCACCACCATCTCTACCGCCACGAATCCATTACCACCGTCGCTACTGCTGCCACCACTCCACCACCACCTCTTCTCCACTTCCATTGCCACAATCGCCAGTACTCCACAACCACTGTCGCCACTATTACGCTACTGTTGTCACTCCACCACTACTATCACTACTACCACTACCTATCTTCCACCACCACCATCACCACTCTACAATTGCCGCCACTAACTCTCTTCCACCACCATTACCACCATTGCCACTGCCGCCACTTTACCACCACCACCACCATCACCATCACCATCACCATCACCATCACCATTACACCACCACCGCTACTACTTCACCACCACCATTACCACCACTGTCGCTACTCCACCATCGTCGCCCCCACCACTGCATCACCACCACTACCACCATCACCTCTCCACTACTTCCACCACCACTACCACTGCCACTGCCCACCACTACTATTACTGCCGCCGCCACCGCCGCTGCCGCTACCATTTTTCTTCCACCACCATTGCCTTATTTTACCCCTACCGTTGCCATCACTCCACTTCCACCGCCCCCACTAACATTCAACCTCCACCGAACCCATTTAAACCTTTTTATTAAATAGGTGAGTTTGAATCAATTTCATTTGGTTTCAGTTTTCGAAAACTATTTTTCAAATTTCAATTCTTATTTTTTTAATTTTTAGTGAACTTTTTTAATATTGTAATCATTTTTTAATTGATTAAAATATTAAAAATTTTCACTAAAAGTTTAAAAAAAAATACTAATTAAAATCTCAAAAAATAATTTTCAAAAATTGAAACAAATTTTTAATACAAAACCTATTTGGGGGAATTACTCATAGGTCCCATGTGGAACATGTGGACACCATTTAATCCCACAATATTTTGAGTACATCTAAAAGTCCTTTCCCCTCTCTCTCTGCTTTTTGCTTCCCTCTTTACGCCTCCTCCTCTAACCCTAATCTCAGTCCTAAAGTCAAACAAGAAGGCAATGAAGGACAAGAACAAGAAGACGCTCATCCTCAGATCTGTGCTTAGATTGAACAGATTTGTGTATATATCTTTGTCAATTTCTCTCTCTTTCTCTTTCTATTTACAGATTTTTTTTGGGATAGTTGTTGATCTATGGTTGTTGTTGTTGATGATGAAATAGATCTATAATATCATTGAAACAGATCTGTAATGACTCAGATTTGTACAGATATCACACAGATTTGTAATGAGAAAATTTTCGAATTCTGAACAAGTAATTTTCGAGTTTTAGTTACAGGCGGTGAAAACTGTAAAATTTTGCAGTTTCAAATTTTTTTTTTGGTGCTGGAATGAATCATGGTTTAAAACTGTAAAATTTTACAGTTTTATAACATTTTTTAGAACTGTAAAATTTTACAGTTTCATAACATGTTTTAAACATTCCGACGAGTCTCCGGCGATGTTGAACATTCCGACGAGTCTCCGGCGACCGTTTGACGAAAGTCCGACGGTAGTAAGATGTGAACAGTGTCTGTAAATTAAAAAAAAAAAAGATTTTTTTGTAACAATTAAAAATGTATTGGACTAATTGGTACAAGTATTTTATTTTGGGATTAGCTGGGTTTTGAACTTAGTACATGAGACTTATCAGTAAGTTCCCCAACCTATTTTGATTCGTTCAAACCCGCCCATTTGCCACGTCTACACAAAAAAAAAAAAAAAAAATCCTAACAAATTCTTCCCAAAATTTCCCCCCCTCCTTTTGTTCTCCTCTTGCTCATCTCTCTCTTTCTCAGCAGCGTCTCTCTCTTTCTCCCTCGCGCGCTCACTCAGTCTCTCTCTCTCTCTCATGTTCTTGTTTACGGCTGATGAACTGAATGCCGAATCAAACCCTTGTTCTCATCTCCATCTTTGTCTCTTGTCTCTCTCTCTCTCTCTCTCTTTGAACTTTGAAGACAACGAACGGTGAGAGGCATGATAAGCAACGACGTTAACTGTGGAGAGTGTCGACGTTGAAAATCGATGGGGACCTAGAGACGTCGACAATCGGCAACTACTTAGCGAGGATTTCATCTAATTGACGTTCATTGATCTCCGACAATGGCAGTATCTACTCTTTCCGTTCATTCTTCGACGATACGACGAGACTGGTTCCGCCGCTTTCATCTACCAGGTAGTCTGTCTCTCTACCGCTCTCATCAACAAGGTAGTTCGTCCCTCTTTCTCCCTCGCCCCTAATTTATGAACCCTAACAATTTTTTTCTACACAGTGCGGTCATTGCTCTCAATCACTAGCGCCACTAGCTTCACTATTCTCAAGTAACTCCTTTTCACTCTCATTCTCTCTCTATTGCTCCCCAATTTGTGGCTTTGATTTTTTTATTTTTTATTTTGAAGTAATTTTGAAGAGCTTATTTGGTGTGTATATATATATGAACTTGATTCTTTGATAGTATAATTTTTTTTTTCCCTCAGAATTTTAGTAATTTTCTTTGATTCTTGTGGTTTTTGGAAAAAAATGCTTCGGACTCCCACTGGGGGTCGACCCCCAGTGAGGTGGCAGTCCGTGATTGGGCCAAAAAAAAACTGTTTTCTTTCTTTTTTTTTTTTTTTTTTTTTTTTTTTTTTTTTTTTTGAGTTTCGGCCAGTGGGGGCGCGACACCTCACTGGGGGTCTGTAGCGGAATTGGTTTTTGAAAATACTATGAAATTCCTAAATATATATATATATATCAGGATCACCAAGATTATCATACTCTGTTAGTGATTTAGAGTATCTAATATACATTAGGTGAGATTTTGTAGCAGGGGAATAGGATGATTTATTGCTATAGCTAATTAGTAGTGACTAGGTGGATGGTTTGCTGCTATACATGGCTGGGTTTAGCTGTTGCACTTGGCTGAGTTCTTGCTGAATTATGTTGTCTCACTTGGCTAAGTTATTCTTCAGCAAACAAGGTTGTGCCATAGGTGTTTTGATTGTGTTTCTCCCGTGAGTTTCTTTGTTTGTGCTGCTCTTTTGTTCTGCTGGTTTCTCACAATGGTGCTTTTGATGTAAATAAACTACATAAGCTAAGAGCCAAAGGTGGGAACAAAACTGATACTGTTGTTAACATGATTTCCAAAGAAGAGCCAAAGAAAAAGATAACAAAAAAGAAAGAAGAAAGGGTGGTTTTCTTCCATGTTCCAAAGGTACATTATTTTGCCTCATTCATCATCATTTTTTATTCAATGCTTGACAAATTTGGTTGATTTATATCATAATTAAAAAAAAAAAAAACAAACAAACAAACAAAGCAAAACAAAAAACCAAGAGGACTTCCTTTTTTCTGGTTCGTTTTATTGGAGAAATGCAAATCATCTATTGGATATCAGTAATAGGACTTCTGTTGGATTGATTTGTATGGTTAAACCAATCAAACTGTTAAAATCCAAAATTTAGATTTCATTCATTTTATATTCATATAATATATAATAATATAATTGAAGAAGAAGAAGAAGGTTATGTTATTGATGTTCTAAATGTAGTGTGCACGACTTAGTGAGAGCATGTCTCTCTTTCAATCCCTTCCCTTATTAAATGATGCCTTTTTCATTGCTATTATAGTGTTTTTCCCCCCTTCAAATTCTGGTTGTGTGTTGAGGTTTAACCATGACATGATGTGGTGACCTCTTATATTTAGAATTGTTAAAGAAAGTTTACTTGTCGCTTTAAGATGATATATCGGAAAAAGTTATTGCTGAAAACTTCAAATGTTGTTACTTGTGATGCTAAGAAGTCACAGTTTGGACTTGAAAAAAATTTGAAAAAATAAAAGTAAAAGAAGTCAATTTGAGAACTTTGTTTTCCTCGTATTTTTATAGTGGGAAAAGCTGCTGGATTTTTATAGATGGTCCATTTTATTATACTAAAACACTATTTGATTTTTTCAGGATATGTTTTCTAAATAACTACACACTAGTTTGGTGAAAAAACTAGATGTTGCTTGAATGGTTTGGTGAAACTAGTTTGGTGTTCATAGAGAAAGAACAAGCAGCCAAAGAAACTAGTAAAAGAAAAAATAAAAGAAAAGAAAACTAATTCAATGGGCCATAGATTTTCTACTGTAATATTATTTTTGGAGTTTTGGCTACACAATCCTTAGTTGGCTACAATCGAATCAACAAATTCATATTGTACGAACTAGGCCTCTAAATAATTTGGAGCTTGTTGCCCCTCTCTTACTTTTCCTTCAATTTTTGTATCCTAATAATATTTTGATTTCAATTACAATTCCTGCTGGTTAGAGAGCCAAAGACAAGCAACTTTGTTACTTGGGCAATTTGCTGCTACAGATTCAGACTGTAAAGTGGAATGAAATAGCTTTTTCTAAATTTAAAATAGAATTTTAAATTTTTTGAACACATCCCATTCCACTATTATACACTCTTTGTTATAGTTTTATATATGATTTGTGGAGGTGCACATTGTTCAAAAAGGTATTATCCAACAACTAATTCAAATGCTTCAATCCCCACATAGACCAGTGAGAGAGTCAACATTTGCATTGGGAGCTTGGCACAGGTTTTAATCCTAATTGAGATGCTTTTGTTTTGATTAAAAGAAAAAAGGTTTAATTTAAATGAGGTCCAAATATCATGGTTTTTTTTTAATATTTATTTTCCTTAAGAGATTGAAAAGGTTTTGTGTAATTTTCTCTTTGCGAGCAAACAGTTGGCCGATTGGCCGAAATGTATTGTGCGGTGATCTTTTGAATTTTCCATTAAATTGGTAAATTTTTAATTGGATTGTAATGGTGAAGTTTTCTGAAAATAACTTAATGTATCTGATGCTAAAATTAATCTTTTTAACACAATTAGAGATTTGGCATACCTCTAATACCTCGGGAGGGATTAATGTAAGTTGTGAAAACTTACGGAATTAGCACGAGACTACCGGTTTGAAAACTATCAGAAAATATACTTTTTCAAAACTTAGGATTGAAAATAGGCCATCGGGAATCAAAATCGTATAACAGTCACAAGAAGGCCCAGGGAATAGTCCAAACACCTCGGGAGGGACCAATGCAAGTTGTGAAAACTTATGAAACTAGCACGGGACTTTGGACTTGAAAAATGCACTTTCCCAATACTTAGGCTTGAAAATAGGCCATCGGGAGCAAAAATCGTGAAATAGCCATGAGAAGGCTCAAGGAACACCCCGAACACCTCGAGAGGGACCAATGTAAGTTGTGAAAATTTACGGAACTAGCACGAGACTCTGGATTTGAAAACTAAGTCAAAAGATGCATTTTTTTCAACACTTAAGCATGAAAATAGGCCATTGGGGGGTCAAAATCGTGTAACTGCCACAAGAAGGCCCAGGATCAATGTAAGTTGTGAAAACTTATGGAACTAGAACGGGACTCCCGGTTTGAAAACTAAGTTAAAAAATGCACTTTTTCAACACTTAGGCTTGAAAATAGGCCATCGGGGGGCCAAAATCATATAACAACAACGAGAAGGCTTGGGGAACACCTCAAACACCTCGAGATGGACCAATGTAAGTTGTGGAAACTTGCGGAATTAGCACGGGACTCTTGGTTTGAAAACTAAGTCAAAAAATGTATTTTTCAACACTTAAGCTTGAAAATAGGTTATCGGGAGGCCAAAATCATGTAGCAGCTATGAAAAGGCCCGGGAAACACCCTGAACACCTCGAGAGGGACCAATGTAAGTTGTGAAAACTTACGGAATTAGCACGAGACTTATGGTTTGAAGACTAAGTCAAAAAATGCACTTCTCCAACACTTAAGCTTGAAAATAAGCCATCGAGGGGGGCCAAAATCGTGTAACAGCCACGAGAAGGCCCGAGAACACCTTAAACATCTCAGGAGGGACCAGTGTAAGTTGTGAAAACTTACGGAACTAGCACAGGACTCCTGATTTGAAAACTAAGTCAAAAAATGTATTTTTCCAACACTTAAGCTTGAAAATAGGTCATGGGGAGGCCAAAATCGTGTAACAGCCACGAGAAGGCCCGAGGAACACCCTGAACACCTCGGAAGGGACCAATGTAAGTTTTGAAAACTTATAAAACTAGCACGGGACTCCCGCTTTGAAAACTAAGGCCAAGTTTGGCATCTTTAATAAAAGTAAAAAAGTCAAAAAGTCAAAAAGTCACTATCCTATTTAAGTCACATCATCTTATTTAAGTCATATCACCTCTCTACCACATCACTTCAAACCTAACCCATGTTTCATAAAAAAGTCAAAAAGTACACTTATTTAGAACATCCCAAACAAAAAATGCACTTTTCCAACACTTAAACTTGAAAATAGGCCATCGGGAGGCCAAAATTATGTAACAGCCACAAGAAGGCTCGGGGAACACATCAAACACCTCGGGAGGGACCAATGTAAGTTGTGAAAACTTATAGAACTAGCACGGGATTTCCGGTTTGAAAACTAAATCGAAAAATATATTTTTCCAACACTTTGAAAATAGGCCATCGGGGGGCTAAAATTGTGTAACAGCCACGAGAAGGCCTGGGGAACACCTCAAAAATTTTGGGAGGGATCAACATAAATTGTGAAAACTTACAGAACTAGCACAGGACTCCCGGTTTAAAAACTAAATCAGAAAATGCACTTTTTCAACACTTAAGCTTGAAAATAAGCCATCCGGGGGGGCCAAAATTGTGTAACAACCACGGGAAGGCTCAGGGAACGCCTCAAACACCTCGGGAGGGACAATGTATATTGTGGAAACTTACGGAACTAGCATGAAACTCCCGGTTTGAAAATTAAGTCGAAAAATGCATTTTTCCAACACCTAAGCTTGAAAATAAGTCATCGAGGGGCCAAAATTGTGTAACAGCCACGAGAAGGCCTGAGGAACACCTCAAAAATCTTGGGAGGGGCCAATGTAAGTTGTGAAAACTTAAGGAACTAGCACAGGACTCCCAGTTTGAAAACTAAGTCAAAAAATGCACTTCTCCAACACTTAAGCTTGAAAATAGGCCATTGAGGGGGCCAAAATCGTGCGACAACCACGAGAAGGCTCAGGGATCTCCTCAAACATCTTGGCAGGGACAATAATGTAAGCTGTGGAAACTTATGGAACTAGCATGGAACTCCCGATTTGAAAATTAAGTCGAAAAATGCATTTTTCCAACACTTAAGCTTGAAAATAGGCCATCGGGGGCCCAAAATTGTGTAACAGCCATGAGAAGGCCTAGGGAACACCTCAAACACCTCGGTAGGGACCAATGTAAGTTGTGTGAACTTACGGAACTAGCACGGAACTCCGGTTTAAAAACTAAGTCAAAAAATGTATTTTTCCAACACTTAAACTTGAAAATAGGCCATCGGGGAGCCAAAATCATATAACAGTCGCGAGAAAGTCAGAGGAACAACTGAAATACCTCTGGCGGGACCATTGTAAGTTGCGGAAACTTACGAAACTAGTACGAGACTCCCAATTTGAAAACTAAGTCAAAAAAATGCATTTTTTCGACACTTAAGCTTGAAAATAAGTCATTGGGAGGCCAAAATCGTGAAAAAATCACGAGAAGGTGTAGACGTCCCCGAGCATCCCGGGAGGGTTAAGTCCCGTTCCGTTCATTTGGGGTCACTACAGCTCGGACTCTCAAATTGTCACGGTTCTTAATCTGAACCAAAGAGTCCAAATCCGGCAAATCGTTTTGAGAAAACAGATTTTTTTAGAAGTGCCAAACATGGACTGCTTTGCCAGATGCAGAGTCGCTACCTAAATATTTTATTTTGGAAAAATTTAGGAAACCCTGACTCGGTGCCGAAGGCCACATGGTCCGTCATAACTGAGTTGTCTCGGCTGCGGAGCTAGGGTGACGATTGGGGAAGTCAGCTATGAGCACCCCTTCTCGCCCGGTTCGAAGACCGGCCTCTACTAATTATGATATCCGTTTTTGAAAACTTTATGTGTTCTTTATCCAATTATTATCCTAGAATTACTCATGTTATGCGTACAGCAAACAAGTATAGGCTAGATTGCCTAATTGAAATAAACATTGCATATCCGTTTGTTTTGAAAGCGTTTGGAATTTGCTACTCGCAAGTAGGCTAAAACACGGATTTTAATGAGTTTTTCCAATTCAGACATCCACCCTTCACCCACAGGCATTCAAACAGTTTTATCTCATATAAGCACTTAGCCACATTGGCAAGCATACTGTCATGGCAACACTCACACGCATGCGGGATGCAAAGCATAACTACTTACATTGTACTCCGTGCCAAAACAGTAAACTAGTTAGCAAATATGCATGTCCTAGTTTGTGTTAAAAATGACTAATGCATCGCATGCAAAAATGTAAATTAAATAGGCTCGGTTAACCTAAATATGGCATATGAAATCAACCAATTGATTCATGTATTCAATTTGAAATTTGAAAATACGAATGCAGTTGCATGATTTACCGAGCCCAATGCATTGCAACAAATGCATGGATGCACGCATGCATAGCATGAGGTATGCTGAATTAAACATGCCCTAGTCTACCACCATAAGCAGGTAAATAAAAGGGAAGAAAGAAGTGGAGATTGGAAGACATACATACACACACTCACCCACACTTATTACATCATTGCCCTCACTCGGAGGGCCCAAATAAATATTACAGTCCCAAATAATAAGCAAATAAAATTATTACAGAATTTCTAATTAATTAAAAGAAAGGATGCAAAAGAAAGAAGAGGGTGGTCGCAGCCTCTGCCTCGGGATGCGCAAATGATGCATGCTCGGAACTCGGCTCGCCCGAAAAACCCGTACCGTACCCCTGCCACCTCTGTTTGTACTGCCCTGTCTCTCTGAAAATCGCCAAAACTCCAGAACAGGTTCCTTGCATGTTGCAGAGCACCACCGGCCAGGCAGAATTCCCACCGGCAGTCCAGGATTTCCATCGGCATTATTTTGATTTACCGACCATTCAAATATTGCCGGCCGGTACTTAATTCTGCCGGTCGGCAGAAACTTCCTGCAGAAGACAGTTTTGACAGCAAACAGAGAACAGACAGTGCATGGCATGGGGTTTTCAGGCACATGTGAGCATGGTCATGCTTCCTATCATGCTTTGAACTCAAGGAAGCATGACCTTCGATCCTCGAGCCATCAATGGTGCATGATAGCCCAAGGGATCAAATTTGCCACTTGATGTAAGGATGCATGCAACAAACAAAATGAGAACCAAAGCCTTATCAAGTCGGAGTCAAAGGCCTTGGTGACCGAGAATCAAGGCACATTACATCACTTGTAGTATGAATGTTCCTTGATTCTCACACTGGGTTTGACACCCCAAACCAAGTAATGCAATGCATGTTATGCAAACATGGCTCAAATGCAACATGATACCAATTATGCAAGACATAACAAATGTTATGCAACTATCATGACAAATATGCAATGCTAAGCATACAAGGTGCAAATGTGGTGCAAACATAGACCAATTTGACAATGGGATTAATATACTACAAGGCTTAATGAAGCAACCATGCAACAAACATGAAACAAGCATGCAATGGGACCTTGAACCATAAAGGGACAGACCTTGTTCTATCCCAAAACAGTGGTCGAAAGGTGTCTAAAAGGTGGACAAATAGTCATGCTAACAAACAAGGTAATGGTCCTAAGGTTAAGGCACAAAGGGGAGGCATTTCACTCCCACCAACATGACCACTCATGGCATGACTAAGACAAGTAAAGACAGAATTTTTACATGCAAAATGGGACTCCAAAGCCTCCTAATATGGCAGCTAAAATGCCTCCCATGAAATGCTACCACCAAGACTCATTTCTAGGCATAAGAGGGCACACCCTCAAGGCATAAAAGAGATCATACATGCACATATACAAACATGATTCTTGGACTGAAATGTGGCCCTAAATGATGCCAAATCAATAGGATGATCACAACCATGCATGCTAGGGGTCAACATGCTCAAAGCTTTCAAGCCAAAATGCAAAGCAACCAAAAGAAAAGAAAACTAATTCAATGGGCCATAGATTTTCTACTGTAATATTATTTTTGGAGTTTTGGCTACACAATCCTTAGTTGGCTACAAGCAAATCAACAAATTCATATTGTACGAACTAGGCCTCTAAATAATTTGGAGCTTGTTGCCCCTCTCCTACTTTTCCTTCAATTTTTGTATCCTAATAATATTTTGATTTCAATTACAGTTCCTGCTAGTTAGTGCTGGTTAGAGAGCCAAAGACAAGCAACTTTGTTACTTGGGCAATTTGCTACTACAGATTCAGACTGTAAAGTGGAATGAAATAGCTTTTTTTAAATTTAAAATAAAATTTTAAATTTTTTGAACACATCCCATTCCACTATTATACACTCTCTGCTATAGTTTTATATATGATTTGTGGAGGTGCACATTGTTCAAAAAGGTATTATCCAACAACTAATTCAAATGCTTCAATCCCCACATACACCAGTGAGAGAGTCAACATTTGCATTGGGAGCTTGGCACAGGTTTTAATCCTAATTGAGATGTTTTTGTTTTGATTAAAAGAAAAAAGGTTTAATTTGAATGAGGTCTAAATATCATGGTTTTTTTTAATATTTATTTTCCTTAAGAGATTGAAAAGGTTTTGTGTAATTTTCTCTTTGCGAGCAAACAGTTGGCCGATTGGCCGAAATGTATTGTGCGGTGATCTTTTGAATTTTCCTTTAAATTGGTAAATTTCTAATTGGATTGTAGTGGTGAAGTTTTCTGAAAATAACTTAATGTATCTGATGCTAAAATTAATCTTTTTAACACAATTAGAGGTTTGGCATACCTCTAAGACCTCAGGAGGGACCAATGTAAGTTGTGAAAACTTACGAAATGAACACGGGACCCCTGGTTTGAAAACTATCAAAAAATATACTTTTCCAAAACTTAGGATTGAAATAGGCCATTGGGAATCAAAATCGTGTAACAGCCACAAGAAGGCCCAGGGAATAGCCCAAACACTTCGGGAGGGACCAATGTAAGTTGTGAAAACTTATAAAACTAGCACGGGACTTTGGATTTGAAAAATGCATTTTCCCAATATTTAGACTTGAAAATAGGTCATCGGGAGCAAAAATCGTGAAATAGCCATGAGAAGGCTCAGGGAACACCCTGAACACCTCGGGAGGGACCAATGTAAGATGTAAAAACTTACGGAACTAGCACGAGACTCTGGATTTGAAAACTATGTCAAAAGATGCATTGGGGGGCCAAAATCGTGTAACTGCCACAAGAAGGTCCAAGATCAATGTAAGTTGTGGAAACTTATGGAACTAGAACGGGACTCTCGGTTTGAAAATTAAGTCAAAAAATGTACTTTTCCAACACTTAGGCTTGAAAATAGGCCATCGGGGGGCCAAAATCATGTAACAACAGCGAAAAGGCTTGGGGAACACCTCAAACACCTCGAGATAGACCAATGTAAGTTGTGGAAACTTACGGAATTAGCACGGGACTCTTGGTTTGAAAATTAAGTCAAAAAATTCATTTTTCAACACTTAAGCTTGAAAATAGACCATCGGGAGGCCAAAATCGTGTAACAGCCATGAGAAGGCCCGGGAAACACCCTGAACACCTCGAGAGGGACCAATGTAAGTTGTGGAAACTTACGGAATTAGCACGAGACTCATGGCTTGAAAACTAAGTAAAAAAATGCACTTCTCCAAGACTTAAGCTTGAAAATAAGCCATCGAGGGAGCCAAAATCGTGTAATAGCCACGAGAAAGGCCGGAGAACACCTTAAACATCTCAAGAGGGACCAGTGTAAGTTGTGAAAACTTACGGAACTAGCACGAGACTCCTGATTTGAAAACTAAGTCGAAAAATGTATTTTTCCAACACTTAAGCTTGAAAATAGGCCATCGGGAGGCCAAAATCGTGTAACAGCCACGAGAAGGCCCGGGAAATACCCTGAACACCTCGGGAGGGACCAATGTAAGTTTTGAAAACTTATAAAACTAGCACGGAACTCTCGGTTTGAAAACTAAGGCCAAGTTTGGCATCTTTAATAAAAGTCAAAAAGTCACTATCTTATTTAAGTCACATCATCTTATTTAAGTCACATCACCTCTCTACCACATTACTTTAAACTCAACTCATATTTCATAAAAAGTCAAAAAGTACACTTATTTAGAACATCCCAAACAAAAAATGCACTTTTCCAACACTTAAACTTGAAAATAGGCCATCGAGGGGCCAAAATCGTGTAACAGCCACAAGAAGGCCCGAGGAACACATCAAACACCTCGGAAGGGACCAATGTAAGTTGTGAAAACTTACAGAACTAGCACGGGACTCCCAGTTTGAAAACTAAATCGAAAAATATATTTTTCCAACACTTAAACTAGAAAATAGGCTATCGGGGGGCTAAAATTGTGTAACAGTCACGAGAAGGCTTGGGGAACACCTCAAAAAATTTGGGAGGGACCAACGTAAGTTGTGAAAATTTATAGAACTAGCACAGGACTCTCGGTTTAAAAACTAAGTTAAAAAATGCACTTTTTCAACACTTAAGCTTGAAAATAAGCCATCGGGGGGGCCAAAATCGTGTAACAATCACGGGAAGGCTCAGAGAATGCCTCAAACACCTCGGGAGGGACAATGTAAATTGTGAAAACTTACGGAACTAGCATGGAACTCCCAGTTTGAAAATTAAGTCGAAAAATGCATTTTTTCAACACTTAAGCTTGAAAATAAGTCATCGGGGGGCCAAAATTGTGTAACAGCCACGAGAAGGCCTGAGAAACACCTCAAAAATCTTGGGAGGGACCAATGTAAGTTGTGAAAACTTAAGGAACTAGCACAGAACTCCCGGTTTGAAAACTAAGTCAAAAAATGCATTTCTTTAACACTTAAGCTTGAAAATAGGCCATCGAGGGGGCCAAAATCGTGTAACAGCCACGAGAAGGCTCGGGGAACTCCTCAAACACCTTGGGAGGGACAATAATGTAAGCTGTGGAAACTTACAGAACTTGCATGGAACTCCCGGTTTGAAAATTAAGTTAAAAAATACATTTTTCCAATACTTAAGCTTGAAAATAGGCCATCGGGGGGCCAAAATTGTGTAATAGCCACGAGAAGGCCTGGGAAACACCTCAAACATCTCGGTAGGGACCAATGTAAGTTGTGTAAACTTACGGAACTAGCACGGAACTCCCGGTTTAAAAACTAAGTCAAAAAATGTATTTTTCCAACACTTAAACTTGAAAATAGGCCATCGGAGAGCCAAAATCATATAACAGTCGCGACAAGGCCTGAGGAACAACTCAAACACCTCTGGAGGGACCATTGTAAGTTGCGGAAACTTACGAAACTAGTACGAGACTCCCGATTTGAAAACTAAGTCAAAAAATGCATTTTTTTAACACTTAAGCTTGAAAATAGGTCATCGGAGGGCCAAAATCGTGAAAAAAACTACGAGAAGGCCCGGTGAATACCTCAAATACCTTGGCAGGGACCATTGTACTTGTGTAAACTTATGAAATTAACACGGGACTCCCGGTTTAAAAATTAAGTCAAAAAATACATTTTTTCAACACTTAAATTTGAAAATAAACCATCGGATGGTCAAAATTGTGTAACAACCGCAAGAAAGCTCGGGGAACACCCTGGACACCTCGGGAGGGACCAATATAAGTTGTGAAAACCTACGAAACTAGCACGAGACTCCCGGTTTGAAGACAAAGTCGAAAAATGCATTTTTCCAACACTTAAGCTTGAAAATAAGCCATTGGAGACCAAAATCATGTAACAGTCACAGGAAGGCCCGGGAAACACCTTGAACACCTCGGGAGGGCCCAATATAAGTTTTGAAAACTAACGAAACTAGTACAGAACTCCCGGTTTGAAAACTAAGTTAAAAAATGCATGTTAAATTGTATATTTGATTGATAAGATAATAATTGTCTAACTTGCATTCTTTTTCTTCTTTTTTTTTCTTTTTTTTCTTTTTTTGTTTTGTTGCAGATTCGAGGTTAGATATGGACGTGTTTGATAATCTGGAAAGTAGAAGCTTGCTCATTTTTGTGTTTTTGTTCATATTACCTTACATGTATTTTGATTGCATTGTAAATTTTATATTTTTGTGGGTATTACGGGACATGTTTGGTAATCCACACTTGATATTATATTTTTGTGGATATTAGTAGACATGTTTTTTGTGAATATTAGGAGACGTGTTTGGTAATTCGCATGCAGTTGATATTGTATTTTTGTAGATATAATGCTGAAATTCGACTGTGGTATTTATGAAAATGAACATATTTTTGGATTGATTTGTAATAGATATTTTATTGAACATGTTATTGAAATTCACAGGGAATTTTTAGTGAAAAGAAAAATTGAAAATTGAAAATATTATCCTCATTTAATTTTTTTTTAATTATTATTAGCAACGAAAAAAAATTGTTGCTATTTGTTTTCAAACAACATGGCGAATAGTTTTGTCACTAATGATATAGTTCCAAACAAATAATTTTGTTGCATTTATTGAATATTTCGTCGCTAAATTGAAATATTTGATGACAAAATATTTTTTTGTAATTGAAGAATTTTCTTTTGTGCTCATTTTAGTGACGAATTTTTTTGTCACCTAAATCTATATTATTGGTGAGGATAAATTTTGTCACTAAAACTTGTTCATATTTCGTTGCCAAAACAATTAAAATAAAATATTATCTAATTCTAGTGACGAAATTGATGTTATAGAGGACGAAAAATGCAACATTCAGAGATGAAAATTTTTGTCACCAAAAATGAAAAATAGGCGACGAAATAATTTTTCGTCATCAGGTACTTTTAGCGACAACGTATAGGCGACAAACGTGGTGACAAAATTATTTCGTCACAGATCACTTTGGTGACGAAAATTTAATGTTTGGAGACAAAATGAATTTGTCACCAAAGACTTTTTTTTGTTGTAGTTATAGCCCTCAATTTAGAAGACTAGAGGTTGTTCTTGAGCCACTGAAGCACAAAGTGGGAAAACAACGATATTAAAGGCCTAAAAACCTGAAGAGAACAGTCTAGGCCTCTTTTCTTCAATTCTCTCTCGTTTTCTTCGATTTGAGTGTTCAAACCAGAGGTTTTCATCTTGCTTGCTATTTTTAGATTCTTTAACCATGTTTTTGGTATTTGAGGGACTCACCTTGTTACTTTTAATGACTATTTTTTGTGTGTAACTTGCTCAACTTGCATTTTTAGAATAAATAATATTGTTTTAGCATATTTAGGTCTGATCTTCCCTCGGTTTACCTTCATCCAAATTTGCCATGTTATTGTTTGCATGACTGATTCATGTAAAAGTTTGATTTTTACTCATGTTTAGTAAGTATTGGACCCTTAGGTTCATACAATGAGTGCCTGTGTTAGGAAAAACATCTACGTTCATGCATGTATGCCTGTAACTTCTGTTTGTAGTGCCTAGTGCTGAAGATTTTGAGTAAGTCTTCTCATTTCTCTGCTTTTTTTTATTAGTCTTGTTGTAAATGCATTTTTTTATAACTCAATATCTGGTTCAATGGATCAACTAATTTAGGAGACTAATCCCACCGTTCACTTTTGGACCCAATTAAAGTCAGAACTTTTGCCTTATATGGAATTGTTGTGAATGCATTTAGCAGTGCTTTCCATTTTGCTATACTCTCATGATTTATTTACCATATGTGCCTATTTGTGATAACTACATGATTGGAGGGTCATATTACCTTTAGAATGTTTCTATTCGATTTTAGAAAGTTTACATTTTTGGACACTTTCCTTTTTTGGAAAGTTTCCTAATTTGGATTTAGGAAATTGTTTTACACATGAAAGTATTCTAATTTAGGTTTTAAAATATTTATTATATGCCTCACTTAGATGGTAGGGTAGTTTAAATAATATTTTAGGTGAATTAAATATGGTAAGTGGAACTGAATATGGAATTAAAACTCTAAAAAATTGAATTCGTAGAGCCAAGGAGGTGCTCAATTGATTTCTTTCCCCACTAATATTAAAACTTGTAGTTATTTTTCTAGTTACAACAGATTAGTGGCTAAAATAAAATATAAAAAAAAAATTAAAAAGTCAGGATTTTTTAGTTTCCTTATAAAAATTTAGGTGGCAACGTTGTTGTTTCAATGAATTTGTCTATATTTGGTTATTATGGGTTATTCAAATTTAATTATTTAGATTTTTATAGTCCCACAAAATGCCCCTCGATAAAAATGGAATCCAATGAGTTGTAGGATAGATTTTTAGATCTCAATGATTCCCGACTAACATGAAAAGTTTGTCCGAAGTGGGGCGCACTTAAATGTGTGGTACCCCACACCTATTAAAACAAAACCAAAATAAATGGCCAAAAACAACCCTCTATTTGCACTATCACTAATTTAACAATGTAGAGAATGCTTCTAACTAAAGAAGGATGCTAATTGGCAATAATAAGGCTGAGAATGGTTCAATTTGGTTTGGTATAGGAGGAAACCAAGGTCCAAACTACAACCTAGAATTCCATAAAATTGAAAGCAAACCAAAACATAAAAATCATGGAACCAAATCAGACCAAACCAATCTGATGCAGTTCAGTTCGATTTAGATCCACGATTTATGTCAAACTTTTATCATCACGACTTGCTCACAAAATTATTGTTCAATAAATGGAGAAATTAGATTGTCAATAAACCATTGTTCATGCAACCAATTGTTAATAAATCATATTATAGAGAGACTATTGAGTGATTGAGGGTTATGAGAATACTCAGAATTAAGTTTAACATTTCTGTTATATTGGGTTACGATAGTACTTGTGGACCAAAACATTGCTCATGTATTCTTTTGCCAACCCATTTGCTTCATTAAACAAAATATAAAAAAATATGGTAACAACTAATCGTTCCATACATAGTTGGACATAAAGATTTGAGATGATGATCATTTTAGTAAGGCAGAGATAGACAGGTACAACCCTGAGAGTGCATTTGAATCATTTGTACACTTTCAACTCTTTGATGATCAGTCAAATGTGTTCTTTGTCAATAGGCCTTCCTTCTCAAACTCATTCATCGAGCACTGGAAAGACTGAAACCCTAGGGTTGCCCAGTAATGAAGAGTTTAGGGTTTAGGTTGAGCTAAACAAAGGTCTTAAAACACCTTTTGGTAAGTGGATTGATGAAGTTAATAGAGTGAGCTCGAAAGCAAAAGCTTCAGTAGAAGGGAAGGAAATGATGTATTAATCTTGCTCTTTATTCAAGTAGTTTTTTCTTCACCAAATTTCTCGAGGTATATGCTTTATTGAATCCAATTATAGATGTTATGTCAGTCATACCTATGTTTTTTTTCTATTAGCAGAAGTAGGATTTAAGGAGTGGGGAAAGAGAGAGAGAGAGAGAGAGAGAACTGGGATTTAAGCTTAAAGGGCTATTTCGGTTGGTCTGGGACTTAGGTGCACTATTGCTAGGATAATTTAATAAATGTTATTCACACATAATTGGTTGTTAGGATGCTGTGGTGGTGATATTTATGCAATTAAATGTCATTTTGGTGGGAACTTGATTTCAAAATGATTAGTCATAATGTTGCCACTACATTTTGTGTACTCTTTTTTTTTTTTTTTTGGTACATATCATTACTCTGATTTTTTTTTCTTTTCTTTTTTTTTTTTTGAATGGTCGACAAAGTAATCATGGAAAGTTATAGGAGATAAGTATTTTTTGGTACCCACAAAAAAGTGCTTGGAATTTTATCTAGGAGAATAATCTATTGTTTAAATTCTGTTCTTGTATAACGAGATTCACACTTTGAATAAACTTGACTAATATGCTACTTTCTGAGTAAAATTATGGAAACTTTTGTGGCTGCCTAGAATTACTATACGAAAGAATAGTGAGTTTGACGTTAATTGTCTTTCTACAAATTCTATGTAGCAAGTTGGATCCACTTATACACAAAGTACATGATAATGGAGAGTTTGTGTTGTTTCAGGGCATTTGATCTGAGACCTCATATTGATAAGCCTTAAGACTTACGTGTCAAGCACAGATGGCTTACTCCCTCAGCCACGAACTGATGAGTTCATAATAGATTGCTCTTCTTGTTGAGTTATGCTATCTGGTGTTAAAATACCTCCATCATGTGACCCTAGCCCGATATATTGTTGCACCACTAGCACAGATACTGTTGCTGCAAAATCTGATGATCCTAACAAATCACCAATTACTCCAAGCTCAGGGCACTCATTCCACTCATTGAGTCCTATTGTAAATGTCGATTCTATTCCATTTCCTCTACCGACTATGAAGAGGTCATGCATGTTTTCCACTGACCTTATAGCTGCCACTGTCTCCTCTCCATTGTTCACAATTTTTTCTATGTAAGAGAATGACTCATCATTTTGTTTCAGCATTATGAACTCTTTTATGTAGTCATCATCTAGTTGCTTGTCTTTCTCTTTATCTATTTGCAGTGACAAAATCCCATGATTTATAATATCATCATGGCTTGGGTCCATTGTTGTATTAACTGCCTCAAGACCTGGAAGGAAACGAATAACAATGAGACTATTCCTAGGATGTTCAGACATCCTCACTGCAAAAGATAGTGCCTCTCTGTCATCTGGTCCGCCAAAGAATAGCATAGCAATGTTGTGAGATACCCTGCCAGAAAGCAAGCGTGTGGAGCCACATAGGCCCCTATCAATTAGAATGCCAACTGAGCAGGGAGAATTTGCTAGTACATTTCGATTCACCATTTGAAATTTCGAGTTGGGAGTTTCCATCCCACCATCAACCATTTGTTGTTTGTGAAAAGGAATGATGATGAAGGCAGCACGATTGTCCTCTGCCAAGTTGCAAATTTCTTCATGCATTGTTGAATAAGGGAAA
This sequence comes from Camellia sinensis, assembly GCF_004153795.1. Classification (NCBI taxonomy): domain Eukaryota; kingdom Viridiplantae; phylum Streptophyta; class Magnoliopsida; order Ericales; family Theaceae; genus Camellia; species Camellia sinensis. Next base: position 147,950 of record NW_021024683.1, on the reverse strand, counting down.
ATGGCCGTGAAGGATTGGACATAGACAGAATTTGTATGATGCCCAAAACTCTCAAACGCATGGATAATATTGTCAGACTGAGCCTGCCTTCTATTGAGGGATACTGTTTCAACCTTTTTAGAGTTATGGGTGATGAGGGTAGCAGATGCATGACCAGTTAATTCAACTAGGTGGAGCGAAAAAATAGTTATCGGAGATTTCTTCGTGGGGTGGGAAGCTTCAAGGAGATTGATAATTGTTGGAACATTCCGAGGAGTGTGGATGCATGCTAGTATTCGTAACTCTGAATCTGCTTTTGTCTTTTGAATTGTTCTCCTTTTGTAAGGTATAAATTTCCTTGCTGGCCTATAAATTTTTACTAGAACGGGTGTGATAATTCCATTCATAAATATAGTTGTTATCACCATGATTACATATGCTGTATCATCTATAGTCTGCACACAAGATTGGTATTTTTAAACGTCATGCCAAAAGAAAAAAAAAAAAAAAAAAAAACAAGTGGGTGTGTGCACTTACACATGGCAAAAACATAGTATACCTTTTGATCTTTCCCAAGATTGAGGGCAATCAATCCAATTAGTCCTTTGGTGTTCGTGAGCAAACCAAGTGCAACTCCTTCATGAAAAGATGCCTCAAAAAAGTGGGAAATAAGGACAGTTCCGCCGACTTTGCTAGCAAATGAGAGAATAATGGCTAATATTAGCGTGAACCATGTGGAGGCTCCTTGGACTTTTGAAAAATTAGTCTTGAGCCCACTAACTGCAAAGAAGAGAGGCATCTGAAAACTCATAACGAAGTCTTCAAGCTTTTCTATTAGGGTGATTGTAAGGGTCCCATTTGGAAGAATCAAGCCAAAAACAAAAGCCCCAAAAGTAGGATGCACTCCAATGGCATCTGAGATAAGACCAGAGAACATAACCCCAGCAAGAATAATGGATATAGTGAGGTCGTTAAAGTTTTTATCCTTTAGGTTTCGCCTTATGAGCCATGTGATTGATGGTCGAACAACCAAAATGCAAAAAATAACAAAAGTTATGCAAGATATGATTATCCATAGGGAAGCCATGAAAGCATTTTCTGTCGACTCTGCCAAGGAAACGACAAACACTAAAAGAACCACCCCAACAACTTCATTAATGAGAGCAACTGACTTAGCTATTTTTCCAATCTCCATGTTGAGAAGTTTAAGCTCTCCAAGTATTTGTACAAGCACAGGCAATGAAGTGATAGAGAGAGAAATAACGAAAAAGATTATGAATGTACCTTCCTGCATGGTTGTTTTTTTCTGTAGGAAAAAGGAGAAGGCATACCCTATAAGCATGGGCAAAAACATTCCAACACTTGCAATGGCCAAAGCCTTTTTTCCATTTTTCCCAATGGTTGAGAGGTCCATCTCTAGTCCAATTTTGAAGACGAAGCAAATGGCACCCACGTTAGCCATTGTCTCAAGCAATTGCAAACTAACTGCATGAAACATCTTCGTTCGAAACAACTTAGATTGTCCAAGTACTGATGGACCCAAAATTATACCCGCCTATAACCATTGAGCAATATAGAGATGAAGAGATATTAGTGTTTAAATTTTACCAAAGTCAATGCATGGGGATGTATGTAAGTAATATTCCAATCTTAGTGCTTTATTGTAGTTTCAAATAATAAAGTGTTAATAGTAGTACTCTTTTTTTCATAGTTGGATTTATCACAAAGAAAGTAATTTATTTCTTTATATATATACATATATATATATAAGCCACCCAAGATACAATATAATACCTACATGTTTTGCAATATTATGATAAACTACAATATAATACATGCATGCAGTGCACTTACGATAAAATCGCAAAAGACTCGAGGTTGGTGGAAAGGTTTAAGAATAAATGCGAGGAGACGTGTGACAAGGACAATCAACACGGTTTGAATGATGAAGGTAGGAAGAGCATAGGACATTGGATCCTCACTCAACCATATCCCATTTGTTGTTACCATGCCTGCTGGATAACATACTGTCTCATTTGCTAGCAACCCTGGTGCTACCAGGATTTGTGGCATCTCTGGTTTCCCCATTATCAATATTGCATGTATATCACTTGATCTTTGTCCAACCAGTACCACCCCCTAGTCTCTGCCTCGTAAATAATTTGGTATTCAAACCACCACCTTCTCCTTCTCTAGCATCACATCTAACATTAACGAATTTAACAAGAGAGATTGAATCTAAAAGGATTGGAGTCTTTGTTACTATTTTAAACATTGTGATTATGGAGGGGGAAAAAAGTACAGTTCGATTTTACTATTTTGGCTTTGTCCCACCCTATTTTGGTTCTTCATTGCACTAACAAGCTAGCATAATGTAGGTTAGTCCTAAACCTTTGAAAGTCAAATCTAAGAATTTTACCACTTTTTTCTTATTATGGTTATTGTCATATAATTGATTATTTAAGGGATATTCTCATAATTGTAATGTTTACAGCTCATAAGTGGTTATAAGCCAACAAATAAGCTAAGACCATGAGCGTATCACCTTACAACTAAGGTAATGAAAACAAAGGAAAATAAATGGCGACATATAGCTTTTGATTACATTATGTACGATTATGTCTAGATGTCCTAAAATAATAGTTCTTGTATGAAAAATGTTTCCTAAATTTATCTTGGCTTAAAATTTTCTTGCAATTGCACTTTTGTTTAGCAATAACTTTATTGGGTTTTTCTTTTTTTATCCGGTACCTAATTTTTCAACTTTTAAAATAAAATCATTTTTTTAATTTAAAAATTATAGGAAAAACAAATAATATTAAAAGAAGCCTAAAAAAGTCAACTTTGAAACTACAACCTTAAAAATTATATTTTGTTATATGTCATGTAATGTAAGTGGGTAAATTAACGTTTTTGCATGTATTTATTTGTTCATATAAATGCACAGCTCATTGGACTTATGGTATTTTGTCTTTGCTTCCGCTAGCCTCGATTATTTATGTTTTGTACAAGAAGGCCTTTGATAATCTTGAATTACTGACCGGTTACGACACCAAACTTTTAGGGGCGGGTTTGAATCGTGACAGATAAGTTATTTATTTGGCATTTCAATAGATTAGACCCTCACTGATTTTCACATTGCACATTGTGCACAAGATGGGGATGAACTGTCGGTCACCTTGGATACCTTCTAGAGATCCTACAGTTCCTAGCAACTCTATTGGGAAAACAAGAGAGTTTGACTCAAAAGTTCTAATATGAGATTCAAAGCCTTCCATATTGTTCATTGGATTTGCATCATTTAAGGTTCACTTTAACCCCCACATGTTAGACAATTTTTACTGTATTTGAAAAATAAATTAATAAATAAGAGAGTCTATTTATTTACTAAAAAAACAAAACAAAATATAAAAACCAAGAAAATAGATTCTTATTTTCTTACAGAAACAAAACAGAATCTAAAAAAGATAAATAAATAAAAACAAATAATAAAACTAAGCACTTACAGTATTATTTTCTCTGATATTTAGACCAAGTCCAGTTTTCAAAACTGTCTCCTTAAGACAGATTTGTCCTTTCTAGGGTGCTCACAGATTATGGACGCCTTTCTCCCATGATGAAATGATATACAACGAACAGTAGTAGCACTACAAACTGTTTGCACAATGAACACACTCTATATATATACTCTTTCTCATAGAAAATAAATGCAGCAAAATGTAGAGAGCAATGACAAAAGCAAGAACAGACAAAATTGATTGCAAAATCCAAATGAGGAACTGACTATTTATAGGAGAAGTGGGGGCTTTTCAGAACAGATTTCAAAAGGTAAAAAAAAACTATTAGAGACAGAGTTGAACGGGTAAAAACTTGTTCAAACAGATTTGAATAGATAAAACTTGTCTAGGTTGAATTTAAATAGGTAAGAACTCATTCGGTTTGAAAGAATAGATGCATTGGACCAAACTGCCAACATTCAGAAACGTTGAGGTCAATTTGGAATTAATTTTGAATTTCAAACCGAAATTCAAATTCCAAATGGTAAGAATTTAATTTTAAAAAAAATAAAATTCAAAAGTTTTTGACCCAAAAAGTTAAGCATGGGGCCGAACAAGCCCAACCTAATCTCCCACCACACACCTGCGCCGCCAACCTAACAGACGGACGGCGCGCGTGTGTGTTTGTTTTGGATCCAATGGGTCTACTTCACTTTGTCCATAATCTCACCCTTCTACAAAACTTGGGTACCCCTTAAGGCCCTCCCCAAGATGTAAACCCAAGACTTATAAACCCACACCAAGTTTGCCCACCAAAGCAATGTGAGACAAACCTTAACTCCATTATTTATGAAAACTTCACCAAAAATCCATTTTCATAGAGCTCATTTTGATATTGGTTTTTTATTCACCTGATAATGGTTTTTAAGTAACCAAATATACGGCATAAATTGTTACACTGCAAAGAACGTGTTACTACATGAACCCGCCAACTTTGACGTATAAATCTCACTTAAAAATTAGATCAAAATTTTTAAAAAAACCTGTTTTTACCAAATCACTTTTTACACCACATTCACTGCTTAATATCTCGGACCAATGTTTTGTCGTGGGCTATGTTAAGTCGGGTATGCAAACCTTGGACTTTGGTCACCACGTATTACCCCTTGTTTCTCGATGAGGGTTTGAAAGGTATATAGGTGGCCATAGCCAAGGCACCTTTCTGACTCAAGCCTACCCTTGCATATAGTGAGCTAGCACCTTCTAAAAGTAAGACATGATACTTTCCATTTGATTTGCAAATCGGAAAATGTCTCGTAACTCAAATTTTGTGGCTCAAAAGTGGCTCAAATGGCCAAAACGACGTCGTTTTGGCCATTTAAAATCCATTTTCATAGAGCTCATTTTGATATTGGTTTTTTATTCACCTGATAATGGTTTTTAAGTAACCAAATATACAGCATAAATTGTTACACTGCAAAGAACGTGTTACTACATGGACCCGCCAACTTTGACGTATAAATCTCACCTAAAAATTAGATCAAAATTTTTAAAAAAACCTATTTTTACCAAATCACTTTTTACACCACATTCACTGCTTAATATCTCGGACAGCTTGTCAGTCGTGGGCTATGTTAAGTCGGGTATGCAAACCTTGGACTTTGGTCACCACGTATTACCCCTTGTTTCTCGATGAGGGTTTGAAAGGTATATAGGTGGCCATAGCCAAGGCACCTTTCTGACACAAGCCTACCCTTGCATATAGTGAGCTAGCACCTTCTAAAAGTAAGACATGATACTTTCCATTTGATTTGCAAATCTAGAGAATCTCTAGAACCTTTATAGGACAAGATCCTGCTCTAATTTGGGGCAATCTTTCATTGATTTGTCAGCTTGATCAATATGAAATACATGCTTGTGTGAATATGAGAAATCTAAAGAAAGGGAGAAAACAATTCTCTGGGGAAATTTATGAATCAAGAACTATGTTACAAATTTGGTGCAATTGTTCGGGGAAATTTTGCGTGAGAAAAGTAGATAAAAATTAAGGCTGTGTTTGGTGAAACTTTTTAAATATGATTCCACAATATGATTTTAGTATTTTGTTTGTTTACAATTTTTAAAAAGGGCACTTTACCCCTTCTATAGTTTAGGCCATATGCGGATTACCCTCCTGACATTCAAATATCACCACATAACCCCTTTGTGGTTAGTGGACTAAAACGCACCGTTCACTTTTCCATCCAAGTTAACAGACTGTGTAATTCAAATGCCCACACAGAGAGTAAGTTACATTTTAAGATCAAAATATCCCTAGAACATCTTTAAATTTGCAAAGGCATGCCATTGGTCTTCCTCTTTCTCTCTCCAAAATTACAACCCAAAACAAAAACCTAAATTAATTTAATCAACATAATTTCTATCAAAAATTACAACAATGATTCATACCACTAAAAAAAGACCACTAATAGCACTAATACATTGGGAATGTAAAAAAAAAAAAAAAAAAACAAGGCATAGGCATAGGCAGTGGGCCTGCTCACTGCCACATCATTAGTGGTGTTATTAGAGCACCACTTTTAGTACTCTCAACCATTTTTTCAAAAATTAATGTGTATATATATATGTGTGTGTGTGTATATAATCTATAACTATATATATGTATATATTCAAAGTACCCACAGAAGTAACAAAAATCAACAATGATTTCGAGTCCTCACCTAGATTCATCAGTGTCACGCCCTGTATTTTATTACTTGGATAACATTACCAATATTCATTAATCAAGTCCATTTACAAATGCCAATTCATGATTTGATGAAATGATGAATAATTAAATATACATATTCCCTCTCATGATACAACAATAACATTTTCATACAAATAAAAGAAATGCCCTGAGACTTACAATAAAAAAAAATAACACTACTCTTTACAAAAAAATAGCACTCAGCCAAATAAACAAATAAAGTAGTACAATCCATCATTACATTACACTTATGAAATGGTAAAACCCATTGTTTGATCTTCAAATCCGAAAAACATTCCATGTACACATGTACAGGTAGGGAGTGAGCAACCACTAGCTCACCAAACAATCTCATATTAAAACATTAGAAGATATGCGAGTATCAAAATAGTCATACATATACGTGAAATCATATCATGTCAAAACCATATTATTCTATTACATAATCTCTTGAACCTAATTTATTTTAATTCACCACAACTAGTTAATTTAAATAAATAAACATGCTTCAAAAGCAACGTGACATTCTTTTCAATTCATTCAATTACTCATTTGTCAATGGAATCAAATAGTTAAACAATTTATAATGACATTTAACAAAGCATCAATACATTTTATACAGTCTTATGAGATGAGTGTATATGACACATCATGTTCAAAATATTTTTCTCATCTTTTGAAGATCTTATGCACAATGCCAATTTGAAAACATATTAATCCAACAATTTCAATAAAATTCCAAGGTGGTAAATACGACTCAGGTAATCCTTAGGCTGGTACCTGCAAGTAGACTATTCAAGTACTACCAATTTGTCATTTTTACCAGTATAAACTGGAAGACTCGACACCTGTAATCTGTCATTTTTACCAGTATTAACTGGAAGGCACGACACCTGTAATCTACACCACCTTTCAAGACTTACCACTGTATTTACTCCAAAATCATTTCATGAAAACTTGTTTCCCAACATTCTTTTCTCAATACAAAATTTTCAAATCAAATGTCAAAACTCATCATTATCAAATGAATTAATATGTCAATGTAATGATTAATAATATAATACAATATTTCTTCCACTTTCAATACTTCCACAGAATGTTCTCATTGTGATCAAAATTCTCATTTCTCAATTCAATGTAATTTCTCAAGATGAATATAAATACTTTTATCCCAATTCATCCATGAGACAACATAATTCTCACACTTAGAGTAATCTCAACCATTTAGTCACTTCAAGACTATATCAATATTTTGAACAAACAATTTCTAAAAGTTTAACAATTCTCATATTCTATGAAAACATCATTTATATGTAAACAAATAAATATTTTTTTCAAACAATTTATTTTTTTCAAAAAAAATCAATGAGCCCAATTTAAAAAAAAAAACATGATTTTCCTTCATGTGTTGGCCTGTTAAACCAGCCCATTTACAAAACAAACACATGTGCCCAAAACACCACCCAGATACGTGGGCCTCATGACCCTAAGATATTTCACTCCAACAAAATTGAAACCACATTTAGTAGCAGGCGCCTAAACCACTAATCGAAACTGAGGGTCAATACTATTCAATACACGGACTGCACGCATCTGCTCAGTCTAAAAACTCCGTGCATTAGGCCTATTTGGGGAGAAAAATTTCAACTTCACAGTCCATTTTGCCCAAATAGGGTGCATCAACTAAAAAAGGGAAAATTATCATGTAGTCCTATGTAGGGGATCTATTTCCCTTCTAATCCCAATTTATTTTTAATAGATCAATAGGTCCACAGTTTTTTAAGTTTTATACCCAGAGGTCCCGTTTTTTATTTTCGTATTTTTAAATGATTGTATTACCTTTTGTTTTGAGATCTATATATACGTGAAAAATCAAATTTTTGCCCCGTTTAAAAAAAGGAAATCAAATCTTCATCTCCGCGATCTCGATTTCTCTTCGTTGTGGCGATCTCATTGTGTTGTGTTTCGCCTCTTAAATGTTGATCTCAAAGTTGTTCTAGGGTTTGCTATCATCGCGTTCTTGATTGTCCTTTTCATGATTCATCGACTTATAATTGCCGTTGAACATCCTCAGAAACCCAGGGTCGTGACCCCATTCCCTGCCCCAAAGATCATGGATCTTCCTCAGGTGAAACTTTCATCTACAATTTGAATGAACTCATATAATATATATATGTGTGTGTGTGTGTTACTGAGATTTGGATGAATCAATTGTTGTAGTTTCAAGGTGATCACAAGGAGAGCTTGTATCGGGGAACTTATCGCCCTAACGTTTATCTTGGAATTCGTGCGAGGTATTCCACTGCCTTTTGTCAAATTTTATCTGCACTTTTTTTAGTTTGTATATATATGTATATGTATATTATAGAATCTATAAACTGTTGCTTTCATTGTTTCTAAAAAATGTAGTTTTTTCTAGTGGGAAAGTTGATTTTTTTTAGATTTTTTAGTTGCTTTTTTAGGGGAAAATTACCATGTAGTCATATGTAGGGGCCCAAAACACCACCCAAATACGTGGGCCTCATGACCCTAAGATATTTCACTCCAACAAAATTGAAACCACATTTAGTAGCAGGCGCCTAAACCACTAATCGAAACTGAGGGTCAATACTATTCAATACACGGACTGCACGCATCTGCACAGTCTAAAAACTCTGTGCATTAGGCCTATTTGGGGAGAAAAATTTCAACTTCACAGCCCATTTTGCCCAAATAGGGTGCATCAACTAAAAAAGGGAAAATTATCATGTAGTCCTATGTAGGGGATCTATTTCCCTTCTAATTCCAATTTATTTTTAATAGATCAATAGGTCCACAGTTTTTTAAGTTTTATACCCAGAGGTCCCGTTTTTTATTTTCGTATTTTTAAATGATTGTATTACCTTTTGTTTTGAGATCTATATATACGTGAAAAATCAAATTTTTGCCCCGTTTAAAAAAAGGAAATCAAATCTTCGTCTCCGCGATCTCGATTTCTCTTCGTTGTGGCGATCTCATTGTGTTGTGTAGTCGATCTCATTGTGCTGTGAGGTGGATCTGGTTGTGCGATTTGAATCTCTGTGTACAGGTGATATCTGCGTACGTTGTCTCTCTCTCTCTCTCTGGTGATAGATATATTTATGTGTATGTATGTATCTGTCGATACATAGATATACATATATATGTATATATATATATATATATATATGTCTGTGTGTATGTGGTTTGTATTTGTCGATATATATGTATGTATATATAGATAAGCAAATTTGCGTGATATGTGATTTGTGTTTGGCGAATTTTGTTTGTTTGATTTTGATTTTGTTGATTTTGTTTGTCGTATAGTGTAATGTGTTTTGAAGTTGTATTTTGGAATTGTGAATTCTGGTGTTTTGATACTGATATGTTGTAAGTGTATAATTTTACAATTTGGAATTGTAAATTGTGCACTGTTGGTATTGATATGTTGTAACTGTATAATTTTGCAGTTTGGAATCTGTGAACAATTGTTTGTTGGTTTGTGATTTTGTAATATGGAGGGGTATTTTATGTTAATGTGCAAACATAGTAATTCTTGTGCTGCTATTAAGATTAGTGAGGGATGTAGTTATCTGCTATTAAGATTAGTGACGGATGTAGTTATGATGAAGTTGTTGAGAAAATATGTGCGAAGTTCAAGGAGTTGAGTGTTGGTAACTTTTGTTTGTTTTTCTCTGTTCCTGGATATTCTAATTGTATTGTTGAATGTGATGATGATTTGGGGAATATGCTGTCAATGGTTAGTGGTAGTGGTTGTCATGTTGTTGAGTTATTGTGGGGGATAAGAGAGTTGTGGAGGTTGATGATGGTAATTCTTGGAGGATTGATTCTGTAACTTGTGAGAGTTCTTTTGTGAATGATTGTGATGATGTTGGTGGTTTGTTGCGTAGTTTTTATCCAGAACCAGAGAGAGTTTTGTTGTCTGCTAGTTGGAAGGGGATTATACATAGTGTTGGTCAAGAATTTGAAGGTAGAGTGTCGGGGTTCCGCATTGCATTGGCTAAGTATGCAGTTGAGTGTGGTTTTGCAGTGAATTATTTGAAGAATGATGCAACAAGAGTAACCGCTGAATGTATGATGAAGTCGTCTACGGGTTGTAAATGGTTTGTGCATGGAAGGGTGTTGATGGATTCTGGTGTTTTTTTTTATAATGAAGTTGGATAATGTGCATACTTGTGGGGTTGTTGCTCGTAGATCTTGTAGCAAAATGGTTGGTTCTAGACTTGTGTCTGATATTGTGCAAAATGATATTAGTGATAATCCGTTGACTCGTCCTATTGAAGTTAAAAAAAAGTTGAAGAAGCAATATGGTATAGATGTTTCTTATCGGGTTGCATGGTTAGGAGTTGATAAGGCAAGAGGTGGGTTGTTTGGTGATTTTGCAACTTCTTTTGACCAGCTTCGATGGTACCTTGAGACGGCTATGAGAACGAATCCGGGAAGTATGTTTGAATTAGATGTGGATGAAAGTAATGGGTGTTTTCGAAGGTTGTTTGTGGCATTTCATGGATGTTTGTATGGCATTCAATTTTGTCGTCCGTTGTTGTTTGTTGATGATACATTTTCGAAGGGGCATTACAAGGGGCATTTGCTTGCAGCAACATCAAAGGATGGTAATCAAGGTATATATTTATTTGCAGTGAGTATTGGTTTAGTTTGTCAGTGTGTTATTGTATTGTGAGTCTGCTAATTTTTGCAGTTTCATGTGGTTTTGTTTGCAGGTTTGTTTCCTTTGGCTTTTGCGATTGTTGACGCTGAAAATCAAGATAATTGAATGTGGTTCTTAAGTCAGTTGTTGAAGGTTGTTGGTTCAGGCCGGAGATTGACTTTTGTGTCGGACCGTCAACATGGATTGCTAGACGCTCTTTCAGTGGTTTTCCCCAATGCACATCATGCTTATTGCTTAAATCATTTGAAGAAAAATTTGGTTGACAAGTTGGTGGGATTTCGTACTAACTATAAGCTGTGTTTGATGAAAATATTAGTTAAATGTGCTTATGCGCTAACGGTTGCTTCTTTCCAACATTATATGGAGAAATTGAGGCGTATTGCTAGGAATGATAGAGTTGATAGTATGTTGGATAGTTTGCAAAATGATAAGTGGGCCAATGCATTTTTTAGAGAGAAACGATATGGTGAGATGTCATCTAATGCTGCCGAGTCTTACAATAATTGGATTGGTGGGGCCCGTGAGTTGTCTATTACTTGTATGGTTGATATGATTAGGGTTCAAATCATGACTCAATTGTCGGATAGAAGAGCTGAATCTAGAAGATGGACTATGAAATTGTGTCCAGTTATGGAAAAGAAGTTGGTGGACTCTTTGGAGCTAGCTAAGTCTTGGGATGTGATTGTTGCTAGTGATACTGTGCTTGAGGTTCATTCTTCTATTTCTTTTTATGTTGATATTGGTAGACAGACTTGTTCTTGCCATGAATGGCAATTGAATGGTTTTCCTTGTTGTCATGATGTGCATGCTCTGCGTAGTAGTGGTAGAGATGTGTATGGTTTCATTGATCCTTTTTTTCATATAGATTGTTTTAGAGAGTCATACAAGGAATCTGTTTATCCAGTGCCTTCAAGTGAGAGATTTTACTTTGATGGTGCCAGTAGTTCGGTTATCAAACCTCCTATAACGAAGAAGCAGCCCGGGCGGAACAAGAAGAAGAGGATACCTTCTAGGGGTGAAAATGTGAAGCAAATCAAGTGTGGGAGGTGCTTGAAATATGGAAATCACAATAAGAAGACATGCAAGACTGCTATTTGAGGCCGCAATCTATTCTTTTGGATTTGTATTTGAATTTGAGGAATTATGATAATAAAAAATGTGATACTTGGTATTATGGAAGTAATGAATAAAGTTGGTTGAATTGTTTTTTGTTTGTTGATGTGTTCTTTACTTATTGAAGTTGTTTTGTAACAGTCTGGTTTTGTTTTTTATTTTTTATTTTTATGGAATGCAGAGAAGGTTGTTGAAAATTTCTTATTGAAACAGTATAATATGGAAATGCAGTTCATATTTCATAGCGAGAAAACTGTATAATTTTGCAGTTTTAAGAATTATTAGAAACAACATGATGAAACCGCATAATTTTGCAGTTTTAAAAATTATTAGAAACAAGCTGATGAAACTGAAAAATTTTGCAGTTTGAAGAATTATTATAAACAACTTTTACTGTATGAAAATATATGCAACCACAAACAAGTAGACAAACAATCAGAAGAAGAACCACAATAATAATAATAATAATAATAATAATAAGAGCAACAACAACATCAATCATTTTCACCATAACCATAATAACCAGAAAAAGATTATTCCCAAAAGTATATAAAGTACTTGTCACATGTTAAAAAAGAAAAATTAAAAAAAAATTTAAAAAAAAGGTACAAAGATATGTTCCCTTGAATATTTGTATTGTCAAGAAGTTTGTTCATTGTTTCTATGGTTTGGTATGTTTTGTCAACATTTGGTAGTGCTCGAGTTTCCAGGATCGGTTCTCATCATTGAGGAATTGATTGATGATTTGTGCTCGAAATTTGACCCACTCAGTTGGACGAAGTTTTTTCTGCACAGGTTGCCAGTTGAGATATTGGTTGATAACATTGCAGACGGCGATTACACAATCATTCCTGCAGTGTTTGAGATGAAGTTAATTAGTTAGGTGAAACTGCAAAATTTAGCATATTAGAAGATTAGTTTATGGATTTTGTATCTTACGAGTGTGGGGTTTGTTGTGGGCATTCCTCAATTGATGCAATTTCTGTCTCACACTCTTGAGATGATAACATGTTTCCCTGTTTGCTGAGTAATGCTTTATTCCATCTCAGTTGATGTTGTTGCTACAAAATAGTTAGTGGATGTTTTTGTTAGTTATAGTGATGAGTTGAGATGTTTGTAAAGGAATGGAACTAAGTATGAAATTTTATTTTAACTTACAATTTGCTTTGCAATTTCAAAATGCTTGTTGTGGCAATCTTTTGTTGGTCTCAAAGAGTCATAGTGTCTCCATATTGCATCAGCATTGTCAAAGACCACAATTGTCCAATGGTTGTCGTGGTTGATTGGGAAATAGATATATCTGTTTTTCATTGCTTCTTGAAAATGGCTGTCCATCAGTTTTTCTCTCAGTACTTGATCTTGGTTTTGTAGTGGAGTCTGTAAGTTATATATATGTTTGAAATATGTTATAAAACTATGTAGTAATACATGTTGAGAAAGTAGAAAATTTTGCAGTTGTAAGGTATGTTAAGTTTTGCTTACATTGATGAGTGTTGAGAAAACGTAAGATCTTCTTGCATATGGATTGCTTGCAAAGACTAGATCGTTTTTCTCAAATTCTTCAATGGTTGGTTGGAGTGCCATTTGCTTTTCTAAGAAGGCATCAATGACCTGAAACATGTTATATATGAGAATGTGTTAGGTTTGTGGAATAGGTTATTGAATATGTACAGAAACTGTAAAATTGTGCAGTTGGAGACCTACATTCCCATATAAGGGTTCCCTGTTGGTCAATCTGCATATATCTAAACAGTATACGCAGTTTTCATCTTCGCTGTCAGACCAGACACAAGCACTTGATTGTGTGTTGTTGGTGAGTTAAATTTGGTCTTGGTCTTTTTTGGATAGGCTATGCCAAACCTTGTTTGTTTTGCGGCATGAAATGGGGAGTGGCTTGTTTGGGATTGATTCTTCCTGGAAATCATCATCACTTTCCAATACTTGAAGTTTTGTCTTCTTTTGATTGGCATGCTCTTTTGGGTTTGTTTCAACAACAACTGCTTTCTCTTGGCCAATATGTTCTTGCATCTTTTCTTTCTACTGTTGTTTTGCTTCATGAGCACCCTCTTTTTTGTTGTCATTCTTCTTCTCTTTTTCTTCATCAGTACCCTGTGTTGGTTTGGGTACATCAGCAGCAGTTTGTGTCTTGTTTTTTGCATCTTCTTTGGGTTTGGTCATTGGTTGGTATTCAAAATCTGGGTCATGTGCTTGTTTTCTTGATTTTTGTTTGATTCTCTTAACCATGGATCTTTGTTGGGGACTGCCATTTTTTTTGGTGGACATTTCCTTCAATTGATCTTTTTTTTTTACGCAATTCAGCCATGAATTTTTGTTCCATTTCTTGCATTTGTGCTCTCATGGCTAATATGAGCTTGTCCTTGTCGTCCTCTTTGGTTGGTGTTTGTGGTTGGTCATGACCTATAAAAATGTTGGATTGTGTTTTGGTTAGTTTAATGAAATTTTGCAGTATGCTTTAGTATTAGACAATAGTTTACCTTGTGCATGAAATATGTCAGATTTCTCTTGCAGTTCTTCTTGTTGCTTTGTCAGTTCTTGTTCATTGACTTCTTCTTGTTGGTTTGTTTGTTGTTCTTCTTGTTCTTGTTATTGGTCTTCTTCTTCATCAAGGTCTTCTTGTTGATCACCTTTTGTTTGTTGTCTTTCTTTTGCTTTGTCATTGTCTTGTTGTTCATCAGGTTCTTCCTTTTTTTCTTGTTGTTGTTGTTGTTGTTGTTGTTGTTGTTCTTCTTCTTCTTCTTCAGTTTCTTCTTCAGTTTCAGTTTCTTCTTCATCAGTCACTTGATTTTTTTTATCATCACTCTTTTCTTCTTGTTCATCACTTTCTGGTTCTTCTTGTGGTTTTTGCTTTCTTTTTTTTTTTTTTTTTTGCTCTTCTTGTTCTGATTGTGATTCTGATTCTGAATGATGTTCTTCTTCGAGAAAGTCATCCTCATCATTGTCTAGAAGTCTTCTTTTTTTTGTTGCTTTTGTTTTCTTTTTTTGCGTATTGTCCTTTTTGTGGTCTTGTTTCTTTGCTGAAGAGTCTATTGATGTGCTTTGATTGATATGCAATAACTGTATTTCTTGTTCAGTTGGGGTTAAAACACTTTGGTTAACCTGCATTGGAACAATGTGGCATATATCAGTAATACTGTAAATTTGGTCAGTTTCATAATATGAGTTGTACTGTGAGTAATGTGGGTTAAGTGTCGAAATATGTTTTTTGAAACTGAAAAATGTTACAGTTTCATAACATGAGTGATGTTAAAGAAGTGTGTTATTTGAAACTGAAAATTTTCACAGTTTCATAATATGATTTGTACTACAATGAATATGAAAGGAGTGTTGAATAGATTTGTGCTATGATAGTATAGAAGAGTTTGAATACCTTTTCAAAGTGAGCAAGGCTGATGTGTTTCCACTTGGGGTACATTTTGCCAAGGCTCCATTTCATAAACCTTGGGAAGCCTTCTTTGTTGGATGGTCGGAGGAGTTTACTGTGCTCACAGTACCAATACTGTAAAAAAAAAAAAGTTGAAATATGTTAGATAGTTAAAAATAGGTGGATGTCTGATATTTTTGTGGGAAGTAGTTGAGTAATGTGTTTACCAAGAGTAACATGACGCATCCAGTGACATGCCTTGGGTTGTTGTTTGCATTTGCCATTGAATTCATCAGTGTGTCTTTATTGCCTCAACCCAATTGTACTTCTTGATGTTGTTGAGATTGTCAACATTGTTGAGAAAACTCCAACTGAGTGTATGGCCTGTTGTGGGCATGAGAAGTTTTAAGCACAAGTAAAGGGTGATTACCCTTGCAAGATCTTGACGATCATTGGTTGATTATCCTTTTTTTGTTTGTTGAAACATTTTGGTCAAAGACTTGCCATCCAATCTCTTGACTGATTTGCATCTTCGTTTGTAAAATGGAAGCTCAAAATCCTTTGGTCTTGCATAGGATTTGGTGGTGATGCTGTCTTCTCCATAGTCGATACCAAAAATGAGCTTGACATCACTGCTTTTGAGTTTCATTTCCTTTTTGCCAAGTACAAATGATCTCTTTCTTTTGTTGTAGAGTGTTGTCATTTCTGCTACAATGGAATTGTAGCATCTGCACCAAGAGGCCTTCAGTTGTGTTGAGGAGAGAGCATTTATAAGGGGCCAAAAAGGGGTTTTTTACAGCTCTGTCTGTTGGGCTTTTGTGAATTTGACCCCCTTCAACAGTTTGATTACCATTCCGATGTTGGAACGATAATTAAATTGTTGAAGGGGGTCAAATTCACAAAAGCCCAACAGACAGAGCTGCAAAAAACCCCTTTTTGGCCCCTTATAAATGCTCTCTCCTCAACACAACTGAAGGCCTCTTGGTGCAGATGCTACAATTCCATTGTAGCAGAAATGACAACACTCTACAACAAAAGAAAAAGATCATTTGTACTTGGCAAAAAGGAAATGAAACTCAGAACCAGTGATGTCAAGCTCATTTTTGGTATCAACTGTAGAGAAGACAGCATCACCACCAAATCCTATGCAAGACCAAAGGATTTTGAGCTTCCATTTTACAAAAGAAGATGCAAATCAGTCAAGAGATTGGATGGCAAGTCTTTGACCAAAATGTTTCAACAAACAAAAAAAGGAAAATCAACCAATGATTGTCAAGATCTTGCAAGGGTAATCACCCTTTACTTGTGCTTGAAACTTCTCATGCCCACAACAGGCCATACACTCAGTTGGAGTTTCCTCAACTATGTTGACAACCTCAACAACATCAAGAAGTACAATTGGGTTGAAGCAATAAAAGACACACTGATGAATTCAATAGCAAATGCAAACAACAACCCAAGGCATGTCACTGGATGCGTCATGTTACTCTTGGTAAACACATTACTCAACTACTTCCCACAAAAATATCAGACATCCACCTATTTCTAACTATCTAACATATTTCAATTTTTTTTTACAGTACTGGTACTATGAGCACAGCAAACTCCTCCGACCATCCAACAAAGAAGGCTTCCCAAGGTTTATGAAATGGAACCTTGGCAAAATATACTCCAAGTGGAAACACATCAGCCTCGCTCACTTTGAAAAGGTATTCAAACTCTTCTATACTATCATAGCACAAATCTATTCAACACTCCGAGTCGAACGGAGGAGAGATGGAGGATTGAGAATGCGATTTCGAGCGGCGGAGATGTAACAGTGTACTGATCAGACTGAGATGATTGTGGGTGATGAAGATGAACGGTTACGTTTTCTGGTTAGAGTTAGGGTTTCAGAGGGGATGGAGTTGAACGGAAGAGAGATGGAGGACTGATGAGTAGATTTTGAGCGGCGAAGACGTGACAGTGTACTGATCGGACTGAGATGATGGGGACGTGGGAGATGGCTGCGCGCATGTAAATTGGATGATATATTGTGGGTATTTTCATCTTATTGTTAATTTGAGGACTTAATGGAGTATTAAATTTGTTTTGGGTCTAAATGGGGTATGATATGTTGGGCTTGGACCTTTGGGTCAGACGCCCCAAATTTAATTTGAGGACTTTGTTGTTATTGTTGTTATTGTTGCTTTTTACAAAATTTGTTGCTTTTTACAAAATACGCCGATTAAATTTGTTGTTATTGTTGCTTTTTACAAAATACAATGGGCTGTTCCTATTGTTCATATTGTTTCCTTATAAAAACTGCAACATCATAGTGCTTCATTTCATCACTATACAAGTAACATATCTAAATTTATTCAAACTGCAAATGAAACTGTAAAAATTACACAGTTTAACCACTACTCAAAATAAATAGCTAACTTATTATAAAGTGCAAATCAAACTGTCAAATTATACAGTTTCGTAACTGTTACCAATAAAATACATATAACTTCATATTAAACTGCATACAAAATTTAAAATTATACAGTTTTGTCACTATATTACTCATACCCTGCTGTCACTTTCATTTTTTCAGAAATAACTGTTGGAAGATATTGGAAGAAACAAACTCATATGCTTACAAATCCAATCAGGGATTTAACCATCTCCCCTTTTGATAGTCCGTCTCCTGTATCCACTAAAATGCCACCACCATCTCCCCATCCACAAAAAACCAAACCACCACACCCAAAAACAACCAAACCCAACAGACCCCACCAAAAAACCCACAAAACAACCACACCACCTACAAGAAAAAGCCCAAGAACTACACCACAGACCCCACCCACCCAACAAACACCAACCACACCTCCAACCACAACAAAAACAAACAAAAGAAAGCCAAAAAAAAACCAAGAAGCTCCTCCAACCAAAAAAAGAAAGCTCCAAGAAAGCCAATCAACTCCCAAAACAAAAACCAAGGCATCAAAAGAAAAAAAAAGCAGCAGTCCCTGCAAAGAGAGTCCAACAATTTAATTATCGTTCCAACATTGGAACGGTAATCAAACTGTTGAAGGGGGTCAAATTCACAAAAGCCCAACAGATAGAGCTGCAAAAAACCCCTTTTTGACCCCTTATAAATGCTCTCTCCTCAACACAACTGAAGGCCTCTTGGTGCAGATGCGTGACAGCAGGGTATGAGTAATATAGTGACAAAACTGTATAATTTTGAAGTTTTATATGCAGTTTAATATGAAGTTATATGTATTTTGTTGGTAACAGTTACCAAACTGTATAATTTGACAGTTTAATTTGCACTTTATAATAAGTTAGCTATTTGTTTTGAGTAGTGGTTAAACTGTGTAATTTTGCAGTTTCATTTGCAGTTTGAATAAATTTAGATATGTTGCTTGTATAGTGATGAAATGAAACACTATGATGTTGCAGTTTTTATAAGGAAACAGTATGAACAATAGGAACAGCCCATTGTATTTTGTAAAAAGCAACAATAACAACAAGAAGATTAAAAATTCAAAAATAAGAATAAGAGAAGCCAATATTGAACAACAAGAATAAGAATAAGGTGTTGAATGTGTAAAAATAGAGATTTATGTGTAAAAACAGTGTTTAAAATGTTGAAAAACAGGGGACTATATATAAAAGAGGGTTTATACATTTGGAAGTATATAAAATGTGTATATACGAAATATGAAAGAATGATGTACAAATGTGAATGAAAAATAATGAATAGGTGAAGAGAGATGTTACTTTTTTCCCCCATTTTTGTGAATCGGAAGTTAGGAACTATGAAATCTCTTCAGAGTAGTGATGGTTCTTCGTGTTGTTGAGAGTCGCCGATTGGAGAATATGAACGGCTTGGTGTTGTGTTGAAGATGAATGGTTTGGTTTTGTGGTTAGGATAGGGTTTTAGAGGGAATGGAGTCGAACGGAGGAGAGATGGAGGATTGAGAATGCGATTTCGAGCGGCGGAGATGTAACAGTGTACTTTTCAGTTTAAAAGTACACACTTCTTTAACATCACTCATGTTATGAAACTGTAACATTTTTCAGTTTCAAAAAACATATTTCGACACTTAACCCACATTACTCACAGTACAACTCATCTTATGAAACTGACCAAATATACAGTATTACTGATATATGCCACATTGTTCCAATGCAGGTTAACCAAAGTGCTTTAACCCCAACTGAACAAGAAATACAGTTATTGCATATCAATCAAAGCACATCAACAGACTCTTCAGCAAAGAAACAAGACCAGAAAAAGGACAATAAGCAAAAAAAGAAAACAAAAGCAACAAAAAAAAAGAAGACTTCTAGACAGTGATGAGGATGACTTTCTCGAAGAAGAACATCATTCAGAATCAGAATCACAATCAGAACAAGAAGAACAACAACAAAAAAAAAAGAAAACAAAACAAAAACCACAAGAAGAACCAGAAAGTGATGAACAAGAAGAAAAGAGTGATGATGAAAAAAATCAAGTGACTGATGAAGAAGAAACTGAAGAAGAAGAAGAAACTGAAACTGAAGAAGAAGAAGAAGAAGAAGAAGAAGAAGAAGAACAACAACAACAACAACAACAACAAGAAAAAGAAGAAGAACCTGATGAACAACAAGACAATGACAAAGCAGAAGAAAGACAACAAACAAAAGGTGATCAACAAGAAGACCTTGATGAAGAAGAAGACCAACAACAAGAACAAGAAGAACAACAAATAAACCAACAAGAAGAAGTCAATGAACAAGAACTGACAAACCAACAAGAAGAACTGCAAGAGAAATCTGACATATTTCATGCACAAGGTAAACTATTGTCTAATACTAAAGCATACTGCAAAATTTCATTAAACTAACCAAAACGCAATCCAACATTTTTATAGGTCATGACCAACCACAAACACCAACCAAAGAGGACGACAAGGACAAGATCATATCAGCCATGAGAGCACAAATGTAAGAAATTGAACAAAAATTCATGGCTGAATTGCGTAAAAAAGAAGATCAATTGAAGGAAATGTCCACCAAAAAAACTGGCAGTCCCCAACAAAGATCCATGGTCAAGAGAATCAAACAAAAATCAAGAAAACAAGCACATGACCCAGATTTTGAATACCAACCAATGACCAAACCCAAAGAACATGCAACAAACAAGACACAAACTGCTGCTGATGTACCCAAACCAACACAGGGTACCAATGAAGAAAAACAGAAGAAGAATGACAACAAAAAACAGGGTGCTCATGAAGCAAAACAACAGCAGAAAGAAAAGATGCAAGAACATATTGGCCAAGAGAAACCAGTTGCTGCTGAAACAAACCCAAAAGAGCATGCCAATCAAAAGAAGACAAATCTTCAAGTATTGGAAAGTGATGATGATTCCCAGGAAGAATCAAATGATAATTTCAAGGAAGAATTAATCCAAAACAAGCCACTCGCCATTTCATGCTGTAAAACAAACAAGGTTTGGCATAGTCTATCCAAAAAAGACCAAGACCAAATTCAACTCATCAACAACACACAATCAAGTGCTTGTGTCTGGTCTGGCAGCGAAGATGAAAACTGCGTATACTTTTCAGATATATGCAGATTGACCAACAGGGAACCCTTATATGGGAATGTAGGTCTCCAATTGCACAATTTTATAGTTTCTGTACATATTCAATAACCTATTCCACAAATCTAACACATTCTCATATATAACATGTTTCAGGTCATTGATGCCTTCTCAGAAAAGCAATTGGCACTCCAACCAACCATTGAAGAATTTGAGAAAAACGATATAGTCTTTGCAAGCAATCTATATGCAGGAAGATCTTACGTTTTCTCAACACTCATCAATGTAAGCAAAACTTAACATACCTTACAACTGCAAAATTTTCTACTTTCTCAACATGTATTACTACATAGTTTTATAACATATTTCAAACATATATATAACTTACAGACTCCACTACAAAACCAAGATCAAGCACTGAGAGAAAAACTGATGGACATCCATTTTCCAGAAGCAATGAAAAACATATATATCTATTTCCCAATCAACCACAACAACCATTGGACAATTGTGGTCTTTGACAATGCTGATGCAATATGGAGACACTATGACTCTTTGAGACCAACAAAAGATTGCCACAACAAGCATTTTGAAATTGCAAAGCAAATTGTAAGTTAAAATAAAATTTCATACTTAGTTCCATTCCTTTACAAACATCTCAACTCATCACTATAACTAACAAAAACACCCACTAACTATTTTGTAGCAACAACATCAACTGAGATGGAATAAAGCATTACTCAGCAAACAGGGAAACGTGTTATCATCTCAAGAGTGCGAGACAGAAATTGCATCAATTGAGGAATGCCCACAACAAACCCCACACTCGTAAGATACAAAATCCATAAACTAATCTTCCAATATGCTAAATTTTGCAGTTTCATCTAACTAATTAACTTCATCTCAAACACTGCAGGAATGATTGTGTAATCGCCGTCTGCAATGTTATCAACCAATATCTCAACTGGCAACCTGTGCAGAAAAAACTTCGTCCAACTGAGTGGGTCAAATTTCGAGCACAAATCATCAATCAATTCCTCAATGATGAGAACCGATCTTGGAAACTCGAGCACTACCAAATGTTCACAAAACATACCAAACCATAGAAACAATGAACAAACTTCTTGACAATACAAATATTCAATGGAACATATCTTTGTACCTTTTTTTTAAATTTTTTTTTATTTTTCTTTTTTAACATGTGACAAGTACTTTATATACTTTTGGGAATGATCTTTTTCTGATTATTATGGTTATGGTGAAAATGATTGATGTTGTTATTGCTCTTCTTCTTATTATTATTATTATTGTGGTTCTTCTTTTGATTGTTTGTCTACCTGTTTGTGGTTGCATATATTTTCATACAGTAAAGGTTGATTCTAATAATTCTTCAAACTGCAAAATTTTTCAGTTTCATCAGCTTGTTTCTAATAATTTTTAAAACTGCAAAATTATGCGGTTTCATCAAGTTGTTTCTAATAATTCTTAAAACTGCAAAATTATACAATTTTCTCGCTATGAAATATGAACTGCATTTCCATATTATACTGTTTCAATAAGAAATTTTCAACAACCATCTCTGCATTCCAGAAAAATAAAAAACAAAACCAGACTGTTACAAAACAACTTCAATAAGTAAAGAACACATCAACAAACAAAAAACTATTCAACAAACTTATTCATTACTTCCATAATACCAAGTATCACATTTTTTATTATCTTAATTCCTCAAATTCAAATACAAATCCAAAAGAATAGATTGTGGCCTCAAATAGCAGCCTTGCACGTCTTCTTATTGTGATTCCCATATTTCAAGCACCTCCCACACTTGATTTGCTTCACATTCTCACCCCTAGAAGGTATCCTCTTCTTCTTGTTCCGCCCGGGCTGCTTCTTCGTTATAGGAGCTTTGATAACCGAACTACTGGCACCATCAAAGTCAAATCTCTCACTCTGGATAAACAGATTCCTTGTATGACTCTCTAAAACAATCTACATGAAAAAAAGGATCAATGAAACCATACATATCTCTACCACTACTACGCAAAGCATGCACAGCATGACAACAAGGAAAACCATTCAATTGCCATTCATGGCAAGAACAAGTCTGCCTACCAATATCAACATAAAAAGAAATAGAAGAATGAACCTCAAGCACAGTATCACTAGCAACAATCACATCCCAAGACTTAGCTAGCTCCAAAGAGTCCACCAACTTCTTTTCCATAACTGGACACAATTTCGTAGTCCATCTTCTAGATTCAGCTCTTCTATCCGACAATTGAGTCATGATTTGAACCCTAATCATATCAACCATACAAGTAATAGGCAACTCACGGGCCCCACCAATCCAATTATTGTAAGACTCGGCAGCATTAGATAACATCTCACCATATCGTTTCCCTCTAAAAAATGCATTGGCCCACTTATCATTTTGCAAACCATCCAACATACTATCAACTCTACCATTCTCAGCAATACGTCTCAATTTCTCCATATAATGTTGAAAGAAGCAACCGTTGGCCCATAAGCACATTTAACTAATATTTTCATCAAACACAGCTTATAGTTAGTACGAAGTCCCACCAATTTGTCGATCAAATTTTTCTTCAAATGATTCAAGCAATAAGAATGATGTGCATTGGGGAAAACCACTGAAAGAGCGTCTAGCAATCCATGTTGACGGTCCGACACAAAAGTCAATCTCCGCCCTAAACCAACAGCCTTTAACAACTGACTTAAGAACCACATCCAATTATCTTGATTTTCAGCGTCAACAATCGCAAAAGCCAAAAGAAACAAACCTGCAAATAAAACCACATGAAACTGCAAAAATTAGCAGACTCACAATACAATAACACACTGACAAACTAAATCAATACTAACTGCAAATAAATACATACCTTGATTACCATCCTTTGATGCTGCTGCAAGCAAATGCCCCTTGTAACGCCCCTTCAAAAATGTACCATCAACAAACAACAATGGACGACAAAATTGAATGCCATACAAACATCCATGAAATGCCACAAACAACCTCCGAAAACGCCCACTACTTTCATCCACATCTAATTCAAACACACTTCCCGGATTCGTTCTCATAGCCGTCTCAAGGTACCATCGAAGCTGGTCAAAAGAAGTTGCAAAATCACCAAACAACCCACCTCTTGCCTTATCAACTCCTAACCATGCAACCCGATAAGAAACATCTATACCATATTGCTTCTTCAACTTTTTTTTAACTTCAATAGAACGAGTCAACGGATTATCACTAATATCATTTTGCACAATATCAGACACAAGTCTAGAACCAACCATTTTGCTACAAGATCTACGAGCAACAACCCCACAAGTATGCACATTATCCAACTTCATTATAAAAAAAAACACCAGAATCCATCAACACCCTTCCATGCACAAACCATTTACAACCCGTAGACGACTTCATCATACATTCAGCGGTTACTCTTGTTGCATCATTCTTCAAATAATTCACTGCAAAACCACACTGAACCGCATACTTAGCCAATGCAATGCGGAACCCCGACACTCCACCTTCAAATTCTTGACCAACACTATGTATAATCCCCTTCAAACTAGCAGACAACAAAACTCTCTCTGGTTCTGGATAAAAACTACGCAACAAACCACCAACATCATCACAATCATTCACAAAAGAACTCTCACAAGTTACAGAATCAATCCTACAAGAATTACCATCATCAACCTCCACAACTCTCTTATCCCCCACAATAACATCAACAACATGACAACCACTACCACCTACCATTGACAGCATATTCCCCAAATCATCATCACATTCAACAATACAATTAGAATATCCAGGAACAGAGAAAAACAAACAAAAGTTACCAACACTCAACTCCTTGAACTTCGCACATATTTTCTCAACAACTTCATCATAACTACATCCGTCACTAATCTTAATAGCAGCACAACAATTACTGTATTTGCACATTAACATGAAACACCGCTCCATACTACAAAATCAGAAACCAACAAACAATTGTTCACAGATTCCAAAGTGCAAAATTATGCAGTTACAACATATCAATACCAACAGTGCACAATTTACAATTCCAAATTGCAAAATTATACACTTACAACATATCAGTATCAAAACACCAGAATTCACAATTCCAAAATACAACTTCAAAACACATTACACTATACGACAAACAAAATCAACAAAATCAAAATCAAACAAACAAAATTCGCCAAACACAAACCACATATCACGCAAATTTGCTTATCTATATATACATACATATATATCGACAAATACAAACCACATACACACACAGACATATATATGTATATCTATGTATCGACAGATACATACATACACATACATATATCTATCACCAGAGAGAGAGAGACAACGTACGCAGATATCGTCTGTACACAGAGATTCAAATCGCACAACCAGATCCACCTCACAGCACAATGAGATCGACCACACAGCACAATGAGATCGCCATAACGAAGTGAAATCGAGATCGCGGAGACGAAGATTTGATTTCTTTTTTTTAAACGGAGTAAAAATTTGATTTTTCACGTATATATAGATCTCAAAACAAAGGGTAATACAGTCATTTAAAAATACAAAAATAAAAAACGAGACCTCTGGGTATAAAACTTAAAAAACTGTGGAGCTATTGATCTATTAAAAATAAATTGGGATTAGAAGGGAAATAAATCCCCTACATAGGACTACATGGTAATTTTCCCTTAAATTTGTTTTGGGTCTAAATGGAGTATGATATGTTGAGCTTGAACCTTTGGGTCAGACGCCCACTAAATAACAACAAATGAGCCCCACAGCGCACTCTTCACGATTTTTAATAAGAGCAAATTTCAATCTCATAGCTCATTTTGTCAAACAACAATATTAAGTATTATGAAAAATCTTTTATGCAAATAATTATAAAAATTTTGTAATCTTTAAATTATACTTAAAATAAAACACTACACACTAATCAAGGTAATTTAAGAATTATAAATTTTTCATAATATTTTCATGAAAATTTTTTTATAATCCCTAACTTTTCTCTCGATCGAAATAGGATGCATCAACTAAGTAACAACAAACGGGCCCCACAGCCCACTCTTCACGATTTTCAATAAAAGCAAACCTGTGAGTCCGAGAAAAAAAACACGCAGCACACTCTTCACTGGCTACAAATATTATATAGAATAATGCTTGGGACCCTCTTTTGGGGTCACTCCCTCACCCCTATGTCATGTGGCGGGTGGTGATTGGAGGAACTGGAAAAAAAAAGAAAAAAAAAGAAAATATAATCAATGAGAGAGAGAGGGGGTCAAAGGGGTGGGAGAAAAAGGGAGGATGAATCATTGTTGTATTATATATAAGCAATAATAGATGTCATAAAACAAAATTTCATAAAAATAATTATAAAAATTTTATAATTCTTAAATTACACTTAAAATAAAACATTACACATTAATTAAAATAATTTATAAATTATAAATTTATCATAATTAATTTTATAAAAAAAATTTCATAATTTCCACTTCTTTTTCTTCATTATATATATACCAAGTCTATATATATATATATATATGTATATAACATATACTGTACACCTCAACCCACTTGTAAGAAACAAGACCAAAAAGCACTTACCCATTCTCCAATGCACCAGCACGGCCCAAGTGGGGAAACACAGCTGTTGTCCACCCATTCCATCAATCACTACGTGAGAGGGAGTGAGCACAGGTTATGTACCAAAGACGCTATGTCACCGGTGTCAACAGAAACTCCGGCGGTACGCAACCACCATCTTCTTCCATACATACAACCCACGGACTGGTTGCGTCAGTAGCTGAATCACGAAGAACCCATAACTGCTAGCAACAACACCAGAACCCCACCAACACAGAAACGTTGGCACCGAAACTGACCAAATTTATCTCTCTACCTTGAGTTTGCTCATTTTAGCCACAGCCGAGCATTAACCTCGAGCAGACCGTAATGCACCAACTCAGTCCAGCAATCTGTTATAAACCAGAGCTCCAACATAGCAGAAAATGACCAAACCGAGACCGATGTAGAGATACCTCCACCGTCGGCAGAACACATATCGAACCACCAGAACCTGACCAATTCCATGTTTCTCAACACAGTAGCAACAGCACTGGTAGCCCAGAACTAGTCCAGAACCGTCAGCGACATGCCACAAAATGAAACACCAGCCATTGGAAAAACGACGACCGAAACGAGGATGATGAACCAAGCTAGAAACCAAACCCAGTTACAGTCTTTTTGAACTGCAACTACACCGGCACCAACACACGGACACGGTCACCAGAGCTAAACAAACCAATTTTATGTTGGAAAAAATGATATTTTATATGGCTCATTCATTTTAGATTGACTTTGAGGCCAAAATTTAGTGGGTTCCAAACGTCTGACGTGTTTCTTGTCGCGTGGCAAGTCACACGGTGAAGACAGAACGTCAAAATCATTTATGAGTGAATGGAAAATTGACGTCGTTTTCGGGTCTAACATTAATTTTTTAGATAAAATTCATTTGAATTTTTTCAATAAAAAATTATTATGAGAACTTAATTTAATTTTAAATTCAAATTTTAGATTCTTGAGTGATTTCTTAAAATTTGTAATTTTAAAAATTTAATTTAATTCTAAATTCAAATAGTGATTTTCTAAAGTTTGTCAAATAAATTAATTTTTATATTCCTTCAAAATTTTAATAAATCTATTCAACTTTTGACTTTATTTGATTAAACTATTCTAATAGTTTAATAATATATATATTCCAACTGTTTTGAGTTTAGTATACCTTTGGTTCTTCAAATTGTTTACAAAACCGTTCCACCTACCAATGGATCATTTTTTCAAAATTGTTTGAAATATGTTCAAAGCAATGGTGGGTTCAACTTTTCAAACAGTACTTGTTCAATTTCAAATACTACCTGTTCGGGTAAATTTGAATGGTCACCTAGTGTGCTATAAATAAAGATACATTTCCAGCCGTCTAAGACTTCAAAAAAATTCACTCTGATGATTGTCCTTTTGTTGTCCTAAATTCTGCATTGGTGCATTATTCTTCATTTTAGTATTAGAATAAAATTCAGAGAGTTAGAACACAGGTTTTGTTCGCCGAACAAATTGTTTGGAGTACTACTACAATTTGTGAAGATCATTGTATCTTGGAAGATAGACGCCACTCAACCGTAAGTACCGTAGTGGGGCGAATCTGTCTTAAGGACAGAGTGTCACACACTCGACTTGGTCTTTAAATTTTTGTTTGGTTCAACAAAATAATTTCTGTAAGTTTTATTTTGTTTTGTTTGAATTATTTCAAGTTATTTTATTTTACACAAAAGATTGTTCCAACATTTTAAATAAAAAATAAAAACCACAGACTAGCCATGACTGAGACAGCCGGACTCGATCAAACCAGGAGCCATTAAATCTTTCACAAACCTCTCATTAACACAAAGATAGAGAGGAAGACCACACTCCACCTACCAACCAAAGCTAAACAAACCTCAAAACATGCTCACTCACCCTCAGTTCAGAGGGTAGAGAACCTAAACAAACTGGCCGGAGCTGCACCAGTGTTGTACTACCATGATATGCCACCGGGGGAAAACTTTCTCTCTCTACAATCTAGAGAGAGAAGCTCCACTTTCTTCCCCTACCCAGAAAGAATCCCCGAACTAATTAGATTTTATGTAATAATATGAAGAAGGAAAGAAAAAAAAAATTTGAGTCATTACAATCAGTTGAAATACGGTTTCAGTATCTCTAATCATCAATTCCAGTAATTGCCAACCTATTTGAAGAAATTGACAAACAAAAGCTTTCATGTATTCTTATTCAGCCACACTTTCTGCACATAACCTAAATCAACAAACCTTCACAATCAAATTTACAAGACTACATCTGATTCAACATAAACAAACTAAGGCTTGTTTGGTTTTAACTTTCGAAGCTCGCGTCAATTACATCTGTAGGTTTTTTTTTTTTTTTTTTCTTCTTGAGCTCATTCTTAAATTGAAGATCAAATCTCATAAATATATAACAGTGAATATATACATATATATACACTTCATAAAAACTATAAATTTTCTTTTATATTTCTTTTAATATAGGTTGATCTTAAGTGTCTTAATAGATTTTAGGAATATATATATAGATTATATATATGCAATTTGCAGGTTTATATATATATGTGTGTGTGTGTGTGTGTGTGTGTGTGTTAGAGTTTATTACAACAAAATGTACTTTTGGCGACCAAAATTGGCGACTAAAAAAAATTTAGTCGCCAAAAGTTGTGGAATTGGCGATCAAATTTTTTTTGTTGCAAAAAATATAATATTTAACTACTAAATTTTTTTAGTCGGGATATATTGATTATTGGCGACTAAAAAAAAAATTAGTTGCTAAAAATACTAAAATTGGCGACAAAAAAATAAATTTAGTCGCCGTATATTGAGTTTTGGCTACTAAAACTATTTAGTCGCAAAATGTAAAATAAAAAATTATTTTTAATCTTTGGCGACCAAAATTTTAGTTGCCAAAAATATATTTTCAGCGACAAAAAAATATTTTAGTCGCTACGCTATATATTGAGTTTTGGCTACCAAACTATTTAGTCGCTGAATGTAAAATAAAAAATTAATTCTTATCTTTGGCGACCAAAAGTTTGGTCGCAAAAAACATACTTTCAGGGAAAAAAAAATTTTTAGTCGCCCAAAAATTAAAATATTTGAAGGGAGATATTTCAAATTTTAGAGGGATTTGAAAAATTAATAATTTTTTAGTCGCTAATGGTATAATATATATAAATATATATAACACCCGCTCATGTTCTTTGTTTATTCTCCTTCACCACACCAAACCTCACCCCACTTCACATGACCACAGACCACCGTCACCGCCTCAGATGGCAACGGCCACTGCCGCAGATCGCCGCCGCCACTACCATCTCTGCAAATCGCCATCGCCATTGCTGCATAGCACAGGTTCTCTCTCTCTCTCTCTCTCTTTCTCTGCGTGCTCGCTCTCACTCTCGCTCTCTTTCTCTCTCTTTCAATCGAGCTGTGTCTCTGTGTCTCTGTCTCCTTTCCTCTATTTCCCCTTTTCTGATTGTTGCTCTAGGGTTTTATATTCTTGATTCAGTTTAATTTCGTGTTGGTTTCTGAAATGGGTTTGGTTGTTCAAATAGTTTTCTACCTTCCCTATGTGGTTTGGATATCAAACATTTAAATTGGTTTTTCTGGAAATTGTAGTGAACTGTGGCTTATGTTGCATTTCTGTGCCTTCCACTTCCAGATCAGCATTTGGGAGGAAAGAAAGGTCAGGTTCTTTGGTTCTGGTGTGTAGCATTTGGTAAATGTTTTTTATGATTTGTTTATGCATAATTTGAGGATTAATACCATTTTCCATCCTTTTCTTTGTCTTTGTTTTGATTGCTTCCAGTTTCTTATTCATGCTTTACAAGCTAATGTTAGTCTGGTTTATTGATATTCCGGTGGTTCTATTTTCAATTGGTGGGGCAGAGGTCAATCTATTCTTCATGTTACAATTTTTTTTGTATACATGCTCACTTTAAACTAATAAATATTTAGTCTCACTTATTCCTAAGAGGAAAAAAATAAAAATCTTATCATCCTAAAAATTGTGGAATAAAAGTTTGTTCCTCTTTTCTACAATCTGCCTTTTCTCTTGTGTATAGACTTACATATTTATCTACCCAAATTTCTTGCCATATTTGTGTGTGTACATATATGTTGTTAGTAAGTTGCAGCACTCTTCTGGTTTTTTCCCCGCATGTCCCTATGTAGCTAGGACCTTACTGATTTACTGTTATGTTTGATACTTTGAATCTGCTGGAAACTGGAACAATATCTAATAAGACTGTAATTTATGTTTCTTTCTCTTCTCCTTAAGTTTCTTTGGACGCATGTAATACTACCACCCTCAGATGTCTCCTTGTTAAATAGGATTGTCAATTGGTCCAGGCAAACCCAAAGGCCACTTGTTTGGCCCAATCTTTTCCCGGCTGAGCCTAACTTAGTTTTATAATTGTTATAATTTGAAATCTCAATTTTTTTGAATAAGTGCTAATGGTTAATTTCCTTCACCACTATGTTTACTAAAGTATTTCTTTTTATTTTTTGATAATTTTGAATGGCCAATAAAATCTTATAACTGTTCAGCATTCCATTTGACTGCATGTGTTTGGACAATTTGTATTTCTTGATGACAACTCATTAATTGGACAATGGCAAAAAGTTCGACAATAAGGTTGTGTTAGTTTTTTATTTTATTTAAGTTTATTTTAAAATTCATGTTGTATGTATTTATGGCCTTATTGAATTTGTTCTGCAATATTTGAAGTCAGAGAATTAAAGATTAGAGGCCATTAAATGAAATTTATTTGTTTGTAGTAAAACTGAATAGTCTGAAACACCTATCAAATCCTTGGGAATTTTGTTGATAAATTACTGTAGCAGCAACAAATTGCACTAACATACCAACCATGAGATTGTAACCAATCCAACAATGAAAGTTCACAGCAAGAAACAAAAAAGATACAATTCATCTTCAATGTGATATCCACACAAGCTCTTGGTGGACTTTGAATTTAGGCACCTATGCTAGGCATGCTTTTAGACTTTAATTTTTTGTTCATTGAAATTGAAACGTTAAGTGTTGTTACCTTGATGAGCTTGGCAATTTAACCGTTGGCAATTTACATTGTTGAGACTTGGATTAGTTTCTTATACTGCACTATTGTTGTGGAACAAAATGTTTGACTAACTTGGATATTAGCTGTTTTAAGTACTTAATTTCGAGTGAAAATATTTAAATAGGAAACTTTGACAACTTAGCAACTCTTTCATAATAGAATATTTAAAAACATTTTAACTTTTAATTAATAGAGCATTTTAGCATTCTAGAAAGACTAGAATGACGTAATTAGTTGTAACAATAAATAAGAAATAACTGAATCCATAATCAATCAAAGTTTCTAAGTATGCACAGTTCCTAAACAAGTCCTATGTTTAAAATTATCGAGTCATCGACATTTAATGGATGTGGATTTATTTTTCTTCTCCTGTTATGTGCATAAAGTGTTAAAAAGTGTTAATGCATCAGGTGTTGAGAGTTATTACATGTTAAATTGTGTTGGTCTAAAGTACTCTTCTTGTATTTTGTGGAGCCTTGGATGCTTGAATAAGAAATGCATCATTTAATTGGGACTTGGAGTATCAAAATGAATGTATAGCTTTCAATCGGATGTAAGTTAATTGAACCCGACTTAGTTAGCTGTTGAGCTTTTATAGTTTGGTTTTTTTTGTTGATGATGCAACCTCCCGTGTTGTTGTCTTTTGATAATCTCAGTTGACTGAATTGCATTTATCACTGTATCTTTAACTATATCTTTGATAATCTAATTGACTATTCTTGTATTTATGGAGCCTTGGGTGCTTGAATAATAAATGCTTCATTTACTTGGGATTTGTAGTATAAAAAAGAATATCAATATTAGTGTGATGTGAACTAATTGAGCCTGAGCCTAACTGACTTAGCTGCTGAGCATTTTGTGTTTGTTTTTTTGTTGATGATGCAATCTTTGCTTTTCCATTTATTGGAGGTTGTTGGCTCATGATAAACCCAGTTGACTAGATTGTGTTTTTGCTTAGGTGTGATGTAAATCTATTATTGTCTACTCTGTGCACACGTTCAATTCAAACTTGTGAAGGGATAATTGTTAAAGCTTTGGTTTGTAATGCTGCTGTTGCAAGTCGGGATGCTTTGGCAAAGACTATTTATGTTGGGCTGTTTGATTGGTATGCTTGTTATTAATGTGTTGTCAGTAGCTTTTTATTTTTCCTGATTCAAAAATTCGCTGTGGTTGCTTGATGAGCATGCTTGTGTGGCTTCTACATTTGTTTCTTTTAGGCTTGTTGAGAAGATTAATAGTTCTGTTGGGCAAGACAAGGATTCTCAGATACAAATTGGAGTCCTTGAAATATATGGATTTGAATGCTTTAAAAACAGCAGGTGAATTTTTTTTCTCATAAATGTTTTTGAAATTACTTCTACTCACGTTTTTTCATTTTTCATGCAGTTCAGCAATTAATTTTTGAATGTTGTCTGTTTTTTGTTATTGTATTTGGGAGGAAACATTGAACTCCTTCAGTGAAGAGAAAAGAGGAACAAAGAGAGATGGTATTTTAAAAATAGACAGTTTAAATAGAAAATATATCCAAAATGATGTGTTAATGATATTTTTGTAGCCCCGCATGCAAAGATCATTTTTTTTTAATCTCATCAGTACTTTACATTAAAGTGATCACAATATAAAAAATTACCGAATAGTTGTCTTTGTGGGCCATTAGCTTAATTTGTATATATTATTTGTAGTCATTATTTTCAAATATTGAGTGTCATGGTAATTTGTAGATTTCAAATGGGAGATTGGTCAGGACTTGGTGCGCACATAAAAAATCAGTGACTTGCTTGAAATTTTCCAGCAATGATTCATTTTTTATTTCTGGTTCAGAAGATGACATGATCATTATTTGGCCTATGATCTGGTAAAAAAAGTGAATCTTTGTTTCTTCAACAATTTAATGTTTGTATTTGAATGTCGTTTAGTTTTATTTTTCAGGAAAAATAAATAACTGACTTTGTAATCACATTGTTCAGTGGAAGTTTGGTAGACAAGACAGATTGTTGGACTGTGGCTTTAAAACTAAATTTTTCATTGGAGCTTTCATCCTCTATAATGGACCTATTAACTGCATCAAGTGGCTCAAGTTCAATTTTTTTATCAAGCTCCCTCGATGGCACATGCAAGGTTACTTAATTATGTTAAATGTTTGATAATAATATCTTCCTAGCATGAGCATTTTTGTTTCTCGAAATGACTTATTTTCGTATTGTAGGTATGGGACCTTGTTACTAGAAGACTTTTACAAATTCGAGCTTTTCCACTATCAATTATTGCAATAGTTATTGATCCAACAAAGATGAAGTTATTTTATGGTAGTATAGATTACTAGTGGATATTTCTTTTTTGTATACAGAGGACATCATTTTTGTATGATTATCTGTTTGTATGGAATTATTATTTTAGGTTGGATTATATTTGGTTTGTATAGAATTTGATGTTACAAGACCAAATTTTTGGATGGTTGAAAGTGAAATAGAAATAGACATATGTATTATTTTGTTTATATACAAGGTGCAGGCTGCACGAAATAAATATAGGTTGTGCAGAAATTAATAATAATAATAAAAAAAATAACACTAAATAAAGTTTTTGGTGACTAAATGTTTAGTAGCCAAAAAAATAAAATAAAACTTGTTGGCTACTAAAAATTTAGTAGCCAAAAACAAACCAAAGATTTTTTAACGACTAAAAATTTAGTAGTAAAAAATATATGAGACTTTAGGCGACTAAATAGTTTAGTAGCTAAAAACAAATTATGAAAATTAATTTTTTTTGGCGACTAAATATTTAGTAGCTAATAATAAATGATACTTTGGGCGACTAAAAGTTTTAGTCGCTAAAAATGAAAATTAAATTTATTGAAAACTATTGGCGACTAAATATTTAGTCGCCAATTTATGACTTTTGGCGACTAAAAAATTTTAGTCGCCAATACCTCGTACTTTTCCCTACTAAAACATTAGTAGCCATTTATAGGACTTTTGGCAACTAAATTTTTTTTAGTCACCAAAACCTTCCCCGACCATTTTCCCGCGACAAATCTAGCAACCAGAATATTTAGTCGGGAAAAGGCTTCGGCGACTAAAAACCTTACTTTTGGCGTTTTCTTGTAGTGGTTGATAGCATGAAGCTAAATCAAGTGTTTTGTTAAATGAAAGTAGAAATTTGTTGAATGGGTATGGAGGAAGAAGAAGGGAAGAGAGAGAGAGAGAAGAAAAAGGGTATAACACTTTTGGGTATGATGAAAAAGAAGAGAAGGAAGGGAGAGAGAGAGAAGGGTATAACTGTCAATTAACAACATCTGTTAATAGAAGTTAATGTGCGTTTTAGTCCATCAACCATAAGAGGGTTATATGGTGATTTCTGAATGTCAGGGGGGTAATTCGCACCTGACCCAAACCATAAGGGGGTAAAGTGAAGTTTGCCCTTTTAAAAATTGATTTCACACCCACTTTTCAAAACACGTTTACCCGGTCATCCTCTCGGACATCTCCCAGGACATCCAACTGGTCGTCTGGCTGATTGACCGGAACAGTATTCTTTTTTTTTTTTTGGCACCTGTTATTTTTATATTTTAAATAAAAAATATTTTGGAAATTTTTTTAAATTTTTTTATGAGCTTTGAATAGAATTTTGGATTGTATGTTTAGTTATGAGTTGTAAATTTTTGAATCAAATATCATATGTTACATCACTCAATTCAAAACTCTTTTCAAAACTTATAACCAAATAAATTTTCCACATTCAAATCATAATTCTAAAATTTACAAACTCAAAATACAACTCTATTTTCAAATCATAATTCTAAAATTCTACCAAAGGCAACACAAGGTATTAACCTTTTGAGTTTGGAGAATAGCGTTGTGAATGGAGTTTATCTACCAAGAGGTTGCATTGGAAAAGAAATTTGAGATGTCACCTTGTTTGGTTTTAATTTTTTTAATTAAATTTTTTATTTTTTATATTCTTTTATTTTTTAGTTAATTTTTTAAATATTTTAAATAATTTTTTTACTTTTTAGATGTACCTAGCGTAAATTTATCTAAAAAATAAAATATTTATAAAAAATATTTGAAAAAATTAATAAATACACAAGAATACGGAAAAATTCACAAATATTATATTTTTTAATTGTATTTGTATTAAGTGTACCTAAAAAGTAAAAAAAAATTACTTTAAATATTAAAAAAATTTACTAAAAACACAAAAACACAAAAAAAAAAAAAAAACAAACAAAACTTGGCCTCGTTAGAGAACAGATTTTTTTAATAACTTTTTGATTTTTTAGCTAAAATATGATGTAAAAAAAAAACTAGTATGTTTAAGATGAATTTTTAATTTTTTACGAAAAGATGTGCAAAAAGTAGAGAGAAAATAAAAATTTTGACTTTTTGATATAAATTGTTAGTTTTTTGATTTTTTTTTTAATGACTTTTTGACTTTTAAGGTAAAAAATAACATTGCCAAACAAGACCTTGATTTTCATAAAATTAAATTCAAAAAATTAGAATCAAACCTACTAATGGTCGAAAAACCCCATTTCAAGCTTACACCTCAGGATTCTAAAACCACCTTGTACTAAAGTAAAATATGATACATGAAATGTAGTTGCAACAATGCTCCGTATTTTTGTAAAAAATGGTAAGATAAACATATGAGAGCAAACACTAGTTTCTGTCAATTTTTTAACCTATTCGGATGCTGAGAAATCTATGGAATTGTACAATCCTAAACCTTGTGTGTTCCTTAATTTCTATAAAAGTGGAGAACGCACCTAAATAAAGCCAAATTGTTACATTTTTAGTATTACACAGGTCTCATCTGAAAAATTGACTGTTTTAATAGGTTATTTTAATTTTTAATTATTTTAGTAGGTTAAAATATTTATGTTTAGAAAGAGAGTTAAATTTTTTTATAATTAAATGTAATATTTGTAAGAAAAAAATAAAATAATTATAAATTTAATATGATATTTTATTTTATTAATTCTTTTAATTTATTTTATTTTTTTTATAAATTTTAGTTCAAAAAACTTAAAAAATCCTATGCCAAAAGTCAAGTTACTTTTCCCAGGTTGTTAATGAAGCTCATTTATTTTATCACATTTCTCAGTAGTCCAAGTGAACACGTAAAGAAAAAGTTGATTTGTTGCCCACCAAAATGTTTGGTTGCCTATTTCCATTTCTTATAAATTACGACAGTAGTCATATTGGTCTATGTGTTATTTTTATTTGTTTAATTTTGATTTCAAACTTATAATTTTATTTTAATGTCTAATTAATTATAATTCTTAACATTTTTTGGTGAAAAATGTACATATAAGTGGCATGTGTCATATATTTAAGAGTAAGTTTATAAACTTATTCAATTTAGGAAGTTAACACCTTAATTAATTCAATAATTATTTTTCATTAAAAACACTAAACGACATTATCAATTATACCAAACTGACACAAAATGTAAAATTAAGGATCAAAATTAAACAAATTAAAAATTTAAAAATTAAAATAATACAAAAGACAAATTATAAGAACCATTAGTATAATTTATTCATTCTTATTTTATGTAATCACCTTCTTTCCAGTGCTTTAAGGGTGTAGGTTTGTGACCGGATGAGTAAGAAACATGCCATGTAGTTGCATCTGATTGGGAGGTCCATGGATTTCTTTATGTCAAAAGCTTTGATAACTTCAGAGATTCCGGCGTGGTTGGTTAGGAGATTTGAAAAAAAAATTAGAAAAAAAAAATAAAAAATAAAAGTAAAATATAAATAAAATATTCTTACATTTTATCTAATTTTATATATATATTTTTCTTTTCTTTTATATATCCCTTCTCAAATACCCTAACTAAACACAGTATGAGATAAAACAGATGTGCTCTCTTGAATTGTTACTTCTGACAATGCGAAACTGACAAGTCCTTGTCTCATTTACAAAAAAACTACGGAGATGGTTTCGCTTCGAGTCCGGATGCTCGGCGGCCTTATCCTACGACTGTCCATGCGGCGCCTCAAAACGACGTCGTTTTGGGGCAAAATTTCAGAAAAAAAAAAAGCAAACAAAAACATAGATCAACTCTCTGTCTCTCTCCCACTTTCTTTCTTTGCATATTGTACAAAAGATCTGCTGTGTTCATCTTCAAAGCAAGGAGAGAGTGAAAATGAGAGAGTAGAAATTGGTGTCAACCAACTCATATATATATATGTATTTATATATGTGTGTGTGTGTATTTTTTGTTGGGGCAAATAAGAAGATGTTATTCTTCTCCTTTCTCTGGGCAAATGAAAGTGGGGGATTATTTCAAATCTGGGAATGGATTCGTGGAACGTTGTAGGGGTCGCCGTTGCTGCTCTCCGTCGCCACTCTTGGTCGCCAGTTTCCGTCTATTGCAGTCTTCCACTATCTGTCACCGTCCCTCAGATTTGGGTTTCAGATTTGGGAATAGAAGGGCAAGAGAGAAATGTAAAAAAACAAACAAACAAACACACACAACAACAAAGTTGCAAAATCTGAAACCCAAATCTGAAATAGGGGGTTCTGTTGGGTTTCAGATTTGGGAATAGAGGGGCAAGAGAGAAATGTAAAAAAAAAAACAAACAAACACACACAACAACAAAGTTGCAAAATCAAATCTCAAATAGGGGGTTCTGTTGGGTTTCAGATTTGGGAATAGAGGGGCAAGAGAGAAATGTGAAATGGATTTAAAAAAAAAAAAAAACAACGACAACAACAACAACAACAAAGTGCCAAAATCTAAAACCCAAATCTGAAACAGGGGCACTGTTTGAATATGTGTTCTTCCTCTCCTCTCTCTCTTCCTCTGTGCTTTCTTTCTTCCCCTTTCTCTACTCTGATTCTATATTTTTGTTGTTTTTTTTTACTGAAATTTTTTCCCAAAACGACGTCATTTTCGGGCGTCGCATGGACGGCCGCAGGACAAGGCCGCCGAGGATCCGGACTCGTTTTGCATCATCATTGCTCACTTACAATGACATTGTGTGCATGTACACAAATATTGGTCAGCATGAAAAGATTTCCAATGTCTTTACAAAGATGAAGAGGAGTAAAGTTTATCCCGACAATTTCAGCTGTAGAATCTGCATCAATTCACATGGAGTGAAATAAGATATGGAAGGAAAGGAAAAGATTTTAAAACCTCGCTTAAAATGTTGGTTCATTTTTTAATTTTTGATTATTTTAATTTAGGATTAAAAAGTTTCGTTTGGAATAAATTTTATAACTTTTTAAACTCTTCTAAGAAAAAAAATAAAATAATTATAATTTAAATGTTATATTTTATATTATTAATTTTTTAATATATATATATATTTTTTAAATTAAAATTGTGGGGAAGTAATTTGGAAATACTCTTTTGATCCATTGGGACGCTCGAGATCCTCAGCTAGTAACATAAAAAAGAATGAACACCCCGGTTGGGGGTGCTGGAATTAGCACTCGATGGATAAGTCAGTGTATACTCTCTTGGTTACTTGTACCTTAAGTTAAGGGTATTAGTTCTCACATACCTCTTTTTGGTTGTTGTTCTTCTATTTATATACGCTCCTAGTCCTCAGGATAGGGCCCACTATTAATCCGTCGTGTGATTGCTCACTCAGCCCTTCTTTCGTCGTATTCCAACTTCCAATCGGCCCCTCGTTCAACTGGCTTTATGGCCGACTAAGATATTCGACATCTAGAACGTACAAGACGGGGGCGAGTATAATATGTACCGATTGTCTAAATGTGTATTCGGCCTATCTGCGTCCCCTTTTATTCGGCTCCCACAATTGCCCCCCAAACACCCCACTAGCACTAGTTAGTCGGTGTGTTTGATTTCGAACTTGAAAAGTCAAAAATTCGGCGGTTAACCTCATTTCAACGTGTGTCAGAACGCACACATTTTCTGGTCATCATTACAAATTCCCGCCTCGTCGTACGCGTCCTCCATTTAATGTGATTTAAAGCTTTGTCTCTTCGAATGCATACTCTGAATACTTAAAGTTTCTGGCTCGCCTTCTAGTTCAACTCCTTCACTTCGCGACCTCTGCAATTTCTCCCCGTTTCAGAAGGTTTGTCAAAGATTTCTCCAAAATTGCCCTACCATTGACACAACTGACTCAGAAGGGGATATCATTTGACTGGACCAATCAGAGGGAATCAACTTTTCAAGAGTTGAAAACTCGATTAGTGACTGCACCGATTCTCACCTTACCCTCAGGTACGGATGGTTATACTGTATTTAGTGATGCTTCTCATAAGGGTTTGGGATGTGTTTTAATGCAGAATGAGAAAGTTATTGCGTATGCTTCCGGACAACTGAAACCACATGAAAAGAACTACCCGACCCATGATTTGGAACTTGCTGCAGTGGTGTTTGCATTGAAAATCTGGCATCACTATCTTTATGGGGCTGCATGTGAGGTATACACAGACCACAAGAGTTTAAAGTACTTCTTCACACAGAAAGAACTGAACATGAGGCAGCGGAGATGGTTAGAACTGATAAAAGATTATGACCTGCAAATTTTGTACCATCTAGGAAAAGCTAATACCGTTGCCGATGCACTAAGTCGGAAATCGATAGGAAATTTAGCCTATTTACTCACCGGACAGAAAGAATTGCTATGTGACCTTGAAAGACTTGAAATTGAGATGGTTTTGCGTGAACAAGGTGGAACATTAGCCGCTATTTCTGCTCAACCGGCATTGATTGAAGAGATTAAAGAGAAACAGCAACAGGATGACTTCTTGAGGAAGATCATCGAAGAACGAGAATCCAAACCGAAGCCGAGTTTCAAATTTGAAAACAATGTACTGAAGTTTCAAGGAAGATTGTGTGTACCAAGTGATTTTGAACTGAAAAGAAGAATTCTGCAAGATGACCACAATTCAAAACTGTCTATTCATCTAGGAAATACAAAAATGTATCAAGACTTGAAATTGAATTTCTGGTGGCTGGGAATTAAGAAAGAAATTGCTGATTTTGTATCGAAATGTCTTTATTGCCAACAAGTTAAAGCCGAACATCAACGACCCGCAGGTTTACTGCAACCCTTACCGATATCGGAGTGGAAATGAGAACATATCACTATGAATTTTATTGTTGGTTTATCTCGCTCCAGTAAAGGTATGGATTCAATTTAGGTTATTGTTGATAGACTGACTAAATCTGCTCATTTCTTACCTGTCAAAACAATTTATAATGCGGACAAATTGGCTATACTCTATATTGATGAGATTGTTAGATTGCATGGAGTGCCTATGTTCATTGTTTCTGATAGGGACTCGAAGTTTACCTCGAGATTTTGGCAAAGTCTGCAAACTGCATTGGGTACTGAACTGAGACTGAGTAGTGCATACCATCCTCAGACAGATGGTCAGTCAGAAAGAACCATCCAAACACTAGAGGATTTACTGCGGATGTGTGTTCTTGACTTCCAGGGAAATTGGGAAAGTCATCTACCGTTGGCTGAATTCGCCTACAACAACAGTTTTCATTCAAGTATTGGTATGGCGCCTTTCGAGGCTTTATATGGTAGGAAATGTCGATCTCTTATCTGCTGGGCAGAAGTTGGAGATGGACCTTTGCTTGGGCCCAAGATTGTACATGAAACTACTGAAAAAGTGAAACTGACTCAACAGAGATTGAAAACTGCACAAAGCCGACAGAAAGGTTATGCGGATGTCCAAATGCGAGACAGAGAGTACGGAGTAGGTGATCATGTTTTCGTTAAAGTGACACCGATAAAAGGCCAGACTCGTTTTGGAGTCCAAGGCAAGTTAGCGCCGAGATATGTCGGGCCGTATGAGATTATTGAGAAAATCAATCCGGTGGCGTATCAAGTAGCGCTTCCTCCTGAAATGGAGCATATGCATAACGTGTTCCACATTTCAATGTTGAGAGAGTACCTTCGGGATCCCTTCCATTTGATTGAGCCTAGCCGTGTAGTACTAAGTGATGACTACACTTATGAAGAATGGCCCATACAGATTGTAAACAGACAGATCAAGAAGTTGAGGAACAAAAAAATTCCGTTAGTGAAAGTTGACTAGCAAAACCATGGTGGCGTGTATGCCACTTGGGAGAGGGAAGATAATATGATGAAGAGATATCTTGAATTGTTCCCACTGAATCCTGTTTTCTTCCAGAACGAAGGTAACTCGAGTTTGGAGGACCAAACTCTTTGTAAGGAGGGAAGACTGTGACAACCCTCACTACTATTTATTGATAACACCACTAATTACTGCTAAACTGAGACTGATCATGATAAGTAATTGAATTGATTGAAATTCTGAGCGAATTGATTGAAATTCTGAGCGAATTGATTGAGTGTGTTAGTTTAAATGCATGTCTATCTGTTTGACTGTTAAAATACATGTTCGTGTTTTATGTTAAACTGCAAATTGAAGGCCTTATCGGCGGCCGAATCTGAAATTGATTAACGTTTTATGCTAATTGGAATTTATGTGATTTTATGGTATATTTAATTGAAATTTGATTTAGAATGATTAAATTGGATTAATTAGTGTTAAATCACATAAGTTAGACTTATTTACAAGAGTGCCACTTAGTGGACTTTCATGGGCTTTTATTTGATTTCTATTTGCTAGCATTATATCATTCCATCAGCCCATTCCTTGAACCATAACCGACTAGAGAGAGAGAGAGAGAGAGAGGAAAAACTTGATATCAAAAAATTTAGCTTGGAGACTTGAAGAATTTGGAAGAGAATTGTATATTTGAGCTTGTATACCTTGAATTCAAGACAT
Organism: Camellia sinensis; assembly: GCF_004153795.1. Classification (NCBI taxonomy): domain Eukaryota; kingdom Viridiplantae; phylum Streptophyta; class Magnoliopsida; order Ericales; family Theaceae; genus Camellia; species Camellia sinensis. The sequence continues at coordinate 105,448 of NW_021024683.1, read as the reverse complement.
AAGGTAGAAATTTCATCCTCTCATTTGTGAATTGAAGTTTTATCTTGCATGATTCATGGAATTTTAGTGAGTTGAGTCTAGAATTGGTTTACAATATTGAATTGAGAGCTAGATCATGCATGCATGCTCTTATATTGAGGTTTTGAAGTTGTTTTCATGAAATTTGTTACATGCATGTCCATATCTTGATTTTAAATCATGAAATCATCTTGTTCTTGAGGAAATTGACTCTTTTGATCAAGTATTTAAAGCTTTAAAGATGTTTAAATTCTTGCATGTTGTATACACTTCATATTCTTGAAGTTTTGTTTGAAAATGTGTTTAATTGACTCACCCTTGGGCTTTGATTTTACAAATTGATCTTCAATACATGTTATATTATGGGTTTAAAGTGTTTTTCCAGAAAATGGGCCCAAGAGGTTGAGTTTTGATGCATTAGAATTGAGTTTTGAGCTTGAGGTTCAAATCTGGAAATTCCAGATTTTGGACCCATGCTCGAGCGTAGGACTTCACGCTCGAGCGAGCACTTTGAATACGTGAAATCTGCTCGAGCGAGGAAAGTGGCGCTCGAGCGTGAAATTCATGTATCTAGTACTTTGCATGCGTTTACAGTCTGCTTGAGCGAGAGTTCACACTCGAACGAGGACTTGTGTCTCATGCTCGAGTGTGGATCGAGTGCCCGTCGAGCGTGATTTTTGTGCATCCAATACTTTTACTATAACTTACAGTCCGCTCGAGTGACGGAAGTCATGCTTGAGCGAAGCTTATTTGTCTGCATGTCCGCTCGAGCGTAAAAAGCCACGCTCGAGCCAGATCCCTGTTTTCTGAAAATTCTAAAAAGTGTTTTAAAGTGCATCTTTGCATCCTTATTCCATCCTAGGCATTCCTAGGCCTAGTTTAAGGCATCTTAATGAGGATATTGATGTAGAACCACACCGAGGCAAATTAGGGATTAAGTTATTATCTCCCAGCTGTGTAGCTTAGTGTGTGTTCATTCTGTAACTGTAGGGTTGGCATCCGAGGATGCTCTAGCTGCTTATAGCCCAGTGCTCTATGAATAACTATGTTGTAAAGATATGTTCAATTGAGATTATTTTCTAAACAAATGACTGTACTGCTTATAAAATGACACTGTTTACTGAATGAATGTTTGTCCTATTTGTGAACTGTATTCGTGGCATCCATAGCAATATACTGTTACTGAACTATTACTGCTACTGTTACAGAGATCTCTATCGGTTCCCATGCTTGGAACCACTACTGTTTACTGATATGATGGCCATCATTGACTGCTCGGTTTGTTAAGACCTACTATACTGTTTTGCTATTGGATGTACCACATATGACTATTATAGTTTCTGAATGACTGTTATGGCATGAATTATGAGCCACAAACTGAATGACTAATATACTGATAAATAACTGTTCTCAATACTGAAAGGACATTCATTCTTAACCTCTTTACGCATAAGTTATTCGCTAGGCTTTAGCTTACTGTTTATATATATATATATGTAGGTGTTCAGGCACCGGACCGGAGTTAGGAGCGTCGGGTTAAGCTCTCATTTTGTCAAGCCAACCACTGTGCCTCACTGCAAGGTTCCAAGTGCTGCCAAGCTAAGGCTGCTTCGGAGTGTTTTAGATTTCCCCCTTTCTGTATCTGTTTTGTATAGATCGTATAGACTCGTTACTGTACTGTCATGGTAAGGATTTAGTCCCTAACCTGAATGATTGTATATGAATGTATATGTACTATTTATGTGTATATGTATGAAAAGTCTTTTTGTATACAGACTATCACAGCTCATTGGACATCTTTTAATTACTGTTTTGGCTTCCACCAGCCCCTGTACTCTGTATTACTGTCTTACTGTTAAGCAGGCCTTCGGTAATCTCGGATTACTGGCCGGTTACGGTGCTAAACCCATAGGGGCGGGTTTGGGTCGTGACACTTGGGGTGCCCCTTGGAGCCCTTCAAAAGTTACAAACCTATGCCTTATAAACCCACAAAATTCTTTGCACCAAACCAATGTGGGACAAGTTTATTACCTTATTTGTATTCGGCTTTCCTTCCATGTGTTTACCGTTTTGTTTATGCAGGTAGCAATTTGAAGAAAGTGTTGGTTTCAACCGACGATGCTATACTTGCAGACATTAAGGTCGCTCTACAATTCGTTGGCCGTCCAAACCTGTAGAAACAAGAGAGGGCGGCCCACATTCTTTTGCGATACGCGTCGTCTTACTTTATGTTTTCGGCAGTAGAACACGTTCCAATTCTGAGTGGTGAAGATCATCTTACTGCCCTTATCTTCCCCAGCTTAAAAAACATAAAGGAGGTTGGTTTAGAAGCCTCTGATTCGGAATAAGAGGAAGAACAAGCAGCCGATCCGATCACTGAGGACCTGAACCAGTCGGAAGTCGAGATAGACGAAGCATTTAATTCGGCTTTTAAGGAAGTCGGATTCAATTCATTTGACCCTCCGCCGGCCTTAGGCCAAGGGGACTTTTTCGAAGACATTTTTACAAACGTAGGGGACTTGCCTGGCTCTTACCCTGACAACATGGCCGGCGAGTCGCTCACCCAATTGGCCAAACGGAGAAACGCCGAGAGGATGGCTACCCGAAGAAGAGCTGAAGTCGAGCGAAACCAACCTCCGCCCCCTCCACTTGACGCTAGGGAAGAAACTCCACCCGTTCCTGTTGAAGAGGTGGTTCAGAATGAAATGGCCAAAATAAAAACTGTTGTCGATCAACAGAAGGGTCAAGTGACGGAGTACAGGGGTGAAAAGTGCCCTGCCGATCATGAAACCGTTTATTTGGAAGACCCAGTGGACAAACGGCCACATTTAGAAGAATCTGACTTGGTTATGCCATTCATAATGCAACCAAAGATGAAAAACATGCTGGTTGGCTCCGATTCATTGGCTATAAGAGACCCGGCTATGGCCTTGAGCCTAGCTTCCTCCATTTCTTTGTCGGCTGACAGAGCAACTTTTAGGGCGGAGGCCGATCTGCTGGCTATCACATTAGCCGCTCAATTGGTGATATTGGTACGTAGTCCTTTACAGTTTTGCAAGGCTAAACAGGAGTTTCTATATTAGCTTGCTGGTCCTTTCTTTTGTAGACGACGGGGAGAATAGCCGAGATTGGACATCGCCATCACGACGCAATCAAATAGATCGCTTTCTTACAGCCGAATTGGAAAAGGAGAAGGGGAGAACAGCTGAGGCCTCACTCCGAGCCAAGTCTGAGGCCGCGAAAATGGCGGAAGAGAGAGCTAGGGCCGATGCAGAAGCAAATGAGGCCAGGACGGTTGTTGCACTGAAAGTGGCCGTTGAAGAAAAGGTGAAAGCGAATGAAGAAGCGCTTAGACTGGCCAATGAGATGATTGCCAAGCTGGAGGCCGACCTGGAAGAGTCGAGGTGGGCGAAGATAAACGCTGAGTCTGCGCTTTCCGAGTCGTTCCAGGCTGGCAAGAATGCGGCCTTGGTGGACTACGTTAAAGAAGTGCCGAAATTCGAAAATAGGGGATTCAAACACGGCTGGCTCAAAGCCTTGGTTGCCGCTAACGTGATATCAGAATAGCCGATTCCGTACGAGCAAGTAGACGTTGAGTCGCTAGAGTCTGACCCCGATGACAGTTGAATATTTTCCATTTTGCTTTTGGTATTAAGCATATGTAGATTTTGCTGTATGTATTAGGTTTTTGTTTTTGATTGTTCATTTTTGTGAGAAGCTAAAATAGGGTAGTTTTCATTTGTAAAATGAATTCTAGTTGTGCTTAATTTACGAATGAAAATTATTTTTGCAATTTGCGCGCAGCGTATGAATGAAAATTATTTTTGCCTTTTGTGCTCAATGAATGTGCTTGTTAGCGGCCAAGTAAGATGTAAAATCATGAAATGAATGAAACAAGTTGTCGAATTAAAAATAACTGTAAAGTGCTGCAGCTTAGCCAAATATATTAGTGAATATGCCCTTGCTGCAGCGTGTTAATGAACCAATCAGACTAATGAACCAAGACAGTCTGAAAACGATAGTTCAGGAACTTGCTGGGACACAATGGAAATTCGGCTGAGCTCTGATAGTTATGCTGAATAGATTGATGAATCTGCCCTTGCCCCAGCAAGTTAATGAACCCAGACAGACTGAACACAGCAATTCAGGAATTTGATGGGGCACAATGGTAACTCAACTTAGCTCTAATAGTTATGCCGAATAGATTGATGAATCTGCCCTTGCCCCAGCAAGTTAATGAACCCAGACAGACTGAACACGGCAGTTCAGGAATTTGCTGGGGCACAATGGTAACTCGGCTTAGCTCTAATAGTTATGCCAAATAGATTAATGAATTTGCCCTTGCCCTAGCCAGTACTTGAACTGGGACGCCGAAAACAGTTAGTTCGTGGTGTGAGGCTTTTGAAGTTTAACATTAATGATATCACCTCGAGGGTGCTGCACCCGTAAGGAATAAATGGGGCGAGTGCTTCGTGCACGTAGGCCCTATTAATGTGCTTAGACTCAACAACTCAGTCCAGTCCGTGGAGGAAGGTTAGACAAGCCCGAATGTCAAATAGACTATTCTTCAATAGCAGAGGAGATGGGAGGACATTGGCTAAGCTGGAAGGAGAGATTAATCGAAGTAGCGAACCTATGCGCACGGGAAGTAGGACTTCGAGGGAGTGGGAGAGACGCCAGTCCCCTCATCGTTGAAGTAGGTCGCCTATGAGGGAAAAACAGCAACGGGGCAAATCCCCTCAACCCCACTCCGGAAAAGAATCCGATGCGACACCGCTGTAGACACCCCATTTTTGACCGTCCTCAAGACTTGGACGTCACCGTTTGAACACTCGGTGATTATCCATGTTTGTGTTCGTTTGGAGTTCCCGGAGGTCTCGGCTCGCGCGCCCCGCCTCAGAAGCGGATTCAATCGTTCGTGACCCAAATGTGGCAGTCGAGTTCGCTCGATATATTTTTCCACCTGAAGTCCAACAGTCAATGGTCGGTTGACAGGATTTTGAAATGTTTTGGGAAAGTGTTCATGGGCGGTGAAGGGGCTGTACACCGCCTATGAAATCGGCATACGTCTTCCTGCCGCACGGCGTGATATAGAGCAGAGAGACGAACGCATTCGAAGGTTAGAAGCCCGCGCAGAGAAGGCTGAGCGCAAACTAAGAAAGGTCAAGACGACCGAGTCATAATCGGCCGGCCACCTTAACCCGATCATGGGCGGTCTTTGTGGGGAATAGACCAATGACAGAAGCGGATTCAATCGTTCGTGACCCAAATGTGGCAGTCGAGTTCGCTCGATAGATTTTTCCACCTGAAGTCCAGCAGTCGATGGTAAGTCGACAAGATTTCGAAGTGTTTCGGGAAGGCGTTCATGGAGCGATGAAGGGGCTGTACACCACCTATGAAATCGGCATGCGTCTTTATGCCGCACGACGGGATATAGAGCAGAGAGACGAACGCATCCGAAGCTTAGAAACTCGCGTGGAGAAGGCTGAGCGCGAACTAAGAAAGGTCAAGACTGCCGAGTCACAATCGGTCGGCCATCCTAACCCGGTCGTGGAGGAAAGGGTGACTCAACAGCTAATAAGTCATGCGATTGCTGATCGAGATACGGCTAGCATGTTTGCAATTGAGACTGATAAGTCCAGGGCCTATGAAAAAGGCTTTCATGACGGTCGGAAGGTCGAGATAGACAAGACCAAGGAAAAACTAGGTCTGCCAATGTGAAAATCATGGATTTAAGCACGGTTGGATCAAGGCACTTCAAGTCACGGACGCTCTCCGGGCAGCAAGAGTTGATCCGGCGTCGCCGCTATATCAAGGTCGTCATTTTTCCTTTTCCACCTTCGAAGTCGAAAAGAGTGATGATGAGGGAGATGCCGAATAAAAGTAGACATTGTAATACTCAAACGCAGATTGAGTGCAAATTATGTATTTATTGGTTAATTCAATAAAACACTCTGTTTTAATGTTTGCATATTTCGACTTATGTTTATAAACTTTGTGCTAGTCGATCAATTTAATGAAATATTTCATTTTGAATGCTTGCATGTTTCAATTTTCGCCGTGTATCATGATAGCCATGCAGGGTGCTTCGATTTCGGAGGATTTATTCAGCCCAAACGTGACCTGCACGGATAGGGCTAAGAATTCAGAGGCTTTTTTTTTTTATCTTGGCCAATCGTGAGATCCACGAAGGGCATTCCGAATCTGGAGTCTTTATTCGGCCCAAACGTGACCTGCACGGATGGGGCTTCGCATTCGAAGGCTTTTTTATCTTGGCCAATCGTGAGATCCACGAAGGGCGCTCCGAATTCGGAGTCTTTATTCGGCCTAAACGTGACCTGCACGAATGGGCCTCCAAATTCGAAGGCTTTTTTAACTTGGCCAATCGTGAGATCCACGAAGGGCGCTCCGAATCCGGAGTCTTTATTCGGCTCAAACGTGACCTGCATGGATGGGGCTTCACATTCGGAGGCTTTTTTAACTTAGCCAATCGTGAGATCCACGAAGGGTGCTCCGAATCTAGAGTCTTTATTCGGCCCAAACGTGACCTGCACGGATGGGGCTCCGAATTCGGAGGCTTTTTTAACTTGGCTAATCGTGAGATCCACGAAGGGCGCTCCGAATCCGGAGTCTTTATTCGGCCCAAACATGACCTACACGGATGGGGCTCCGAATTCGAAGGCTTTTTTAACTTGGCCAATCGTGACATCCACGAAAGGCGCTCCGAATTCAGAGTCTTTATTCGGCCCAAACGTGACCTGCACAGATGGGGCTCTGAATTCGGAGGCTTTTTTAACTTGGCCAATCGTGAGATCCACGAAGGGCACTCTGAATCCAGAGTCTTTATTTGGCAGACTTTTGAACTGAGTTTCATAATGAGAAAGTAGGAGATTTTGTATTGCAAAAGTGAAATCCGTACATGGTGAATCATTCAAAACAAGTATCACGCCCCATAGGTCGGGTTCAGTGATAGAATTTACGCAAATACGTGGAGTTCCAAGGGCATGGCAGACTCCTCCTAGACATGTCTCTGAGCCGATATGCCCCTGTTCCCGCGATCGAGTCGATCTGATAGGGGTCGTCCCAGTTAGGACCCAATTTTCCATTAGCCGGCTTCCTGGCGGCTGGAAGCACTTTCTTCAAGACCAATTCACCTGGTACATAGTGGCGTAGCTGAACACGATGATTATACGATTTAGCAAGCTGCTGCTGGTACCGTGCCATGGATGCAAGGGCACGATCTCTTCGTTCTTCAATCAAAGTCAAATCCAAGGCCAGTATCATGTCGTTTCGGCCCATATCGAAAACTTTTGATTTCAAGGTTGGGAGGCCAATCTCCAAAGGGATGATTGCCTGCGTTCCGAAACACAAAGCGAATGGTGTTTCCCCAGTGGATCACCTCAGAGTAGTGCGATGAGCCTATAACACACTTGGCAATTCTTCAACCAATTTGCCTTTCGCTTTCTCCAGCCTCTTCTTGATGCCGTCCAAAATGGCTTTGTTGGAGGCCTTAGCCTGGCCATTACTCTGTGGATAAGCCGGGGTGGAGAAATAGGGCTGAATACCATACTTGCTGTATAGTTCTCGGTAGACACTGCAATAAAACTGGGTGCCGTTGTCTGAAATAAGTGCTCTTGGAATGCTGAATCGCGTTATGATATTTCTCCATACAAAACGCTTCACATCAGTATCTCGAATGTGCGTTAGTGCCTCCGCTTCTACCCATTTTGTGAAATAATTTGTCGTGACAATCAAAAATTGCTTCTTGCCCGGGGCGCGAGGCAATGGTCCGACGATGTCAAGTCCCCATTGGGCGAACGACCAAGGACTGGTTATAGAGCTTAATTCTTCAGTAGGTAGATGGGTTAAAGGAGAAAACTTCTGGCACTGTTCACATTTCTTTATGTAACATTCGGCATCAGCTGTCATTGTTAGCCAATAATACCCCTGTGTCACAGCTCGATGAGCCAAAGAGCGCCCACTAGAATGGGCACTACAGCTACCTTCGCGTATTTCGTTCAGGAGTTCCTCGACTTTATCCAGATGAACGCATTCTAGGTACGAACCAGAAAGGAATTTTTTGTAAAGCTTTCATTGCAGATCCAAGTAGTATCGCAGGGTTTTGTTTCGCAGCTTGTGCGCTTCTTTCTTATCCAACAGGAGCTGTTCGGAAGATAGGAATGCAGTAATGGAGTCCATCCAACTCGGTCCTAATTCTAGGACATTCACCTAGCTTCCTTTAAAGGGCCGATGCTCGGCTTAGGGATGAAACCCACTTCAATTGTTCGTTTAATCTCTGAGTTAATGGCGGAGGCTAGGCAAGCTAAGGTGTCTGCATGTGTATTTTGATCACGGGTTATTTGGTTCAATTCATAATGGTCAAATTTTGCAAGCAAATAATTTGCCGTTTTCATGTAAGCTGCCATACGATCATTTTTGGCCGCGTACTCCCTCTTGAGCTGGTTGATCACCAGTTTTGAATCGCAAAATATAAGCAAACGCTGAGCACCCAAGAGATGTGCATTCCGCAAGCCGGTTAGCAGGGCTTCGCATTCGGCCTCATTGTTCGACGCTTCGAAGCCGAGTTTGACAGCCTGCTCGATTATTGCTCCGTCGGGAGGCATGATCACTACTCCGGCCCCACTGCCGCGTTGATTAGACGATCCATCACAGTACAACTGCCAAATGTCCCCAACATATATTCTCCAGTTTGGCTTAGGTTGAGTTTGATCAAACTTGAAGTTGGCAAGACTCCCAGTGAATTCGGCCACAAAGTTTGCAAGCACTTGCCCCTTGATTAAGGTTCTCTGCAGAAACTGAATATCGTACTGACCGAGTTAACACGCCCTGATGCTTCTGCACTACAGAGTACTGATCGGAGGGGGTAGTCCGTTAGTACCCCGATGGTATGCCCCTGAAAGTAATGCATCAGTTTTCTTGCCGCCATGACGAGGGCTAGGATGAGTTTTTCCAATGGAAGGTAACGTGTTTCGGCGTCAACCATTTCCTTGCTCACATAATACACTGGCCGCTGCTCTCCAAGCTCTTCCTTTAATAGTACGGTGCTAACGGCCCGATCGAAAACTACTAGACACAGAATGAGTGGGTCGCCTGCCGAAAGTGTTATCAAGAGTGGAACTGATCGGAGGTAAGTCTTCAGATCGTTGAAAGCGGCTTCACACTCAGAGGTCCATTCAAAAGCTTTATCCTGCCGTAGGGTATGAAAGAATTGTCGGCAGCGATCTGTGGAACAACTAATGAACCTGTTGAGCACAGCAGCGGCTATCCCCATCAACTTTTGAACCTCCTTCACCGATCGAGGGGAGCCGAGTTCCAGGATTGCTGTGATTTGCCTTGGGTTGGCCTCAATTCCTCAGTGGTTGACAATGTAGCCAAGGAATTTGCCTGATCCAATCCCAAATGCACATTTGGAAGCGTTCAACTTTATTTTGTACTTGCGTAAAATGCCGAATGTCTCTTTCAAATCGGCTAGATGAGTTTGCTCTTCTTTAGATTTGACCACCATATCGTCAATGTACACTTCCATAGTACGGTCAAGTTGCTCCGTGAACATGGCAGTGACTAGTCGTTGGTAAGTTGCCCCTGCATTCTTCAGCCCAAAAGGCATAACCCTATAGCCATAGGTTTCTCTTAGGGTGAGGAATGCAGTTTTATCTTGGTCCTTTGGATGCATAGCAATCTGATGGTAGCCTCTATAGGCATCCAAGAAGCTCATTCGTTGATGATGGGCCGTGGCATCTACGAGCTGGTTTATTCTGGGGAAGGGAAAGCAGTCCTTGGGACAAGCTTTGTTCAAATCCATGAAATCAACATAGACATGCCAAGTTCCATTTTTCTTCTTTATAACCACAGTATTTGACAGCCATGTAGGATAGGTCACTTCACGGATTGCCCTGGCATCAAGCAACTGGTCAACTTCTTTAACAACGGCAGCGGTATGTTCTGCGGCTGATCATTGGCTTTTCTGAATAATCAGCTTGCATTTGGGGTCAACATTTAAACGGTGCTGCGAAACAGATGAATCCACTCCCGGTATCTCATACGATGTCCATGCAAATACATCAAGGTTGCCGAGCAAGAAAGAAATTAGTTACTGCCTATCGGTTTAATTCAGGGAGGCGCCGATCATGAAAAACCTGTCAAAATTCCCGTCAATGTCAACTTGATCCAAGGATTCCATTGCCTTTTCATTTGGGAGCCGGCCAACATCATCGAGGCTTTCTCGATCTGGCACCTCAATAGAATTCACTTCTAGTTCTCTTGGTGTCTTGGCGGCGAGAAGATAACATGCCTGTGCCGATTTCTGGGAGCCTCAAATTTGCTCGATGCCGCGTTCAGTCGGAAAGCGAAGTAGTTGATGATATGTGCTAGGCACGACCATGCAGCCAAGTTCTTCCCATGATAAGATTATACGGTGAAGGCAGCTTGACAACCAAAATCTCTACATCCACTGATCGGGAGCCGCCTGAACTGGTAGTGTGATTTTACCCAATGAATATTCTAAATTTGCGTTGAAACCGAATAGCGGATAAGGAGCCGGAGACAAGTCCGACTCGGTGAACCCGAGTTTGATGAAGGTCCTGCAATACATAACCTCCGAAGTACTCCCCTGGTCTATGAGAACGCGTTCAACGGTGAATTGGTTTACGCGTAGCTCAATGACCAGTGGATCAATATAGGAGAGTGTTACGCTGATCAAATCAGAATCGTCGAAGGTAATACTCGGAGCTTCATGGGGCCATTTTGCTGGTGTGATTTGCTTTTAGGGGTCAGGATATGACCGAATTGTATGTACCATGGATGACATCGGTAGGCTGTATATCATATGGATTACGCCTAGTGGAGGCAAATCCTGCCATAAAGCTACTGCTTTGGTTGAGTTGTCTTTTCGGATGTAATGCTTAAGCCGACCATCTTGTACCAATTCCTCAAGGTGATCCTTCAATGCATAACAACTCTCGGTATCGTGGCCGTGACCTTTGTGATACTCGCACCGCCTATCCCATCTTCTCGTGTCGGGAGGTCCCACCATTTTGGATGGTCATTTAAAGAACGGAAGGTGTTGGGCTCTAGACATAACCGTGTTGATCAGCTCTGACAACTTCGTATATTTCTTGTCCGCGCGCCTTGTGCGCCTGCTGTCTACTTAAAGTTGTTCACTAGCTCGGTGGGAACATTGGTCACTAGTTCGGCGCGAATCCCGTCTCCTGTCTCGTTTAGCCCAATTTCGTGGGTCAGGGCTCCGTGATGGTACAGAATTTATCGGCTAAACAATCTCAGAAGGGGCCGTCTTGTTGGCCTTGTTCCCGGCTTTAACCCACAGAGCGTCATCTTCTACTTTGAAGTATTCCTCGACTTTTTTCATCAACGACCAGACCGTTTTGGGGGGCCTTGTAGTCAAGGAACTGCGGAGGGCACTATCAGGATGCAACCCCATTTTAAAGGTGGTGATGGCCATGGAGTCGTTGCAAGCGTCATCCATAAGGTTAAAGCATTCCCAATAGCGCGCCGAATACGCTAAGAGAGTCGGCTTGCTTTAGCTAAACCACATTGGAGATGAATCTTGCCCTGAAGGATTTCTGTAATTGATGGAAGCTATTAATCGACGCCGGTTCCAACTTGTAATACCATCTGACGGCCAATGGTCCCCAACTGCTCGGAAATATTCGACACATGAGAGCCTCGTCGTCTACATGCAGCGTCATGGCCTACTTATAATGACGGATGTGGTCAGTGGGATCCAATTTTCCGTCGTATAGGGTGAACGATGGAGCCTTGAACTTTTTGGGTAGCACCGCCCTTGCGATCCGTCACACAAAGGGGTCATGTTCGTCCTCTTCGTCTGAATCATTTCTTTTTCTCTTATTCCGTGCACGCGGACTTCCCTCAGAAGAACTGGAGACCTTGACTCGCCCCTTCTTTTTGGGGTCTGGGGATGAGGAGTCAGATTCACTGTCACTACCTTGTCTCTGAGCTCGAGGTCATCGAACATCCTTTCTCAGTGGTTGGGCTAGGTCTTGGCGCGTGGCCTGTTGGGGTTTTGCCACCTCCAAGGCCAAATCCTGCCGAAGGCGCTCATTTTCAGCCATTATGCTCTCCAACCTTTGTTCGTTTCGCTTTGCCTATTCCATAATCTCTTGTATTGTTTTATCAGCTGACTCGAAGTTCAAGGCTCTTCGTGTAGTAATGTTTTCTGGTCCCAGCATGGTGCTTGGAGTTGTATTAACTTGTGGCATAAGGTTGTCAGCGACTGCCGGAGGATCTTCCGTCACGCCCGCCATGGATGTGCTAGAGTATTCCCACAGACGGCGCCAATTGTGGAGAAATGGTTTGGAAATACTTTTTTGGTCCACTGGGATGCTCGAGATCCTCAGCTAGTAACCTGAAAAAGAATGAACACTCCGGTCGGGGGTGCCGGAATTAGCACTCCGATGGATAAGTCAGTGTATACTCTCATGGGGAAGTGGTTTGGAAATACTCTTTTGATCCACTAGGACACTCGAGATCCTCAGCTATTAACTTGAAAAAGAATGAACACTCCGGTCGGGGGTGCCGGAATTAGCACTCCGACGGATAAGTCAGTGTATACTCTCTTGGTTACTTGTACATTAAGTTAAGCGTATTAGTTCTCACATACCTCTCTTTGGCTGTTGTTCTTCTATTTATATACGGTCCTAGTCCTCAGGATAGGGCCCACTATTAATCCATCGTGTGATTGCTCACTCGGCTCTTCTTTCGTCATATTCCAACTTCCAATCGGCCCCTCGTTCAACTAGCTTGATGGCCGACTAAGATATTCGCCATCTAGAACGTACAAGACGGGGGCGAGTATAATATGTACCGATTGTCTAAATTTGTACTCGGCCTATCTGCGTCCTCTTTTATTCGGCTCCCACCAAAATAACCAAAAAAACCTCTCAAACTCACATGTCAAACGAAAGTTAAAAATGACACATTGTCATGGATTGGAATACATATGCAGTTGCGGTAAATTTTTACATCAAGGGAGGCTTAACAGAGAAGGCCATTGACGCCTTGAAAAAATTAGAGGAGACTAGACAACAAAGATACAAACTTTTTTCCCAAAAAAAAAAAAATACCTTTGAAAAATTAAATTAAAAAATATACAATTTAAGCCTAAGACAAGTGAGCCACCCAACAAAGATTCTGAAAATACAAAAAAATTTCTATTTTTCTCTCACTTTTCTTGTGACCGAAAAAAAAGTACCTTTGAAAAAATTAAATTAAAAAAAATTATTTAAGCCCAAAGAATCCAAGCAAGTTGAAAGTCAGCCACCCAACAAAGATTCTGAAAGTGCCATTTTGATGCTCAAAAGGACATGTAAATAAAATAAGATAGAATATGATAACATTAAAAGAAAATAATAATTAAAAAAATGATTAATTTAGGTTTTGTTTGTCATAACCTAAAAAAATCAAAAAGTCAAAAAATCACTATCCTATTTGTACGAGCAAGAAATAATCTTCTCGTATAATCCTGTTGATCAAATCTGCGCTCCTTCAAACATCGTCACTTTACTCCCTGAAAACACAAACGTGAGCTAGCCGGCGGGTGTGTGCCGGATACCTCTCCGATGCCTAAGTCAACAAAATAGACAAATAGACAAAAGCTCTGTGTATTCGAGAATCAAAGTTGTGTTACCTCTCCATAGGTGATGTTATAAGCTTTTATAGGTTTTGCGTGGCATAATCCTAGTAGGACTCTTATTCCTCCATGTAGAGTCCTCCTAGGAATCACACCCCTAAAGGATGATGTTTATCCTTTAACACCCCCCTCACTGCTTAAACCAAGTGAGATGGTTTTACCTCGGTTAGATGTCAATTCGACCGAGCCAACATGACCATGCTAAAGTCGCAGACTAGACCGAGCTCCAACTAGCTCGGTTCTTCCTTTCACTGCGTGCGCCTCGGTTTGACATACTCCAATTGGGCTGTTCATTTAATACTGAGCTAACCAAGCTTGGTGCCCTAATACGCAATGCCAAGCTAGCTAGGTTCTCGCGCGGTTGTACCTCGGTTGCCTGTTGAAACCATGCTATCCATAGTGTGCCTAGACCGAGCTATTCAGCAACAAGGTCCTGAGTAAAGGCCCACAATACCTCGACTCAGTTTGGTTTGACTGAGCTAACTGTCGCCGCTCTGACCATGCCGACCGAGCTAACTACAAAGCTCTTTTGGACTGGGCTAACTTTAAGGCCTTTTACTTAGTCCTTACTGTGGCCCACAGAATGGTCCATTACCCAGCTCGGCCCAATTTACACATAAATTACCCTTTCAATTGCCCCTTAATTCCATTTGCGCAGCATGATAGGGGTTATCTTTTACCAGCCGAGCTAAAAACTTCAGCTTTTCAACCGAGCTAAATCCACACTGAGCTTCCCATCTGTCCGGTCAAAACGTCTCTTCAATCGTTGTAACTGAATCGCTTCTTATTCCAAGAACACGTGGCACACTATCATTGGCCCAATGTAGCTGTCAAGCCGTCTTCGTATTTCGCATATTTTGAACAGTCCCACCTAATTTCTCATTCTTTACACAATAACTACTCATTTTGAATCTATCACGTTTACTATTCATCATTTTCTCTCTCTTTGAGCTTCTTCTCCTTTGTTCTCTTGCAACTGTGGAGCTTGTGTTCTTGCTGGGATCCTTTTCACCTTTGGTCCCTCCATTTTGAACTGGTATGTAACTCAAAGCTCTTTCTTTTCCGTTGATTTCGCACTTGTTTTGTAACACAAATTATGTTTTATTTGTATGTTTTTCAAAGCGCATTCCACTTGTGCTTCCATATTTCTGGGAAAAACCATGCAATAGAACCACTTGATTTTTCGAATAATCTAAAAAATACTGTATTTGATCCAAAATCAATATCAACCGAACTAGGATACTGTTTGTATTAGATGCAAGCCTAGCCACAACCAACAACCGCACTAAAACTTCATGCCATACTTGCGGTTTCCATAGGTTACGGACCTTTTGTTTCTTTTAACCGAGCTATCGAACCATACTAGGTTTGCGCAATACCACGCTAGAAAGCCTCAACCACCGACCGAGCTAACACTTGGGGCTAAACCAGCTCTCTTAGTTCAAACCGAACTAAGAATTCTGTCCCAAAGGCTCAACCGGGCTAAAGCCCCTTGCTTAAACCAAGCTAAGACTGGATAACATCCCACGTAGTCGAGCTAGGACTTCATTTATCTTGCCTATGTTTCTTATAGCACAGTCCCACGATCTGTGCTTAACACCTTTATTTTTTACTTTGCAAACTCTAACTAGGTTGCCCAAGCACTCCTTTTGAACGTTTGACCGAGATATCCAACATCTTCTTAGCGTCGAGCTAACACTTAGGCTAATTTATTCATAATTTAATAGCAAATGGGTAAATATAGGTTTTTAGTAAACTCACCAGGGGCCATGGCCGAGTTCCGAAGGGACTATGACCTAGATACCATACCTTGGGGAAACCCTGGCTTCGTTCCTTTCACCCTCCTTTCTATTGTAGAAACTGGCCTAAGATTCCCCGTTCAACCCCTTCTTTGTGAATTCCTCAGACAAACAAACCTTTGCCCTACCTAACTTTCCACCAATTCTTACCGCATAATAAACGGCATTGCCGAGCTAAACCGCCGGGTTGGCCTTAATCTCGGTCTAGCCGAGCTCTTCCACCAATACTCCATAGGATCGGCTGAAGATGGCTGGGTTTACTATTTAAGAATAAGACGCCGTCGTGAAAAGATAATAAAAAATACCCTGGATAAAGATGTGAATGATAATGATTTCTTCTGGGTATCTAGGAACTTTGAGGACCAACAAGCCCAGATCCCGAGCGACAGAATAAATTGGAACAAGGGTGTAGTCGGTAGGATTACCTCGGCTCAATTCCATGCTTTCTTTTACCTCGGTTTTCTTATGTTGAACCGCACTGACTGTTGTCTTCTTTTCTACATGCAGATTTGAACTTTCTCAAGTCCCAGTACAGCTACCCCAACCTGAACACACTTCGCGCCGCACTCTGATATCCAAATAGGAGCTGGGTCGAGCTACTGAATTTTGAACCGACCTACCGATATAGTAGCCGTAGGAAGACCAGGGTGACCGATTTCCTCGTAGAGCCATCCCCAGAACCTGATCCTTCCCTTCCACAAATCAACTTGATCCTATTGACTGCAGAGCAAGAAATGGCCAAGAAAAGAGTAGTAAGGGCCCTTCTAACTGAAACAAACCAGGCCGAGGTACCACCAGCTAGCCAACCTCAAGAGACTGTGGTAGCCCTGCCAACCGCACAACCTTCTTCATATCGGCCAAACAAGCGCGCCCGGACTTCCAAGACCGAGCCGTGCCTCCTTGATGAAGAAGACACCGTGCTTCCACAATCCACTCCACCAAGCCCACAACTGGAGCGCTCAGACCGAGCTAGCTCCTCCAAGTGGGTGCCAAAGGTTACCTATAAGAACCGCGCTATCACTGACTCCGACTTAGTGGTCACGGAAAAAGATCATATGCTGGCCTTTAATCTGGCCAAGAGCGTCTGCCTTCCAGCCGATATAGATCACCACGATCATTTTACCGAGCTGAAGGTCATTCGCTCGGCTTCCAAATCAATGGTGTTGGTAAGTTCTCCTTTTCCTTCTCTAAATTTCAACATCTTTTCGCTCGGTTTATCTCTAAATTGTTTCTCTCCTTTTGCAGGCCCTGCAGAAGAATCACGTTGCTCACAAGCGCGTGTTGGAGCTTCGAAAGACCACAAGGGAGGCCATGGCAGAGGCCAATGCTAAAACGGCCGAGCTAAAAGAATCTCAGCAAAAGATGGCCGAGCTACAGGTTGAAGTAGCCCGGCTCACTGGCCTAGTCAATTCAGCCGAAGCTGACAAGAAGAAGGCTGCGGCTGTGGTGAAAGATAAATACTTGCACGAGCTGGCCAAGCTTGAAGGCAAGAAGAATGTAGAGATAGCCGAGCTAGAAAAGAAGGTTAAGGACGCGGAAGACCGCGTTACAAAAAAGGGGAGGCCACTTACATCCAGCAATGTGAAGCTGCAAAAGTCTCTTCTTCAAGTGTGGGTGGACGGCGGCTATGGCGCAGCTCGGTCATGGCCCAAAGACCGAGGTCTTCAACCCTCCTCCATATTTCATTCCAAGCTCTATGGTGGAGTACGCTGCCGCCATTCAACAAAAATTTCTAGAAGAGGAGGACAAAGATGTTGTTCTAGAAGACAACACCCAGCGCGGTCGCCAGTCTATCTCCCCCAACTCCAGTGGTCTCCATCCCTCCTTTGCCTGTTGTGTCTGATGTGGTTCCTCCAACTGAGCTCAGCCAAGAGGTGCTTGCAATAACCGAGCTACCTGTTGGTGAAGACCGGGTTGTTTTGGACGCCGATTTAGATGACCTCTTTGCTTGATTATGTACTTTTCTTTTCTTTTAGGTGCTAACTTTAGAAGTTTTTGTAAACCGGGCTATGGCCCCATCTTTTGTACTTTGACTTTGCATTATCAATGAAATCATCCTTTGTTGTCCTCAACTGTCTATTTGGTTTACTTTTATGCTTGTATTTACTTTCGTAATATAATCTGAATGAAGTAAATTCTCTGGCTAAGATATTTGTCCCGGTCTTAACTTTGCAATCTGACTGGCCATACCTGCCAACCTCTTCAGCCTAGATCCTTATCTCGGCTGAAGAACAATAAGTGTTGGTTTTTCTAGCCAACCTCTTCAGCCTAGATCCTAATCTTAGCTGAAGAGAGCTTAAAGTTGGTTTTTCCTGCGAACTCTAAGTGAAGTGTTTGATTATTCCTGCCAAACGTCTTGCAGCCTGGATCCTTATCCTGGGCTTAGGAGGGGTGTTGGTTTTTCCAGCCAAGCTCTAAGTTGGTTATTCCTGCCAACCTAGAGTAAAGTGTTTGGTTATTCCGACCAAACGTCCTGCAGCCTGGATCCTTATCCTGGGCTTAGGAGGGGTGTTGGTTTTTCCAGCCAACTTCTTCAGCATTGATCCTAATCTTAGTTGAAGAGAGTGCAAAGTTGGTTATTCTGGCCAACTATGCTTTCAGTGCGCCTAACTTACTAAAACAATCTTTTACAAAAGGAAATAACTATACTGAAAAGAAACTACTTGTTTTATTGAGAAAGAAAAAATTACAAATACTTGAAAGGAAAGCTAAAAATAAAATAGTTTGAGATTGGCAGTGTTCCATGGCCTGGGAATGGCTTTGCTGTTTTCATTTTCCAAGTGGTATGCCCCTTTTCTTGGTAATCCAACCACCTTGTAAGGTCCTTCCCAATTAGGCCCTAACTTGCCATCTCCGGGTACCAAGGTGTTGCCCATCACTTTGCGCAGTACTCAATCTCCGATTTTGAATTGTCTTGGATGTACTGTTTTGTTATACTTTCTGGACAACTCTTACTGGTATGAGGCAATGTGAACCAGTACTCTTTCTCTTCTTTCTTCCGTGAGGTCAAGTTCCAATGCTATGGCTTCTCCATTTAAGTCTGGGTCAAAATTTTCACTTCTGATGGTGAGGAGGCCAATTTCTAGTGGGATTACTGCTTCCATGCCGTAGGCTAAAGAGAATGGCGTTTCTCCAGTTGATCATCGAGGTGTGGTACGGTAAGCCCATAAGACATAAGGAAGCTCCTCAGCCTACTTTCCTTTTGCTTTCTCTAATCTTTTCTTCAATCCATCCAAGACAACTTTGTTTGATGCTTCTGCCTGGCCATTTGCTTGGGGGTATGCCGGTGTAGAGTTGTAGAATTCTATTTTGTACTCTTCACAAAAGCCTCTAAAAATTTTGCCGTCAAACTGGGTGTCGTTGTCTGATATCAGCGCCTTGGGTATGCCGAACCTAGTGATTATATTCTGCCAGACGAACTTCTTCACATCTTTCTCCTTTATTGATGCCAGTGCTTCTGCTTTCACCCACTTTGTGAAGTAGTCTGTTGCTGTAAGGAAGAACTTTCTGTTTCCAGGTGCTGTTGGAAGTGGTCCTACTATGTCCAAACCCCACATTGCGAAGGGTCATGGGCTAGTTAAAGGTAGAAGCTCTCTGGCTGGCTGATATATTTGGTATGCAAACTTTTGACATCTCTCGCACTTCTTGACATACTTCTCTGAATCTGCTTGCATGTAAGGCCACCAATATCCCTGCGAAATTGCTCTGTAAGCCAATGATCTCCCCCATTGGTGGCTTCCGCATACACCTTCGTGAATCTCGAATAGGAATGCTTCGACCTTACTGGGATGGACACACTTCAGGTAAGGTCCTGTGAAGGATTTCTTGTACAAGGCCATTGATGGGGAGAGCCAAAATCGCTGTGACTTTGCTCTTATTTTGTTGGCCTCCTTCTTCTCTTCGGGTAAAATGCCGTCTTTTAGGAACACTATGATGGGATCCATCCATGAAGGGCCTAGTTCGGTGCAACATATTTCTTCTACTTCAGGTTCTTCAATGCTTGGTTTGGGTAGGAAGTTGATCAGTAGTGGATATGGGATGGATGTATCTGCCATTGAAGCAAAGCCTGCTAGTTCGTTTGCACTGCTGTTTTTTTCTCTACCAATCTGCTCTATCCGCACTACTTCGAACTTCATGATCTCTTTTCGGACTAACTCTTGGTACTTAGTCATCTTTTCATCCTTTGCTTCGTAGTCGCCTGAAATTTGGTTTACCACCAGCTGTGAGTCACTGTAAACCATTAGCTCGATGGCCTTCATGTAGAGTGCTGATTTTAGTCCTGTGAGAAGCGCTTCATACTCTGTTTCGTTGTTTGATGTTGGGAAGCCAAGGTTGACTGCCTGTTCCATTATTAGGCCATCTGGTGAGATAAGGACTATGCCGGGTCCTGCTCCGTGCCTATTGGATGCTCTATCCATAAAGAGCTTCCACATCTCTCCTACGAATAGCTTCCAGCAGGTAGAGGGATCCGATGATGCCTTAGGGTCCTGAGTGTTGCTGGTGTTTTCTTCAAAGTCCACACTTACTGTTTGCCCCTTGCTATCTGATTGTACCAAGTCTTTATGTGTTGATGGGTCTTTGCTTGGTGCAGCATGGTTTGCTTCTCCCTCTCTTTGTTTACTCTAGTCTGTCCTGGGATGTGGCTTGGTATCTTATATTAAGGGTTGCGCTATTCCGGCGCCATTTTCCATCCCTATTTTAGTTGTACCTGTTAAGTCAACTAGGCAGACGTAATGACTTCCTGGTGTGAATTCTGCGACAAAGTCTGCCAAAGCTTGGGCTTTTATCACGTTTCTGGGTTGAAACTTGATGTCAAACTGTCCCAACTCTACTGCCCACTTCAAGATTCGCCCAGAAAAGTTCGCCCTCTTGAACAAAGCTTTTAATGGAAAAGCTGTGAGGACAATTATGGTGTGGGCGTGAAAGTAGTGCGACAACTTCCTTGAGGCCATCATCAAGGCTAAGGCCAGTTTTTCCAATGGTAAGTACCTGGTTTCTGCGCCCAGCAATGTCTTGCTGAGATAAAAGATGGGCAAATGTTGGATTCCTTCCGCTCGGACCAACACTGCGCTAATTGCATGCTGTGAAACTGCCAGGTACAAAAATAGTTCTTCTCTAGGTATTGGGGTCACTAGCAGCGGTAGTGAAGACATGTATTCTTTCAAACTTTCCAGGGCGCGGTCGCATTCTTCATCCCACTCAAACTTGGCCTTTAATACTTGAAAAAATGGTCGACATCTGTCTGACGACCGACTTATGAACCGGTTTAGCGCGACTGCCATACCGGTGAGATGCTATACTTCTTTTACTGAGTTGGGCCTCTCTAGATCCTGGATTGCTTTGATCTGAGAAGGGTCTGCCTCTATACCTCGGTTGGTTACCAGAAAGCCTAGGAATTTGCCTGATCCTACGCTGAACGCACATTTAGATGCATTAAGGCGCAACTTGTGCTTCTTTAGGATCTGAAACATCTCACCTAGGTCCCTAAGATGGTTATTCTCATCCTTGCTCTTGACCACCATGTCGTCGATGTAAGCCTCCATTGTTTTGCCTAACAATGGCTCAAACATCTTGGTGATCATCCGCTGAAATGCTACCCCTGCGTTTTTTAGGCCAAAGGGCATGACCTTGTAACAATACAGTCCTCTTGGCGTTGTAAAGGATGTGACCTCCTGGTCTGGTTTATACATAGCGATTTGATGGTAACCTCTGTATGCATCAAGAAAGCTAAGTCGATTGTGTCCTGTCGTTAGGTCTACCAGTTGGTCTATCCATGGTAGGGGAAAGCTGTCTTTTGGGCACGCCTTGTTGACTGTTTTGTAGTCCACACAGACACGCCATTTTCTATTTTTCTTTGGCACCACTACTGTGTTGGATATCCACTTGGGATAATGCACCTCTCTGATAGCTCCTGCCTCTAGAAAGTTTCCCACTTCTTCCGCCACTATCTCGGCGTGGTGGAGTGCTGATCTACGAGTGCCCTGTATGATTGGTCTTGTAGTTGGGTGGACATTCAATTGGTGACGGATAAAGTTTGGGTCAATGTCAGGCATGTCATACGGCGTCCACGCAAACACTTCGATGTTAGAGGTCAAGAATTCCATGACCTCTATTCTCTCGGTGCTGGACATAGATGAGCCAAGCAAAAAGAACTTTTTCGGGTCCTTTTCATCTATTCTTACCTGTACCAAGTCTTCCACTGCCTTCTGTTCAGCGGCTTTGCCAACATCCGCAAACAATTCATTGCTCTCAGGTTCTTCTACCATCTGAACAAACCCTTTGGCAGCTCGGCTGCCATTTACTGTGACGAAGCATTGCTTGGATATAATTTAGTCTCCAAAGACCTCTTCAATTACTCTGGCTTCGTTGGGGAACTGCATTACTTGATGGTAGGTTGACGCTACCGATCTCATAGCGTGCAGCCATGTCCTCTCCAAGATTATATTGTAAGTGGAAGGGACTTTCAATACCCAGAATTCCACTTGTTTCGTCATGCTTCCTGCTCTGACTGGGAGGATAATCTTGCCAACTGGCCACTCTGGCATTGAGTTGAATCCGATTAGGGGAGATACGGCAGATGCCAAGTCTTTATCCTCCAGTTTCAACTGTTTGAAGGTTTCGTAGTACATTATCTCACATGAGCTCCCTTGGTCGATCAAAATTCGCTTGACGTCGTAATCCTTGACGCAGAGAGTGACGACCCATGCATCATTTTGAGGGCAATATATCCTTGCCAAGTCTCTATCTGAAAAAGACATGACGTTCGTGGCCTATGTTCTCCCCTTTTTAATGGTGGGCTGCACACTTAATACCTCCCTTAAGTGCTTAGCCTTCTTGATCATTCCCCTGAGCTCACATACTCGCTCAGGTTCGAATACCCCATGTATTACGTTTATTACGCCTTGAGGTGGGGCGTCGATCGGCGTTCCGTCTGGGTGATCGTGGTTTTGGGGGGCTGGTTGTGTCCCTCCCTCAATGTAATGATCCAGATGCCTAGCTACCACTAATTCTTCCAGATGTTGTCTCAATGGCGTGCAATTCTCAGTGCGGTGTCCTTTTTCCTTATGGAAGGTGCATCGAGATCTTTCGTCATAGTCCTTCTGTGCATCTCCCAATTTAGCTGGCCATCTGACGAAAGGTTCATCGCGTATCTCACTGAGAATCCGATAGATCAGTTTTTTGAAAACCGTGGTAATGGCAGTGCGGACTCTCAACCACCTCTTATTTTGGTCATCTCCGTTGTCCTGCCTACCTCGCTCGTTTCTGTTAGAACGTTGTACCGCATTGACTTTTGTCGAAGTCTTTTTATTTGGTATTGCGGCTGTACCAGACTTTGTTTTAGCACGGGTGCCATCCTCCTCTACCCGAATGTGCTGGTGTACCCTCTCCATTAAGGCTTCCATTGTGAGGTGGGGCGTCATGGTAATTGAGTCCCTTAGCCTGTTTCCGACTAGAAGACCTCTTTTATACTGCACAATGGTGAGATTTATGGGGCAATCTCCTATCTAGTTGAAGGTCTCCCAATAACGACTGTTGTAGAATCTCAACGTCTCCTTGTCGCCCATGTCAATGGAGAGTAGCTGATCGATTTCTACTGGCGTCTTGGTGTCCGTTCTAAACCTTGTCACGAACGCCTCCGCTAATTGCGCCCAGGAGGCTATGCTGCCTTCTGGTAGCCTTTCGAACCAGGTTAAACCTAGGTCGCCAAGGCTGGATGGGAATAGGATGCACATCAAAGCCTTGTTCCGCTGGTATACTGCCATGACCTTGCTAAAGTGGCTTAGGTGCATGTAAGGGTCTGTCTTTCCCTCGTAAGTTGTAAATTTAGACTGGATGAAGCCTGAAGGTAAGTGTGCGTTCTCAATTGCCAGAACGAATGGCAAACTATGTAGCCTTGCCAATGCTTTATCTGTTGGTTCGTAGGCAAGGTGCGGTATTGGCATTCCTACCTCGACGCTTCCATGCGTCCGAGGAGCCAACCGCTGAAGGGCTGAAACTCTGTGCGGGTCGCATACCCTGGCATCCTCCTCCTGTCATGCCCTTTCTTCAAGCACAGTCCGTAAGTTGGACGATCTAGGCAACTTCGTTTGCCTGGATGATGTCTGGTGCGTGTGTGAGGGCCGATAGGTGCTTCCCTCAGTGTAAGACCTCAATGATCTCGTTCTCTCAGACCTGGAGTAACGAGTTCTGGAAGTCCCTGATTGAGTGTCGCCTGTTCTGAGGCTCCTACTCTCTGCTTGCGATGGCGTGGTATGCCTACCACGATCTTCTGAGTGGCGAGGAGGCGTATTGATTTTGCGCCCCTCTCCTGTTGCCACCCTCTTCCCTTTTATCTGGTGCTTCATCAATTCCACGTCCGCCACCATCTTCCTGATTAACTCGTCCTGCTCCTTTACCCGATCCTCCAAAACTTGAGGGTCGATCCTCCGCCTCTGCCAATTAGGACTTGATGAGCGACGGGGGCTGTTACCCCGCTTCCCCCTTGTATCCCTCCAGGGGTTCTATCGCTGGGGTTCTAAATCTGCCATGGGAGGGATGTAAGGCAAACCTTCGCACCTCCCACCTCCCTCTAGGGTTTGCCCATCAATGGTGGACTGCGATAAATCCTCAATGTGCACCATTGCATCTAATCTAGTGAGGAAAACTTTGATCAAGAGGTTTTGTTCTTTCTGTGATTCCCACAGATGGCGCCAATTATATGAGCAAGAAATAATCTTCTCGTATAATCCTGTTGATCAAATCCGCGCTCCTCCAAACGTCGTCACTTTACTCCCTAAAAACACAAACGTGAGCTAGCCGGCGGGTGTGTGCCGGATACCTCTACGATGCCTAAGTCAGCAAAATAGACAAATAGACAAAAGCTCTGTGTATTTGAGAATCAAAGTTGTGTTATCTCTCCATAGGTGATGTTATAAGCTTTTATAGGTTCCGCGTGGCATAATCCTCGTAGGACTCTTATTCCTCCATGTAGAATCGTCCTAGGAATCACACCCCTGAAGGATAATGTTTATCCTTCAACACCCCCCTCACTGCTTAAACCAAGTGAGATGGTTTTACCTCGGTTGGATGTCAATTCGACCGAGCTAACATGACCATGCTAAAGCTGCAGACTAGACCGAGCTCCAACTAGCTCGGTTCTTCTTTTCACTGCGTGCGCCTCGGTTTGACATACTCCAACTGGGCAGTTCATTTAATACCAAGCTAACCAAGCTTGGTGCCCCAATGCACAACGCCAAGCTAGCTAGGTTCTCGCGCGGTTGTACCTCGGTTGCCTGTTGAAACCATGCTATCCATAGCGTGCCTAGACCAAGCTATTCAACAGCAAGGTCTTGAGTAAAGGCCCATAATACCTCGGCTTAGTTTGGTTTGACCGAGCTAACTATCGCCGCTCTGACCATGCCGACCGAGCTAACTACAAAGCTCTTTTGGACCGGGCTAACTTGAAGGCTCTTTTACTCAGTCCTTACTGTGGCCCACAGAATGGCCCATTACCCAGCTCGATCCAATTTACACATAAATTAAGTCACATCATCTTATTTAAGGGGTATCCTAGCAAGATTTTGGGACATAATTTTGGGGCATAAGTCCTGAAGTCCGAAGTTCCACTCTCTCCGAGGTCAGTCACTCGGCCGACAGCATATATGGTTGGTAGGACAAATCTTTCAGGCCTGGGCGAACCATACCCAGTGTCAGGAGTGTGGGTTCGAATCCCCGCCTGTATGTGAGTTTGTGACTTACCACTACATAGTTGTGTGGCCCTGTTATGTAGCAACCACCTAGTGGTAACCTCTGAAGCCTCGGCTCCTTAGAGTCTAACTCCAGAGATTACCCTTCTATGGTTAGGCCTAACATACACAGATCAATTTGGGTTCATTTTGAGATAAAATCATCAATCAAATTATTTTTGATGGATTGGGAAATTTTTAACTCAATTTTAGCTCACATCTTCAAAATCGATTAGTTGGTTGAATATTTTGATAATTTTAAAGGGAATTTGATCAAAACCCCTTCATAATAAAATTTTAATGTATTAAGGATAAATACAAAAAGTTTTTCTTAAAAAGTTCAATACAAACCATTATTATGAAAATATTAAAATTTAAAATAATATAATTTTTGATGTAGATATTGGTTTTTAACAAAATTAGTATTTTTAGAATTCTCTCATCAAAATTTATCAAATAAAATCCATGTTGACTATGAAATTCTTTATTAAAAAAAAATTATTACCGTCAAAATTAATATAAACAGTAACAGTAATATGTTACTTTGTCTCACAATAATATGTTACTCTAGTTCACAGTAACATATTACTCTGACAATATTGTCTAAGAAAAAAAAATGATATTTTACTTTGTCCTTACTCAATTATGTATTTTCCTCTTAGTGGATTTATGAAGTAAAATAAATTAGGTTGTCTTTTTTGCCAAATAACACTACAACATTTTCCTAGTTCAGTGACACTTGAAAGTGCCACTAAACTACTATTTCAGTGACATTTTTTGGTCTTGTGGCGGTTTGAACAAGTGTATTTGCCAGTGTCACTAAGGTGCCACTAGCACTACAAGAATTTTCACTTTTGACGACTAAATTTTTAGTTGCCAAAAGTTAATTTTTAGTCGCCGAATGGTTTTGGCGACTAAATTATTTGGTCGCAAAAGTAGTCGCCAAAAAATTGTCAGTAAAGGTAATTAGTGACTAAAATTATTTTAGTCACCAAATGAATACAATTCCCGACTAAAATTTTAGTCGCCAAAAGGTTCGACATTAAATTAAATTAGACCCTTTTCGGCGACCAAACTTTTAGTCACCTAAAGTCCCACCTTTTTAGCTACTAAAATTTTAGTCGGCAAAAAGTTCTTTTTTGGCTACTAAAAATGTAGTCGCCGAAAGTCCCCATCTTTGGCTACTAAATGTTTAGTCGGCAAAGAGTTTATCTTTTGGCTACTAAATATTTGGTCGCCTAAAGTTCTACATTTTTTGTTACTAAAATTTTAGTCGGCAAAAGTGTTTTTATAATTTAGTTTTTTGTTTTTAGTTACGAAATATTTTAGTCGTCAAATGTTTGATTTTCTTTTGGCTACTAAAGTTTTAGTCGCCAAATGTCTTTTTTTTTTTTTACTACTAAACTTTTAGTTGCTAAATGTCTTCTTTTTTTTTTTTGCTACAAAACTTTTAGTCACCAAATATCTTTTTTTTTTTTGCTACAAAGCTTTTAGTCACCAAATGTCTTTTTCCAATTTCTTTTTAGCTACTAATTGTTTAGTCGCCAACAACATGATATTATGTTTTATCACGAAATTATAATTTCTCCACAACCTATCTATATACAATGCAACCTATAATACATATATAAACAAAATGATACATACTATCAATCATTCCACAATCTGCATCCATATACCAAAAATAAATAACATTAAATATCAAAGTCCATACAAAATATATCATACAAAAATCAAAGCCCTCCGTATACAAAAAAATACATATACTACCAAGGGAAATTACCATTTGGCATGGTACAAATTACCATTGTAATCTGTACCACAACAAAGGTGATATATGTACCACGACAAAAGTTTTCTATGGACCATGACAAAACGTCCTAGATGTACGCCGACAAATGGTATATATGTACCACAACAAAAGGTGATCTATGTACCACGACAGTCATTATCTGTTGATTGCCAAAAGTTTTCTGTATCAGTAATAATGAACTACACAAAAGCTAAGGACGACAAAAGTATTATATTAGTTCTACACAAAAGTTAAAATTCTTCTCCATACACCAATATGGATTTTCCACAAGTCCACGCAACAAAGCCATTTACAAAGAAAAACAAAATTGAAACATTAGAATTGGTTACAAATTATCAATTCAGTCAGCCATATGGAACATGTTCTAACATGCATTTAAGGTAGAACAATAGAGAAATGTCTTCTTGGAAATAAAAGAAAGTATATATATATGTATCATGCAATATTTATTCCAACTAACTACACAAACAATGTAATATGTAATTTCTTCGTCATATAAATATATAAAGGCAATTATTAGAATATGTAGATGTTATTTTAATAAAGTTGTTGCTTTTTTAACTAAGTGTTGCAAGTTTTTTGACTAAGTATAAGGCGTATTCGGGGACAGTTTTGAATTTTCGTCCCCGAAACTCCCTTTTTCGACTAAGTTTAGGGTGTATTCGGCTCTCTTTTCGTCCCCGAAACTCCCTTTTTCGACTAAGTTTAGGGTGTATTCGGCTCTCACACCCAATCTACGGGTCCGGATTACATTCCGTCAGTTCTCATAAGTCCTATTTGTCATGGGGGAACTGTCCGTGTGAGCCACACGGTAGTTTGGGGGCTGTTTTGAATTTTCGACCTTGAAACGCCATTTTTCAACTAAGTTTAGGGTGTATTCGGCTCTAACTCCCAACCTACGAGTCCGAATTATGTTCCGTCAGTTCTCGCAAGTCCTATTTGTCATGGGGGAACTATCCGTGTGAGCCACACGGTCGTTCGGGGGCTGTTTTGAATTTTCACCCCCGAAACGTCATTTTTCGACTAAGTTTAAGGCGTTTTCAGCTCTAACTCCCAACCTATGAACCCAAATTATGTTCTGTCAATTCTCACAAGTCCTATTTGTCATGGTGCAGCTATCCGTGTGAGCCACACGGTTGTTCGGGGGCTGTTTGAATTTTCGCCCCTGAAACACCCTTTTTCAACTAAGTTTAGGGCATATTCAGCTCTAACTTCCAACCTACGAGTCCAGATTACGTTCTGTCAGTTCTCACAAGTCCTATTTGTCATGGGAGAACTATCCGTGCAAGCCACACAGTGGTTCGGGGGCTGTTTTGAATTTTCGTCTCTGAAACGCTCTTTTTCGACTAAGTTTAGGGTGTTTTCGGCTCTAACTCCCAACCTACGGGTCTGAATTATGTTCCATCAGTTCTCACAAGTCCTATTTGTCATGGTGAAGCCATCCGTGTGAGCCACATGGTTGTTCAGGGACTGTTTTGAATTTCCACCCCCAAAATGCCCTTTTTCACCTAAGTTTAGGGCGTATTCGGCTCTAACTCCCAACCTACGAATCTGGATTACGTTCCATCAGTTCTCACAAGTTCTATTTATCCTGGGGGAACTGTCTGTGTGAGCCACACAGTGGTTCGGGGGCTGTTTTGAATTTTCGTCCCTGAAACGCTCTTTTTCAACTAAGTTTTGGACATATTCGGCTCTAACTCTTTACTTACGAGTCTGAATTACGTTCCGTCAGTTCTCACAAGTCCTATTTAACATAGTGAAACTATCTGTGTGAGCCACACGGTCGTTCGGGGGCTGTTTTAAATTTTTGCCCCCGAAACGCCATTTTTCGACTAAGTTTAGGGCGTATTCGGCTCTAACTCCCAACCTACGAGTCCGGATTACATTTTTTCAGTTGTCACAAGTCCTATGTGTCATGAGGGAACTGTCCGTATGAGGCACACGGTGGTTCGGGGGCTGTTTTGAATTTTCGCTCCCGAAACTCCCTTTTTCGACTAAGTTTTGGACGTATTCGGCTATAACTCTCTACCTACGGGTCCAAATTACGTTCCGTTAGTTCTCACAAGTCCTAGTTTTCATGGCAAAGCTATCCGTGTGAACCACACAATCGTTCGGGGGCTATTTTGAATTTTCGCCCCCCCAGAATGCCATTTTTCGACTAAGTTTTGGAAGTTTTCAGCTCTAACTCCCAACCTACGGATCCGAATTACGTTCTATCAGTTCTCACAAGTCCTATTTGTCATGGGGGAACTGTCCATGTAAGACACATGGTGGTTCGGGGGCTATTTTGAATTTTTGTCCCCAAAACGCCCTTTTTCAACCAAGTTTAGGGCGTTTTCGGCTCTAACTCCCAACCTATAGGTCCGAATTACGTTCTGCCAATTCTCACAAG
This sequence comes from Camellia sinensis, assembly GCF_004153795.1. Classification (NCBI taxonomy): domain Eukaryota; kingdom Viridiplantae; phylum Streptophyta; class Magnoliopsida; order Ericales; family Theaceae; genus Camellia; species Camellia sinensis. Next base: position 76,014 of record NW_021024683.1, on the reverse strand, counting down.
TCCTATTTTTCATGGAAAAGCTATCTGTGTGAGCCACATGGTAGTTCGGGGGCTGTTTTGAATTTTCTCCCCCATAAATCCCTTTTTCGACTAAGTTTAGGGCGTATTCGACTCTAACTCCTAACCTACAGGTCCGAATTACATTCCGTCAGTTGTCACAAGTCCTATTTTTCATGGGGAAGTTGTCTGTGAGAGCCACAAGGTGGTTCGGGGGCTGTTTTGAATTTTCTCTCTCGAAAGCCCTATTTCGACTATGTTTAGGCCCTATTCGGCTATAACTATGGTAGAGCCATAAACATTCCTAGTGAGCTGATTGTGTGCCAAATGAGAAGTTAATGCATGTGAAATCTGATTCAGAATTTTTGAAAGAAAATTTTCATTCTCTAAGTTAAGGGAGCTCCTAGTTGGTAGTGAAAGCTATAGAGGAAGAGCACCACATAAACAGACAGCTACATGATTTCTTATCAAAAAGTTGGCTAACATAAAGTAAAAAGTGATTTTAGTTCAAATAAGAATCTTAAAGGAATTATAAAAATAACCAAAACTGACCCAAAAATGCTAAAGAAAGTTGTCAAAGTAAATAGATAAGTTTGAGCAAAAATGAATACATGCAGGCGCGCACAGATTAACTACATGGACCAAACACGTGACAAAGTACATAAACTATCTTAAAAGTCTTCAAAATTGCATATGGTTTATGAAAGATTAATCACAAGGACCAAACATGTGACGAAGTATCACATAAACTAACTAGCCAATAACAACTATCTTCATTTTCATTTCTCCTTCAGAATGTTTAAGATGATGTAGTTGAAACTTACATTAAGTGACCAAAGTATAAGGTTTTTTTTGTGCCAGTAATGTTGATTTCCAGTTCCACAACAAAAACTCATTTCTAAACCATAAGGATGCTCGACCTCTTAACACTTACATTGCTATGATTAATAACAAAAAATTACCAAAAAAATGTATAATTATCTGTACAAAAATAAGGAATAGATTTTCCCGCCTTTATATTTGAACAAGGAAACTTTATGACAATTGTTTCCCTTCATCCTTTACATATATACGCTGAAGTTCACAAGTAGCAGCTAAGAACGATTCTGAAGCAGAGAAAAAATAGTGCATGTGAGCAGGAAGGCATTGTATCAAAACATATCGAACTGTCACTCACTGGCAACTAAACCAAATAACTTGAATTACCTTTCCAAAAACGAAAAGATTTGTGCATGTTGTTTAACAGTGGGCACATTTTCCTCATATCCACTTTGGGCTAAAGCTGGATGGCAACCAATATGCAAAGTTAGAGCATTCAAATGCAATAGAGGGGACTCAAAAACTTAGTGGATTCTATTAAAAAAACAATGGTACGTTGTGAATAAAATCAGGTTTCTCTATGTATAACACGCGTAAATCTGAGATTAATTAAGTCTCCTAATCAACCTTATGTATTCCTCTACTTCACTTGTATTCTGTGAAATGACAAAATGATTGGATCATTTCTTACCAGAGGACTTGTGTATGTTGCTCATTAATTTAGGGCCACATACATTATATATTAAACATTTGCATATGCACACAGCATTATTATACATATCCACACAGCATTATATATATACACACACATTCACCTGCATATATGACACATCATATTTGAAATTTATCATAAATCCTTGAGCTCTTCAACTTTGGGGATTTAGTCAAACCATTCTCTTAATAAATAAAGTTAATGGGTGAACTTAACCATGCTAGCAAAACAAAGTAGCTCAAATTAGGTAACCCAAATCTAGAATTTTTCATAACACACGCCTACAAGTTAATCACACAATTATAAGCTCAGAGGTCGGAATATGAGAAATAACATTAAGAAAGGGTTCAGCATTGTCGTTACTGGATTTGAACACTCTGTCATTCTTTCTCTTCAATAATCTGTCAAAACCATGGCAAAGGCTTAAAAATAAAAACAAAATAATATTAAAATGATGCATTTTTATTTTAAACTACACATTTCAAAATTATGTCATTTTGCTTCAACTTTAAACATGGATGGTTGGATTAGAAAAACAAGATCTACAGAAGATCCTGTTTCGTCGATACCACCTCAATACACCTGACCTTGAGCCATTTGAATTTTGAAGCACCATGAAACACCATGGTATGCACTTTAACTAGCAGCCTCACTACACACAAATAAACCAACAACAAGAACTTGTAAAGAATCATTAAGTAAAAAAATAAAATCCAAAATGAAACTATAGAAAGTTATAAACAATTAAAATTAGAGAAAAAAATGACAAGATAATCACTGGAAATTCCACATCATGAATTTATGATTGAAGCAAATTTGAGTTTCTCACTCAAATCACCATCTCTAATACATATAAATATATACCAACACCAAGAGTTGGCAAAAGGATCATTATTCCAATTAGTTAGTTACATGAATTATGCAGAAGATTGTTTTTATGATGAGTAAATAGCAATTCTAGCTTTCCACAGTCACCGACTACTCTCGACACTCTTAGGAATTTTGTTTGAAGGGGTCATTCAATTCCCCTCCCCCCCTCCCCAAGTTAGAATTATATCAAACTAACCTCAAATAGATGAAATTATTCATAAAATAAAAATTCTTTCAACTCAATGGGGTCACAGTACACCAAGCGCGGCCCCTGAAATTATTTTTGCTCAATGGGATCATAGTAGAGTAGTTAGTCATCTATCATGCATCAAATTTAATTTTGAACTTTCACATGAATGATTGACAAATCAAGGCAATTATCTTTGCTTATTCATAGTGAAAATGTAGATATTCCACTATCCGTTGTCTTCAAAAACAAAAATCCAACTGACAAAACCTTATTTAATTATCTTTTCTATTCTGCAGTTTAGATGGTAAGAGCAACAAATTCTTTTCCAAAAAGATTTAATTTCCAACCAAAGAGGAACAAGTCCTGCAAGTAAAAACCTCAATCAAATCCTTTCATACAACTTCGAACTTTAAGGTTTCAAATTCCCATGAGAATTGCTAAGAAAGCAAAGGAATATGAACCAAATAAATTTTACTCAAACGAATCTTCATCAATCTTCAACGAGTGAAAAAACTAATTTCTCCCAAGTAATACTAAAGTTTTCAATCACTTTTCTCAGCAACCAACATACCCAAGGAGGCCACATTTAAATACCCAAACAGTAACCCCCTCCTCAAAAAAAAAAAACTTAAATCCAAGTACTTAAATTCCTACATCTCCTCGTCAACCAAGTAATGCGTCCACAGTTCTACATATAACATAAAATCAAAACATAGAAGGAAAAAAAATGAACAAATAAAGATTAACCACGCAGGTAGGGGTGGTATAACTCTAGGTTGCACCACATTTAAATACCCAAACAGTAACCCCCTCCTCCAAAAAAAAAAATTAAATCCAAGTACTTAAATTCCTACATCTCCTCGTCAACCAAGTAATGCGTCCACAGTTCTACATATAACATAAAATCAAAACATAGAAGGAAAAAAAATGAACAAATAAAGATTAACCACGCAGGTAGGGGTGGTATAACTCTAGGTTGCAAGGTGTGTACATAAAAAAAAATTGTGTTAGTTTGGTACATGAAGAGAAGTATGCCATGAAGAGAAAAATAAATAAATCTAACAAGCATTTAAAAAAAAAAGTTTTGAACTTTTAATTAGATCCCAAATTATTAAAGTTTTAAGAATTTTATTGATTGATATAAACAAGTAAATAAAAAGCAAAAAATAAAAGGTAGGGAGCAACACTTAAAATTCTTATAATAAATGCCAAAACTAATCAGCAGAAATTGTGGGCAACACAAGAAAAAAAAAATGCATAGATATGATGTGACAAAATACACAAACTTTAAAATAAGCAATGCATAAGTAGTTGGATTGACCACAAATGGTAATAACATAGGATTAAACAGACAAAGAACTTAAGAGCAGTGGTTTGATTGACCATATATGTCAATAACACTATCTCTTAAACACCATTAGCTCCATTACCCCTTGAAGAAAACAACTCAAAAAAATAAAAAGCTGGAAAACATAATTGTTGAATTGAAGATCGATATTGCTAAACTAAGTAAAGAACAAGACAAACAATATGTTTGAGTAATCTAACAAATAACATACAGATCGAATAAAAAAAGGTTGATTGAGAGAGAGAAATAGAACTGAGACCTTTTCCAGGGATCGCGTTGGGATTTGGCGGAGACGAAGCGCTAAAGAGATGTGTGAGCTTCAAACAAAACAAGTAATCACAGAAGTGGAAACCTTAGAAATCAAAATCAAAATCAAAGAGATGAGAGAGAAGAAACTGAATTAATCGAATAAATTCAATAAAATGTTGCTATGTTTTTTCATGCATATCTGAATAAGTTAATCGAATAAGGCATGTAATTCAAGGCTCTCATATTCCCAAACTCCAAATAGATATGCAAACACCAAATTAATCAACTAGAGACTGAAAAAATAGATATGCAAGCAACAATATATACCGAATTAATCGAATGAAGAACCTGATTCAAAATCAAAGAGAGATGAGAGATGAAAACCCTAGAAATCAAATCAAAATCAATTCAACAAGGGAAACTTAATTGGTAAATTATGAAAACAAATCAACTGATCTCCTATACCTTTATTAACTTATGTAGATTAGACTTCAAACCAAATCAAGGACCCAGATACCTTTATTAAATCCAATTGACATAGGTCAATGAACATATAATCTAGTATGATAGCATCACATTATTTATTTCCCTCACATGATAAGTATTTATAAGCATGCTTACGTAGATTAGACTTAAAACCAAATAGAGGACCCAAATACCTTCATTAAATCCCATTGACACAGGTCAATGAACATATAATCTAGTAGATGACAGCATCACATTATTTCTTGCCCTCACATGATAAGTATTTATAAGCATGCTTACGTAGATTAGACTTAAAACCAAATAGAGGACCCAAATACCTTCATTAAATCCCATTGACACAGGTCAATGAACATATAATCTAGTAGATGACAGCATCACATTATTTCTTGCCCTCATATGATAAATTTACAATACTCAAATGTTAGGTGAAAATGATGACTTATCTGGCCCGAAAGTGGCAAATTCTTGCTCAATCCAACTTGAATTTGGGATTTTTGTGTAAAAATCAACACAAACCCTATACCAAGTGTGGGAAATCAACACAACATTAACTCAAATTAAACAACAAAAATCATATAAAACCCTAGGGCAAGTGTAAGAAATGGGGAAATAGAGGAAGGGATAGAGAGAGAGAGAGAGAGAGAGGAGAGAGAGAGAGAGAGAGAGAGAGAGAGAGAGAGAGAGAGGGAGACCTAGATGCACAGAGAGGGAACGAGAGCCCCATCGACAAATAGAGATAAAGACTGAGAGCGACAAAGAGGGATAGAGACCGAGAGAGAGAGAGAGAGACCGAGATGCACAGAGAGAAAGAAAGAGCGCTCCATCGACAGATAGAGATAGAGACTGAGAGCGACAGAGAGGGATAGAGACCAAGAGCGACAGAGCGAGAGAAACATACCTGTGATTAAGTGGCCTGGTGCTTTACAGCTGGCGGTGGCGATGTGCGACGGTCTCTCTCGCCGGTGGCCAATGATGGTGGTGAACGGGGTGAGGCTTGGTAATGTCGAAAGAGAAAGAAATTTGTTTGAGACAGTATGTATCGTGTGAGTGTGTGTGAGAGACAGATATCGGGCGCCAAATTATATTGGTTTCCCTTTAAAAAACAAAATTTCAACTTTTAGCGACTATTTCACATTTTAGTCGCCAAATAGTATTGAATAACGACAACCAGTTTTGCAACCAAAAAATTATGTATTAGCGACTAATATATTGGTAGCCAAAAGTATCTTTTGGCGACTAAACTATATTCTTGTTGGCAAATCAGCTTGTTCTGCGACTAAACTTAGAATTAGTAGTGTAAAATATTAACTTTTGGCGACTAATTGTTTTTTAGTCGCCTATAACTATATATTTCGCGACTAAATTTTTTTTTAGTTGCCAAAAAACAATGTATGTTGACTAAATTAAAATGGTAGCCAAAATTTGAACCTTTGGCGACTAAATTTGTTTTGGTCGCCAGTTTGATGTCATGGGTGCTAAAGACTTTCAATGACACTTTGATGTCATGATAGACAATATTTGTGACACTATCAAGTGCCATTAAAAAAAGACTTAGTGGCACTTCAGTGAAATTTGTAAGTGCCATTACACCATCAAGGCTAAAGACTTTCAGTGACACTTTGATATCATGGTAGACACTATTCGTGACGCTATCAAGTGCCATTAAAGAAAACGTACAATCTAAAAAATGTCACTGTATGAATTGTTAATGGCGCTTGTTATGCCACAATTGATATTTTCAACAACTTCATAAATGCCACTAAATCCAATCATTTGTCACATTAAATGGATATAAGTGTCATTGGAACTTATTCTAATGACACTTTGCAAAGCTACTACCACTACTACAAAATGCCACTTTAGTATTCTTTTCATTGACACTTTTAAAAGCCACAACTAAGCATGTGTAAATGCTTATAAAAATTGAATTGATTTTATTAAAAAAAATTGAATATTAATTGTCGCATCCTATATTAATTTGACATTCATTCATTCTGTAATATTTTCATAATAATAAACAAATATTACCACCATATGATCATCACATCAAAAACAAAAAAAAATTCAAACCAAAAAAGAACATCAAAAAACATACAAATTTACTTTTTATAATTTTAAATATAAACAAAAAAGTTATAATTTATTCAAAATCTTGATACAAAACTCATAAATTAATAAAATATATGTGATGTTATTCAAAATCATATTTTACATATTAATACCCAAAATGATCAAATTAAAAGAAAATATATGCAATGAAAATGAGGATGAGCGCCATGAAATTAATCAGTGTGTTTGGTTTCAGTTTTTTTAATTCAGTTTTCTTAAAATTAAGTTTTTTGTTTTTCATGTTTTTAGTGAATATTTTTAAAATTTTAAATAATTTTTTTTTAGTTTTTTAGATGCACCTTACTTAGATGTATTTAAATAGTAAAATATTTGTAAAAAAATATTTTAAAAAATTAATAAATACATAAAAATATGAAAAATTTATTAAATTTTTGTATTTTTGATATTTAGTAAATTTTTTAAAGATTTTTTTTTATAAATATTATACATTTTAAGTGTATTTATCTTAGATGTGCCTAAAAATTTTAAAAATTACATATAATATTAAAAAAATCAATGAAAATAAAAAATAAACTATTGAAAATAAAAAAATAAATTTTTTTGAAAAGTGAATTTTAAAAATTAAAACTAAATAGAGTGAATGGAATTATTAGGGCTAGGAATAGATTGTGTGAGTAAATACATAGGCCTCGTTTGGGAAGTGGCTATTTTAGTAGGTTATTTTAATTTTTAGCTATTTTTGTAGGTTAAAATTTTTGTGTTTGGGAAGATGATTGGATTTTTTTGTGGTTGGATGTGATGTTTGTGAGAGAAAAAGTGAAATGATTATGGGTTTGATGTGATATTTTGTCCTATTAACTATATTAGCCTATTTTGTCTTTTTGTAATTTTTAGCCTAAAATAGGCTATTTTTTTTCTTCCCAAACACCGGTTGAGAGTTTGTTGGTGAGATGGTAAACTCACGGGTTGGTTTGGGTTTATACTTTATACAATTGGATGGTTTGATGGTTTTTTTTTTTTGGATAAATTATATTGGCTTTCTCTGAGAAAACGAATCAAAAATACACAAAAATAAGAAAAATGTACTGAATTTTTTTTTGTTGGTATCTAATGGATTTTTTAAAGTTTTTTACACAAATATTATACTTTTTAAGTGTGTTTATATATTAGGTGTGTCTAAAAATTAAAAAATTACATAAAATATTAAAAAAATTTAGTGAAATCAAAAAAAATACGAAAAATGAAAAAGTAAAATTCTCTGAAAAGTGAATTTTAAAAATTAAAACTAAACAGAGTGAATGGTATTATTAGGGCTAGGAATAGATTGTGTGATTAAATACATAGGCCTCGTTTGGGAAGTGGCTATTTTAATAGGTTATTTTAATTTTTAGCTGTTTTAGTAGGTTAAAATTTTTGTGTTTGGGAAGATGATTGGATTTTTTTGTGATTGGATGTGATGTTTGTGAGAGAAAAAGTGAAATGATTATGGATTTGATGTGATATTTTGTCTTATTAACTATATTAGCCTATTTTGTTTTTTTGTAATTTTTAACCTAAAATAGGCTATTTTTTTTCTTCCCAAACACCGGTTGAGAGTTTGTTGGTGAGATGGTAAACTCACGGGTTGGTTTGGGTTTATACTTTATACAATTGGATGGTTTGATGGTTTTTTTTTTTTGGATAAATTATATTGGCTGTTTGGGAAAATATAAAGTAGCATTTGATTTAATTTTAGAATTATAATTTGATAATAAAATTATATTTTGAATTTGTGAATTATTAAATCATGATTTAAAAAGAGAAAATTTGTTTGATTATGCATTTTAAAAAGAGTTTTGAATAGAATTTTAAATTTTTTAAATAGGTTTTAAAATGAGAAAAGTTATTTGATTATGAGTTTTAAAAAGAGTTTTCAAAACTTAATTCAAAAATTTATAACTCATAACCAAATCTGCAAATTCAAAATTTAAAAACTCTACTCTACCAAACATGTATTGGAATTTGTATTCAAATTTGGCCTTGGAATCAATTTTTAAAAATTTAACTCAAACATAGCATTCAAATATAAGGATAGAATTATGATTTGAAACTTAAGCCAAACAAAGCCTAAGTTGCTTCACAATATTAATAAAATTATCATAAATGTTACGGGCCCCCTTTTCCCCCCACCCCCTCTCTCTCTTTCATTGGTTACATTTTTTTTTTTTTCTTTCTTTTCTTGCTCCTCTAAGCACCACCCATCACGTGTGTGTGGGGTGGTGGGGGTGGTGATTGGAGGGGTCTCTATCATGGCTCTAAAATTATATTGATCTCACTTTTAATAAGACTAAAATAATCAAAACTAATTCATATAATGTAAAGATATAAAAATAAATTAGAAAAAAAATTAGCATTTCAGTGTAAAAGTTATGATAAAATCATTTTTTTCATCTATTAAACAAATGAATTATTGATGAAAAGAGATTAAAACCTCGTTTGGCATGCAATAGTTTTAACTTAAAAGTCAAAACGTTACTAAAAAAATCAAAAAGTCTATAACCAATACCAAAAAGTCAAAAATTCTATTTTCTCTCTACTTTTTACACATTTTTTCGTAAAAAAATCAAAACGTCATTCCAAACATATTAGTATTTTTTACCTCATATTTTAGTCAAAAAGTCAAAAAAATTACTAAAATAACATATTTCTAAACGAGATTTAAGTGTTATGTAAATTAATATTTAAAAAAAAAACTAAATATAGTTTTGTCAAAGTAACTTATTATAGGTCAATGTAATTTGCCTTTTTTTAAGGTTAAATTACAAATATACCACTTGAGATTTATTTACAGATTGTTCTATGTAGTTTAAAAAATTACAAATATTCTTTTATTAGAATTTTTTATTTAACAGAATTAACAAAAAAAAATAAAATTTGTAATTACTCTTTTATAAAATAATAAAATTATATGGATTATTAATTGAAATATATTTATTATATTATTAAAAATTATGAATTGACTTGATAATTTATTAATAATTGCTCTTAAATTAGTGGTCTGTGTCACCACTATTTTTAGAAACAAACCTTAATAAGGGGTTGTTTAGAATGACCTAAATAAGTGTACTTTTGTCTTTTTACGAAAAGATGTGCAGAAAAGTAGAGAAGTGATGTGATGAAAAAAAGATAAAAAGATAAAAAGAAAGATCATTTTAGAGTTGTCAAACTTGACCTAAGTGCATTTGTAATGTAAAACGACATCGTTTATATGACTATCCTTCGTTAGCGTCGTAATTAACGGACTAAACTTTTGAAACAACGCCGTTTCCAAGGTCCCACAATCAGCAATCAAAAAGAATCTTCTAATCCCATTGTCTTGTTTCACACTCTGCAGCCCACTTCAAGCTCTCTCTCTCTCTCTCTCTCTCTCTCTACATGCATTTACACAATCACATATCCATTTTAGCCCTGTACAAGACTCATTTTTCTGTTCCTCTAGTCTAGGTTTCATTTTTTTATTTACCTTCTTGTTGTGGGAGAGGCAAAAAGTGGGAGAATTATGAGGGTTCCATTGGGGCCAGTGATAGGGAGGTACCCTACAGCCAATGGAAGTGATGGGCAGTTGGATGGGATCATAAGGCACAACAGAAAATGCAGAGATGTTCCCTTTCTTCTTCTCTTTATTGCCTTTTGGGTGGCAATGATTGTTAACTCTGGCTTTGGGTTCAATCAAGGTAACCCACTAAGGTAATCTAAACAACCAATCATGTAATTTGGATGCTGAGACACATATATTTCACTGACTTATCTTTTTCTCCAAGATGGGTTCTTAATGGTTTCTTTAAATTTTGATTTCAATTTGCTTGTTGTGTACTTTCCCTGCTGAGTATCAGCTATTTGAAGAAGTGATTGATTCAAAAATTGTAATCTTGAATGAATGAGATTAGTAGTAGATGACTGCAACTGAATTTTACTGAGGATATTTGAAACTAGTTGCTGAAATTCTTTGAATAGCAGTGTATTTCTAGTGTGGATTAAAAAACCTAAGGGTAGGGAAAAGTGTTAGGGATGATTTGAACTTGATTGGCAAGGTTTAGGGGATGAAAAAGGGTATATTCTATCCCTGTCAATAGCAATCTGAGAAGGGTTATCGAAGTCTGTCTGAGAATAAAGAAACCAAGAGCTTACCCTCGCAAGAGTTAAGCAATTCTCACACAAAACATAGGATAAATTACGCTGATAGTTCTTGTATTTTTGTCTGTGTCATTTTGGTCCCTGAAATCTCAATAGGCTTGATTTTGATCCTGAATTTATAATTTTGTATCAATTCAATCCAGTTACTTATAATTATTAGTATTTTTTAACAAAAATTATGCATATAAGTGACATATATCATACTTTAGAGGCAAAATTATAAACTTTTTCAACTCGGTAAGTTAACTTTAACCAATTTAATGATCATTTTTTTTGTCAAAAAACACGAATGACATTACAAATTGGACCAAATTGATGTAAAATCTAAAATTAAAGGTCAAAATTGAGTCAATTGAAAGCGTAGGGACCAAAATGACACAAGAGGCAAAATATAGGGACTACCGGTGTAATTTACCCCAAAACATAATATCAACTCTCCATTAAATCATTGAGATTACGCATGTATTTATTTATTAGTTTTTATTTTATTTGTTTATTTTTTTGCACAAGGTAAGATGTTAGAGAGTTAGTAGTTAGATTACTACGAAGGCCGATGTCTCTCCATAGACTCAAACTTGAAACCTCACGCTAGCACCTAAGTGCCCTCTTAGCACCACTTGGGCTATAACTCGGTCTGTATTTATTTACAAGGACTAGGATTTCAATTTAGAAACTAACAATATTTGGTAACTAGAAATCTTCTAGATCAGGTAGCACTCCAAATAAAATTCACATAACATTACTTGACCCAAGTTATGACTCATGGACTATGACTACTACTCACATCCAAAAATTATTGAATACCAAAAAAACCCATGATACAAAACTAATAAAACATAATAAATTTGATTAGCAGAATAAAACTCGTACAGATAATAAAACATGAGTCAAAAAAGACTCATGACTTAATTATTTGAGGTTCCAGATGAGCCCTGGTCTTGATGGCAACCAAATTCATATTTTTTTCACGTCTTGAATTTGTTTAAACTCAACTTCATCAAGTATGATGTGGCTGTGCTTGTCTTGATCAACATCCTTTCAAACACCTCGCCACCAAATTGTTTGAGGTTCCAAACGAGTCCCAGTCTTGATGGCAACTAAATTCATATGTTTTCACATCTTGAATTTGTTTAAACTCAACTTCATCAAGTATGATGTGGCTATGCTCGTCTTGATCAACATCCTTTCAAACACCTCACCACTAAAGTTATATATATAATTTTTCACAAAAGCATGCAAGCTTAAGGTAAGGTTCTACATCCAACATAAGAATTTCTACCTCCTTGGGCTGTAGTAAACCCTCTGTTCCATGTTAAATCCGATGTTTAATGGGAGGAATGTAAACTACTTTCTTATGCTCTGGGATGTCCCTTGTAATCAATCTCCCAATCTGATATATATTCATATACATGCATATATTTATTATGTGTGATCTTTTGTTAAAAGTATTTTTATTTTCATTTTGTACATATTAAATATCTATATATTTCTCTAGGCTAACACATGGTTTAGACTACAAAGGAAATGTATGTGGTGACAAGCATGCAAACCCTGATCTTCGTGGACTAGAAGTCAGATATTGGGTAAATCCCAACCAGGTTTATCAAAGTGGATTAAAGAAGAGCCAATTCAAACTAGAGGATGCTAGAAGCATCTGCTTGAAGAACTGTCCTGTTGCATCAGAAGATACTCTCAAATGGGTTTGTGATTATCCAGAGGGAGATATTCACTTGTCAATAAAGGAATGGGTTCACCGGAATTATGATTACTTCGACTTCCTTACCCCAGAAATGAGAAATGCTTCATTACAACTTCAAGGTCCCTGTTACCCTATCATTTTCCCAACTGTAAATGGTAAGTGGTAGTAAAACTTGTTATATTTTCACTAGGGCTTTCTTATGAAAGTTGATAATGTTGATAGGTGCATCTAAGAGTCACCTTTGTCGAGGGGAAGGCTCAAAGCTGTATCACAATTGTGCTTTTGTTTTCTTATGTTTATTTTAAGTGTCTAGTATGATAATAGAGGAAAATTTTCTCTATGTTTAATATTTTTTTGACCCCTTTAGTCAATTATTCATCAAGTTTCTGGTCTTTTTATTTTTTTATTTTTATTAATTTGATGATAGGCTTATTTCCTAGTGTCAAACTACTTGTTAGATTTTCCATTTACTCTTTTATTTTTTTCAGTCTTCTGGAGCTGCCAATTTATTGCACGTGCATCAAATGTGTCTCTGAACCAGTGGCACCAGATGGGAGGAGTAACTGTCAGTGAAGACATTTTAATAGATAAATCTATTCAGGAATTTATCAATTCTAGATCATCTGTCTTGAAGGTTAGGGAGTGTGAACCTCATGCTTAGATGGGCCTGTGAACTTTTATTCTTATTTTTTTCTGTCAAATATGACGAATGCTTGCATTTGTGAAAAGAAATTTCTTTAAAAACATTTTCCTGCAAATTACATCTAGCAAGTCCCCACTCTATAGAAAAAAAATGATAATTACTCTGTTAGGGTGCTTCGAAGAATGTTAATGCGTTTGCAGAAAAAAAAAAAAAAAAAAAAAGAGAATGGAAAAAGTCATTTGATGAATTATTTTCACTGAAAAATTCTTGTGGAATGTTTTTTAACGAATTATGTACAATTTGAAATTTGGAGGAAACATATTGCTTGCTATCTATGTTGTTTTAATACTAGAAAGCTTGCTCTATGGTCTTCATATTTACTGAACCTATAAAGGCCTAGACAATTACTTCCACGAATTCTTCTAGCTCAAATATACAAGTAATATTAAAATGCCAGTTCAAAAGGGCCACAATATTCTACTTTCAAATTCTCTGCCTCGAGGAATTTCTGTGATGGGCCAGTCAATAAACTCCAAAATATCTATGTCATGTAGTGCAGTGGTGAATACAGTATTTCATTTGATCCTTGATGCATCTGTTTCTATGACTTCTCACCGAGTCATGTTACATATAATATACATCTTTTAATTTCTTATAGTTTGAGATTTTTTTGATCTACTTGTTTTTGCAGAGGTACGTTGCTGATATTGGAAAAGCATGGCCAGTCCTGATTGTTTGTGGAGGAATCATACCGCTTTTCTTTTCTGTGATCTGGCTGTTAATGATCCGTCATTTTGTTTCTGGGATGACTTGGATAACAGTTTTCTTCTTTAATGTTCTTATAATATTGGTCACTATGTTCTACTACTTAAAAGGTTAGTTCAATGTTTTGTTGCCTGTGCTGATATTTATCTTAAATACCAGTACTGCATTAGTTTCTTAAAGGACTTTAGTTATTCTACGATTGCAGTTGTTAATGTGGAAATATCGTTCAAATTGTAAAATATGCATCATCCTGCAGAATATGACGCAATGCAATCTTTTACTCAATATGCTTGTAAAAGCACATGTTATAAGTTTTTCATGCCAAAGAACAATTCTCCATGATGGTATAAATTTGTCACATATTTCACTGATTTTCCTACGCTGATATTTCCTTTTCAAATTTTATTTGTAATTCCATTAAAATATACCACTCTCAATTAAACATTAGAAAACTTCGACCATAACTATAGGTGCCTTGACCAATTGCCTACCGTTAGGAAATCGACAATTCCTAACCAAGATCGGTGAGACATAAAATAGCAAGTAAGAAAAATAAAACTACTCGAATCAATCACACATATACAAGAATACAAGGATTTACATGGTTCACTCTAGAATAGAGCTACGTCCACAGTCACTGTAGTTTCACTATGATCAGAAAACAATTAAAACACTCTTACACAATACAAAAAGCGCCCCTCATCTATATAAAGCATAGAAATTAGGCCCGAGCCCTCGATTGGATCAAGTGCCTAGTGACCAACACTTATCAGGGTCCACAATACCTAACAGTACCGTCCTCATTCCTAATAGTACTGATATTGTCCACTTTGAGCTAGGCCCTTACTGCTTCAAAACACACCGTTTCTTGGATGGATGTGAACTCAATTATTTTTTTTTTGAGAAGTGTAAACCGACTTATGTATCCTAGATGAAATTATAAATAATGCTAAATAAAGTGAATCTTACAATTCACAATTCAATACTATTCATGATTTGACAACAATGCTTAGGTACATTACATATATCAAACGAACTCTGTTTTTGCAGAGATTCCCATTAGGTCTTCTATTCTATCCAAGCTTGTTAAACCACATGCCTTGTTATTGCTTTAGCAGTCACAAAAGATATCGAGCTAACTTGTCATTTATAACTTGTTTTCTTGTAGCTGGATGGATTGGAAATGATGCTATCTCCCCGATCATTGGTGAACATGATCCTTACTATCATTTATCAGGGAGGGTGGGTGCCATTTCAATAACAAAGCTCTTTTAACAAGAGGATTCCAATTTATTTGATGTTATTGAGTGTTTTCTCTTCAGGAGAAAAATCATCTCCAAGCTGTTGCAGCTCTTATGACCATTGTAATGGTTATCAGTGTCCTCTCGTCAATTGCCATTGTCCGGCGCATCCTTATGGCGACATCTGTGTTGAAGGCAAGTATAAAGAAAAAGTGTCTTGCTAAGAATGTCTAATATTCTTAACCTAAGAAAACACAGATGCATGACACGATACGGACACAAAAAAATTTCAAAAATACAGGACACGACACGACACGTGGTAGACAAGTGCAAAACATATAATTTTATATATTTATTATATGCCTTGTGTTTAAATGTTGTATATCTATTTTCATCAGATTAATCAATCTTGGGTATGCTACTTCAATGAAATAAAAAATAAAAATAGGGACACCACTGTCCCCTATCATGTCTCAGTGTGTTCCCAACATGTCCATCGTGTGTCCCCATCGTGTCACTTCCTCCAACATGTCAACGTGTCCGTGTCGGACATGTGTTGGACACCGGTACATGAGCTCCAGATAGGTGTCCGTGCTTCATAGTTCTTGACTTCTAGATACTGAGTACGGTTTATCAAACAACATAGTTTCATTGGAAGATGACATTGTCCACTATTCGATAATATGGAAATCCATAATTGATCAGATTATAGAAAACATCATATTGGGCATTACATTTAAATTTATTAGGAAAAACAATGAGTAATAGTCTACTTCTGAGAAAAATGAGTCACAACACAATACTTAGTGTTCTACGCAAGTTGATTTTCACAATTCATTTGAGCTAATTTCAAATACATTACAAATCCGTGAAATTTTGAGGAGTTTGTTAGGTTTTATCCATCACAGCAATCTCAATCATGTTTGACCTTTAAAATATTTTCTTTTTCAATTATTTCAACAAATTTCGTAACATTATACATCATTGATGTTATATTATCAGAAGAGACTTGATTCGCCCACCTTTGTATTTATTCAGCACTTTGTGTTACTCTCTTCAAGCATGAGTCTAGTCTGTGACAGTCTACCATTATAGTCCGCCTTCAAATGTGCGTAGTCATTAATAAAGATTCAGAGTTGCTATGTCTCTGTGTGTGTGTGTGTGTGCGCGCGCGTGGTCTAGAACAACTAAATGTCTGTTAGTTGCATTCAAGGATCAAAAAATTGTTTTGGTCAACTTCGAAACGGAAACGTTTCAGAAATATATGGAAAATGGCATAAGAATTTGGAAACATAAATAAATATTTCAAAACAAAAACTAAAGCTACCATACATGTTAGTACATTCTTAACAACTAAATAGTTGAATATGATGAGGTCTATATATTCATAATACAAAAGGTTTAATGGCTTAGTTGGGATGGGGGGTTTCATTGTAAGAAAAAATATTAGAAAGCACAAAATTGTAGTAGCATTACGGCTGAGAAAAGAAAGAAAAAAAATGTACTAGTGGTAATCTTGTGAAGAAAAAAGTACTTTACGTTATCTCCTTATCTCCTTCTCTTCCCTTCTCCTTTCTAGTTTCTCACATTCTGTAATAAATTAATTTTTTTTATTTTTTCAAATCTTTTCTTTTGACAAAAAAATGAATTTTGAAATGACCATTGTTGGATATTCCTAATAGGTGTTGAAAAAACTTGTTACTTCGTTATTTTTTATGGTGTTGCAGCACGCTTTAGTGGAAACATTGGAGAATTTCTGTATTCTACTAATGTTTTTTGCGGTTTCTTAGGAAACAGAAACATATCGTCTGTTTCAATGGAAATGAGACGAAATTTCATTCCTTGGCAAAGTTTAAGTCCTGATTGAGTAGTGTAAGATGAACTATGCAAACCATACACATTCTTACATATCACTCAATTTATATGCAGGTTGCTTCTAAAGTCATAGGAGAAGTTCAGGCTGTAATTGTTTTCCCTGTTGTACCATATACCATTCTGGCAATCTTTTACATGATCTGGTTTTCTGCCTGTATCTACATTTACAGCTCTGGTCAAGTTGTCCAGAACAACTGCAAGTCAAACTGTTGTGCTTATGATCTTGGCTCAAAGAGAGTACGCTGTGATCACTGCTGTGGTTATAGCATCCACTACACTCCTCATGTAGGGCTTGCCATTGCATTCCACCTCTTCGGGTGGTATTGGGCCACACAATTTTTCATAGCATGTTCTTCTACTGTCATCGCTGGATCAGTCGCTTCTTATTATTGGGCTCATGGTGAGCCACTGGTAAGCTTCTATGCGACTTATCTGAACACCAGAAACACATTATGTGTAAAGTTGACTTGACTTCATAGTGTGCTAACTATGGATCAGACAATTAGAGTGCATTAAATTGACAAAATCATACTCTATTATTTTTATTTTTTATTTTTTTCTTTTTTCTTTTGGGTCAATTTCACTTTTATCCCATAAACAATCAACATTTTTTCTATTATCCCTAAACTATCGATTTCATCTATTTAGTCCAAAGGTTTCTAAATTTAGTTGATGCAGTCCAAAGCCTAATTTGATGATCAAAAAGGTCATTTCAAAATTTAAACAATTTAACAATACAACCAAAACACCCATCAAATTGGTTGTGGTGTGTTGTTTGTTCAAAATAGTAAGAAAAATGAATGTTTGGTTGTATGGTTTAAGTTCAAATTTTGAATGACCCTTTTACCCACCACATCAAGCTTCAACAGTTACTGATTTGTACAATCGTCTACAATTGGACCACATAAACTGAAATTAGAAACTTTAGGAACTAAATAGATGAAATTGATAGTTTTAGGATTAAAAGAAAAAAATAGTGATAGGGGACAAACGTGAAATTAACCCTTTTTTCTTTTTTGATAAAATTGGAGTTATGTGCTAACAATGGATCAAACGATCAGAGTGCATTAAATTGACAAAAATCAGACAAATTTTTTTTTTTATGACAAAATTGGAGTTATCAACCACTCTATTCATTTCATGTTTATAACACATCCAAGGACTTGAATATTGTATGCAGAAAGAAATTTCATTTCTTCCAGTCTTCTCATCAATGAAGCGGCTCATGCGGTATAGTCTAGGATCTGTGGCTATTGGCTCTCTGATTGTTTCCCTCGTTGAGTCATCACGCTGGATACTCAAGTCAATCCGCAGGAAATTAAAATTTGCTAGTGCCAGATCTGAAAACTGGTTTGGAAATGCAGCATCTTTTTCTTCTCATTGCAGCCTTACATGTATTGAGTGGACCATCAAGTCTCTGAATCGCAATGCTTACATAATGGTAAGTTGGTTTATCTTGGAAATATAGTTGTCACCTTTGAAGCCTATATAACAAGATTTGATTCTAAATTTGAGTTTGATCATGGCACTAAAATCAAAATTTAATTCTATCGAACTCAAATGAGAGTTTGACTCAATTATATGTGTCAGCTAATATTTTAAAAGTATTTGATCTATGAAACATGTACACCTTTCTGTGAGGTCATGTACTGGTACCTGACACGTGTTGGACATAGACATGCACTGGACACATGTTGGACTGTTGGAAGAATCCCATTTTTTTCAGTCAGACACGAGGGGACACAGAGTGTGTTATTTTTATTATTTTATTATTAATTTTTTTTTATTGGAGTAGCATACCTTATATTGATGAATGTGATGAGAATAAATATTTGGGAGATTTATTAGGAAATCATATTTTAAGTATTTATATCCCAATTAGTCTATAACATATTCTTGTATTCCGATAAGTCTTATTATTTAGACATTTGATCCACCAAATCCTGATTCTCATATTTAAAGTATTTTATGAACAATTTTACTATTACAAATATTTTTTTAACAGTTCGCAACTTGGTGATGTGAATATTCATATTTTACAATGTGAATGTTCACATTGACGGTGTGAATGTTCACACCCAAAATACTCATAATAATATTCACATTGATAGTGTGAATGTTCACAATATTATTATTAAGAGTATTTCGGTAACTATGTAACCCATAGAACTTAATGAAACATAAAAAAATAACTTAGATTAAATGAAACATAACTAGGTGAAGAGGGATTTATGAATAAGTGCCCACAAATATTTAACATAGAATAAATATAGTATTCAAATATATGACATAATACACAAGTAAATGATTATCTATTTTGCACATGTCCCTCACATGTCATGTCCTGTATTATTTTCAAAATGGTGTGTATGTGTTTCCGTGTTTGTGCTTTCTAGCATTTGATGATTTTCCTGAATTACTTCTCTTGTTTCTTACAGATTGCTATAACAGGTAAAAGCTTCTTTACTGCTTCTGCAATTGCAACAGAGTTAATCAGAAATAATGTTCTTCGGATAGGGAAGGTGAATGTGATTGGAGATGTGATTCTCTTCCTTGGGAAATTGTGTGTGAGCCTTTCAAGTGCCATATTTGCATTCCTCATGTTGGATGGTCATAAATACAAATCTGCCCACAACAAGGTCTCCTCACCGTTGTTTCCAGTGCTAGTAAGTTCTCAATG
The DNA here is from genome assembly GCF_004153795.1 of Camellia sinensis. Lineage (NCBI taxonomy): Eukaryota > Viridiplantae > Streptophyta > Magnoliopsida > Ericales > Theaceae > Camellia > Camellia sinensis. The sequence goes on along the minus strand of NW_021024683.1, from coordinate 56,197 downwards.
GTTTGAATTACAATTCTTTGAATTACAATATTATATTTTGTGCAATTATATATAAAATTATGAAGGCATTACATATAATATCGGAGTTTATATGCAAAAATATATTGTTGTTGATACTATTTTCACATTCCATCTCCAACTAGAAATGATGTATGACTATGGTTTCCTTTTTGTGCCAACACTATGGTTGTGTTTGGTTTATGCATTTGGAAAGAGAAAGAAAAAAAGTAGGTGAAATATAAATAAAATATAATTACATTTAACCTATATTTCCCCTACATTTACATTTCCCTTTCCCTTTCTTTTTCCAAATCTATGAACCAAACATAACATATATAAATTGGTTTCTTGGTAATATTTGGAATACTTGTACATGCAACATTTGATGCCACTTTGTATTTTTAGACCATTTAGATATGGTTGAGTTTTCGTTTTCAATTTTCTATTTTCATTTTTCACAAAACTCCTGAACTTTTTGGGTTATTTACACCAAAACCCCCTCAACTATTAACACATATCACTTTACCATCCTCGAACCCATACATTTTGATCCCCTCAACTTTAAAAATGTGACTTTCACCCTCTCAGGACCACCTCCAAAAGGGGTTTATTTGTATGATTTTATATCTGAAGGGGTCAATATGTATACATTCATAGATGAAGAGGGTAAAGTGAAATTCATTAATAGTTGAGAGGATCTTAGTGTAATTAACCCAAAGTTTTTTAGCAAACGATTTTCTAAAATAGCTTTCAACAAGAAGAAAAAAAATTAAACAACCCACTTTTTTAGAAAACACCAAAAATTTGTTTTTGCACAAATATGAAAGTGATGTGAACACAACCTATCTTTCAAATTTTTCTTTGTTTTGTTTTCAAAAATATAGAAAACAAAAACAAAACCAATAAAACACAACTAAACGATTGTTATTGTGCCTTTTAAAGCATTTTCATCTCAACTTCCAGAACATGACCTCGTTGCAAACAATGTAATCACCGAGGTGATTATGATTATGATTATGGTTTAATTAATTTAAGAATTTGCAGTTTAAGATGTTATGACTCTGAAATTCAAATTCTCCATGACTTCCAACATTCTACTTCTATTTTTGTAGCAACTAATATTAAATTATATACCTGATAAATGTTTTCGTGCACATAGGTATGTTGGACTCTGAGCTATGTCGTTGCAACCCTTTTTTTCGCGGTGGTAGAGATGTCTATTGACACTATAATCCTTTCATTCTGTCAAGATTCTGAGGAGCATCAAGGCACTGCACAGTATGCTCCTCCTCTTCTTGTTGAAACTTTGAACGATCAAAATGAGATGCAGAGACTCGCTCAGTGACCCTCCACCTATACATATAATATTATTTATATATATTTTAAAATTTTCAGGTTCTGATTTCCTGGTTTTTGGTCTCCTCCAATTTACGATCTTTTTCTTTTTTTCTTTTTCCTATGTATATGATGATATTTTATAGATAGCAAACAGGGTCTTTATGAATTCACAATGTACTCTTCTCCATACATCCTCAACTATTGTATTACAGCAAAATGGGATCAGATCAAATGATCTTTCGTGATTGTAGTTTTTTTTTATTTTTTGGAAGAAATCTGTAGTATGCACCTTTAAAAAAAGGCACACGATAAGAAATGCCATGCTATTTTGTGGTGTTAGTTATGTTATCTTGTAATAAAAGTTACGAATGAGCAAATTTATGTTGTACATTCTAAAGTGAATGAATGTTGCGATTATATTACAAGCAGTGTGATGTAATTATTACAATCCATTTATGATGAGAAATTGCTATGAACTAATTTAGTGAAAAAAATTAGGGTAAATAATTAGTAGGGTTTAATAGTTGGACTTAATTCTCAGTAAAGTCTTATCAATTCGTCATTGAAATTAGTTTTAGTAAAATCATCGTTAAAAATGATTTTTTTTTTATATTTTCTAAATATGTTGTTAAATTAACAATTAGTGACATTTTTCTTTGACAATTTTTTGAAATTGTTGCTAAAACTTACAATTAGTAACGTTTTATGTGACAAATTTTTTGAACTGTCATTGAAAATTGATAATTAATAACTTTTTTTAATAATGTTTGATAAAAATGTCGTTAATTATCACAATACCTATTGAATAATAAATGTACTTTGCATGGAAGTCTCTCAAAAATGATATGTTGTAATGCTTGCTTTTGCACATATGAGAAAATCACTCTCTAACGGCCAAGAGGTCTTGACAATGTGAGCTCTATTGCCTGACTGCCTTATTTGGAGATTACATATTTTATTTAAAAAATCATTATAAATTGTTATATCATTTTTTTTATTTTTTTGTATATCTTTTTGTAGAAAGTGTAAAAATTATTAAAATAATATGTTTTCAGACGGGATTTATCCTTGATCCAACTTGATTTAAAATCGAGAAAGATATGATTTCATGATTCTCTTGCAGAATGGAAGTGGGACTCCATGAAGGCTATACTTGAGAATGTTGCCTTGTTTATAAAACACTATTTGAATTTTTATGATATGTTTTATTAGTGTCTTGAGGTCCATCGATGTGTATGTAAAGAAATCGTTTTAGTAGCAACCATCAAACAAATAAAACAAAATTAACTCGGTAAAATGTTATGATTATGTTATGTACATTATAACAATATATAATATACCTTTGTTGATAAAATATATATATATATATATATATGAATAAAGATTGAGACTCCCTTTCTCCTCCCCCCCTTTGTTTTTTGATTGGTCATTTTTTTTTTCTTCTCCTCCAATCACTACCCACCATGTGTGTGTGGTGGTGGGGGTTAAAGTTTGAGGGGGTCTAAATCACTGCTGTATATATATATATATATATAATATTTGAGAGAGAAGAGAGGGAATTGGAATGGATTCAGGTGGGTGTACATTTCATTGTGAATATGGGTAGATTTGGTAACAAGTGAGGTGTCCAAAAAAATATTATTAAAATTTAGGGTTTAGGGTTGGGGTCCAAAGAAATGGGGAGTCTAAAGAATTTTGATAAGTGCTAATAGCAGCACTCTTTTTTTATTAGTATCTTAAGGTCCATCGATGTGTATGTAAAGAAATCATTTTAGTAGCAACCATCAAACAAATAAAACAAAATTAACTCGGTAAAATGTTATGATTATGTTATGTACATTATAACAATATATAATATACCTTTGTTGGTAAAAAAAAAAATATATGTATATATATATAATATTTTTTTAAGAATGCACATTATATTATATGTAGGTAAAATAAATAAATAAATAAAATAAAATAAATTGGAAATGAGGTAGGGTAATGTAGACTGGGGCCGACCTTGAGTTTTTCCAAGCCCAAAGAAAACTTTAAAAATGAAATCCCTCTCTCTATCTCACACACAATGTAAATAAAATGATTAAATAAAAATTATATGATAAAAATTTAGTTACACAGATTAGGAAAAGAAATTTTTTTCATAAAAATTAAAAATGATAAAATATGAATAATGTTAGAGGCCTTTAAAACATCTTTTTAAATTTACCTACAATAACATGGTTTGAAATTAATTAGTTGATTGAAACTTAAACAAATATGTAATAGTGCACGGCATAAATTTAGGGGTCATATTTTAAGGATCTTAAGTATTCTTCAATAAAAATTGAACCAACTGTATCAATTAAATATTATTTTTCTTGCCTTTTTAGAAATAAAATTAGAATCAAACTTACATAATTTGACTTCTCTATTATTTGCTTTTCAGTTGGTAATATAGCCAATTCCTTCAAAAAAATTTGACATTGGTGACTGATAAGATTTAATCAATGTACTTTGAAAAAATATTTCTCCCAAGGCATTTGTAACTAAATATTATAGCCCTATTTGGTATGGCTCATTTCCAACTTATTTCAGCTTTTAACTTAATTTAAGCTATTTTGATGTGTTTGATTCAGCTTAACAATACAGCTTATAGCTTTTTGTAAGTCAAAAATTAACTTATTCTTTGAGTGGGGGAGGAGAAGCTTAATTTATAAGTCAAAAATCAGCTTATATTCACAGCTATAAGGTATAAGCTGTTAGGCTATAAATTATAATAACTTTCCCACAGCTCTACCAAATGAGACCTATGTAAACAATCTATATATTTAAAAAACAACAATTCATTACTTAGTTGAATACTCCAATTCATTTTTTCGATATTTAGTTGACCATCTATGTAACTAGGAAGTTAATGATTCAATTATTAAAAAGACAAATATTGATACAACTTTGCTATGTATCCTTATTAAATTATCAATTTTTTTGCAAATTATAAGACAAATATTGATACAACTTTGCTATGTATCCTTATTAAATTATCAATTTTTTTGCAAATTATACACAAGGAGAGGGCCCCACACTCCTGTAATTGATAAGAAATTTGATAATTCAATAGGAATCTCTATTATTTTTTATGTGGATAATTTTTCTCCCGTAATAGGAACTCTTTATTATGTTAATTGTTGGGTTGTTTGTGGTGTTATTAATTTCTTTTTTATTTTTATTATGGGGTTCTTTGATAGATTGGTTGTTGGACTATTAGATATTATGTGTTGTATTGTGATTAAACTATAATTGTCTACTTAGATATAATTATCTTATATTTTTAATCTCTTATCAATTGAAAAAAAAAAAAAAATCATTTTTTTATTTGATTATGAATTTTGATAAGTCAGAGTGTGCCCTATTTTTTAGTCTACATAAACTACAGAGTCTACGATGGTTAAAATTGTTTGGGGCACGTAAATTTTGTCAAAATTGTGTTATTAATTTTTTTTTTAATTTTTATTATGGGGTTCTTTGATAGATTGGTTGTTGGACTATTAGATATTATGCGTTGTATTGTGATTAAACTATAATTGTCTACTTAGATATAAATATCTTATATTTTTAATCTCTTATCAATTGAAAAAAAAGAAAAAAAAATCATTTTTTTATTTGATTATGAATTTTGATAAGTCAGAGTGTGCCCTATTTTTTAGTCTACATAAACTACAGAGTCTACGATGGTTAAAATTGTTTGGGGCACGTAAATTTTGTCAAAATTTGAGGACTCACGAAGGTTGTCTTGTTTGCCTTAGCTAAGGGCTACACTAGTGTGGATTATAGAAAGTTTGATTGTCGCCAACCACCATTTACAAGCGAAAATCACCTCCAACCACATCTTGTCAAAAATCACCTTCACCCGCCACCCCTAGTCTCCACCTCTGGTGGCAAACAACCTGTATGAAAGACTTCAAGAATGTCGTTGAAAAATTCGAAGATCTTCGAAGATCCTTGAAAAACAATTTCGAATTCTCTAGAAGATGATGAGAGGTTTAGATTCTTCAATAGTCTCAACTCAAGAACACAAAAGTGAAGGAGATGATGGAGATAAAAGATTGGGTGAAGAATAATGCAAAATGGCTAGAGAGAGAATAATGGCAAGACTCTCCCATGGATCTCTCACTTCACTTTCAAGGTTGATAATGGAGAAGGGAAATTAGTTCTTTCCCAAGAGTTAATTCTCCAAAATCCATCCCTTGTAAAGCTATGGGTGGGTGCTATTTATAGGCACCTCATGATGTAGGATGGATTCTCTCTAACCACCTTGTCCAAGGAGGTGACCTCTCCGAGGATGAGGAAAACCCCGAAGAGGAGATCAACCTCTCGGCGAACCCTTCTTCTTAGCCACACCTAACCAATGATCCCCAATCATTCCAAAGGGCCGAGGTTGTGAGGCCCCTGACTTTTTTTAAAACCTTATTAGGTCCCTAAATTTTGAATTATTATAATAAAGCCCTTAGTTAGTCGATTAATCGCAAATTAAGCCCTAGGACTGAAAACGCATCACGGGCGAATCCATACAAACCCTAATCGATCCTGGAAGCTTAGAAATCAATTCTAACACTCTAATATTAATTACTTAACTCTCAAATTTTAGATTAATCGCTCTAAACCTTAACTTTCAATTTTTACAGTCATCGTTCGGTTATTTGCCTTTAAATTCCTATTAATATAATGGATTTATTGTGATTTAGATTTAAAATTTAAAATTCTTGTTGCATTTTGATCCCTGTTGATGACATGCAGGACATTGAGAGTTTGGCAAGTAAATTTGGCCTTAAATGGACCCCTTCCTACTTCCTAAAAGGAAAAAAAAGGAAGAACATACATGTTGGCCAATGCCTCACAAAGGCTAACTCATTCAACAGTGCATATCAACCTTACATATAACAATTTTCTTCTAATCAACAGATATTTAGGTAGCATATGGTCAATTGTATTGTTTAATTTATATATCAAGAGAACGTGATAGCATAGATTGCATAGCCATGGCAGAATCAACTAGCATTCCTTGTTTCATTCTAAACCTATTTTGTTGTTATTGAACACGATACGTACACAGATTCTCTTTACATGGAAAGGAGAAGGAACAAAAATATTAGATTCATAGATTCACAAGCAGCAAATTATAGAAGCGTAAGAGAGTGAGTTAGTTCCCTTCGGTTTAATATCAATTTTTTCCACTGTTGGAATCACATAAAACAGATAAAAACAGACTCCAATCAAGTGAAATTGGCGCAGTAATCACAAGAAAACAATAATCACGTGAAAAGATATCTAGTTTCTTCCAATTTTCCTCCATTTTTCTCGAAAGCGAAACAAGAAGCAAATTAGGGAAGCGAAAAAAAAGAAGGAAAAGAGGAAAAAACTTCACTTGGAGATGGGAGAGCATTGGAGGAGAGAGAGAGATGATGGGTAGATCTTCTTGGTTGCATAGGAGTCGCGTGAGGATGCATTGGTCCAGAGGCCACACAACGAACGAGCTATCGAAGAAGAAAACGCCATTGGCTGCTATACCTAAACAACACAGCAGATTGACTCACTGATTGTATGAGAGACACGAGAGAGGCGGCTTTTAAAGGGGCATTTCCGTAAATAAGTCAAAATAGTAAATCAATTCCCAAACTTAACCTAGTTTTGAAAGAATTCTCAAAATAGGCTAAATTGTAATTCACAATCACGATTTCAACATGAAAAATGAGTGAGATTACTAATTAGTGCTATCACTAATGATGTGACAGTGGGCCCCACCAGGAATGATTTGATGTTTTGGCCTTGATGTTGTATTTTTTTTCTTTTTTTATTGAGTGTCATGTCACTAGTGGTCTTTTTAGAGGTCCAAAATTAGTGGTCTCTATCATTGTTGTTTCAACATATATGCGCCTGTCTCGCGTGGAATTTGGGAAGTCTTAAAATCGTGGTTACAAAACGCGCTTTTGATTAAGAAATCGCGGTTACAAAAGGCGCTTTTAATTTTTTTTTTTCCTTCTGAACTCGCTGTTCTAAACCACGCTTTTATCGAAAAAAAAATTTCTTCTGAACTCGCTGTTCTAAAAAAATTTCCTTCAAAACTCATAATCAAACAAATTTTCTCTTTTCAAAACTCAACTCACAATTCCATACCTAAATCACAAGTCCAAAAAGAGAATGACAATTTCAAAACTGAACCAAACGCAACCTAGATTGCGTACAGAGAGGGTAGACTTGGTGCAACCGACAGTCATGGAACCCAATTCTATGCTCACAAAAGGATTATGTTGCTGGTTTCCAGAAACAAAATATGCATGAGAATCAGTTTCTCTCACTCTCTCTCTCTCTCTCTCTCTCTCTCTCTCTCTCTAATTGGCATGCCATGCAATCATGCAAACTTCACTATATAAAGAGTTGACAAGGTAAGTTCCAAGCAAAGCATAACAATGGCTGCACCAAAATGGAAATACTTGGCCTTCATTCTTCTATTAAGCTTTCAACAATTTACTGCACACAGAACCCCACCCAAAGCTCCTTTGGCCGATAATCCCACTCATTACATTCTAGAAAGACCGGCCCCTCCTTCCTCTGCTGATCTCGCTCATACGGTTCCACCACAAGGTGATGATGATCCACCAACACCACCCCCTTCTCCCTCCGTTGATCACACTCATAATGTTTCAGATGGCATTGTCCCTCTTGGTGGTGGTGGCGGTGGTTTACCTAGTATTGGTGTTGGTAGTGAAAGAGGCGAAGGCTGGGGTAGTGGAGGCGGCGAAGGCTGGGGTAGAGGAGGCAGAACAGGCTGTAATGGAGGCGGCGAAGGCTGGGGTATTGGCGGCGGTTCAGGCAGTAGTGGAAGCAGTGGAGGCTGGGGTATGGGTGGTGGTACTGGCAGTAATGGTGAGAGGGATGTATGAATTAAGAACGGATTGAATTGTTTGTGACCCATTATGTTCATGGTGGTTTACCTAGTATTGGTGTTGGTAGCGGTTCAGGCGAAGGCTGGGGTAGTGGCCATGGTAACGGTGGAGGTACTGGCAGCGGTGGAGGCTGGGGTGGTGGAGGTGGTAGTGGAGGCAATATCCCTAGTTATGGGACACCTCCTTTCATCCCTGGTATGCCTCCACCTTTTGGTGATCCCTTCCACTGCACACCAATGAGTTGCTTAGCAGGAAACACCAAAGCTTGTGAACAGGGATTTAGTCTGCACTTCTACCCACCAATGTTAGATGGCAAGAACCATGGAAGCAATGGTAAGGATGGCATGGCACCGGAGTCAGGCTAGTTAGTCCTAGAATCTTAGTATTGATACCAACTGCTGTGATTTACTACTAAATTTATTGTAATAAAAAGACCACCAAATCCAATTTCAATAGAAGTGCCATTACTAATCTCATCAAAAGCAGTGCTATTCAAATCAACAGTCGCCTTGGAAATGATTGACATATCGGGCACTGATCGACCTGACAAATCGGTGGTTGACATGTCAATCACTTTTAATCCAATTGTCTGACCTGAAACATAATAGCACAAATGTTTCCTTCATTATCTTCACTTTAAATTGCTTTTACCTTGTGGGTTATCAAAGCTGGCTGACCAGTTCACTCTCACTCATGAAGATACAGCCCTTGAAAACATTGTGAAAATCCAGCACCATTTTTGTCATGTCCTGCTGCTTGCTGAGGCGAAGAGAAAGCAAAACATCATATATAGAGCAAAAACAAAACATCATACATATTGCTTCAAAAAAAACCTCTTATTTTCGTATGCAACAATTCATTTCCGGTTATCAGTATATCTATAACATAGAGAGAGAGACAGAAGGAAAACATCATCAGTGGAGCTACAAGCATATCATTATAGAAAATTAGTCATACATAGTGACTGTGGCCTATTTTAGTCTAAAAAAGAGCGACATTTCAATTGATATAAGCAACTGTACAACCGTAATTCATTGGACTTTCCTGTTCGAACTTAGTAACACGTGGATGATTTTTCAATATTTCAATTGCACACTCCTTAACAACCCCGGTGCCCATTCCATGTATTATAAACAGAACTGAATTAGATCCTTTTGAACTGATGGCTGTGTTGAGGAAATGTTGTTAGAATTTACCATTCACACTCACCTACTACACTCCACTACTCACACTCACCTACTACACTCCACTACTACACTCCACTACTCACACTCACCTACTACACTCCACTACTCCTCACCTACTACCCAAACCCTCTCCTATATAATGCCACTCTGATTTGTAATACAAAATATCAATGTATTAACACAACAATCAATAATACATAAAGTTTTACATGGTATCAGAGCTATAAGATTTAGGCCTGAATTTTTTTCTCACCGGCGGGCAGCCGGCCGACAACTTTGCCTTCGCTGCCCGCTGGAATTTCTACACATAGCTTCGAGTTCTTCGCCATCAACGGCGGCAACATTTCTCCCACTCGAACACCCACAAAACCACTCCAACGACACCACGGTACCTGCTGGAGCGGTGCGACTGAAATTGGGCAACAAGGCCAATCCATATTGCTCACGAGTCTCAGGCGAGCTTGCCTTCATATCGCAGCCCGATTCGGAGCCTTCCTTGCACTGCTGTAGGAATACTTTAACCATCAGCACCTGATCTCTGTTTTCTCCCTCTTCGTGTACCCGTTGCTCCATAATAAAATTTCTGACTGGTATTATCCTCTTCATCAGCCCACAGTGAGTAGCCCCCCTTATGCACCTTCTGTCGCACCATTTTGCGTAGTTATTCCAGCAATTGGCGATTGCATATGACGATGATCTAGCCTCCAGAAACATTCACTGCATGTCTGTATATATCTATACGGAGAGAGGTAGATGAGAAGACAAGACAGTGTAGAGCATCAATGGAGTTCACGTTGCAGCAACTGAAACCCTCTGAATCCAACCACCTCAAGAATGGAACCGCATCTGCCACCGTAAACACCCTGCCTGTCGTCGAACCAGTGTGTGCTCAACGACGAAGATCCATACTATCTCTCTCTAGACTCAGAGAGTATTTGCTTCGAAACAGTGAACCCTGATCTTGGTGGCTGAATCGTTGATCACAGAATTGGCCTAGAGTATCTTCGTCCTTCTCACTGTTCAATATCTTATCATCGCCATGACTGGGTCTGCCCAGTTTATCTATGTTCAGCCTGAAGAGCTCAAATTCCAATATTGAGCTGAAAAAAACAAAGCTACAGTGATCTTAAAGTTACATCCAGAGGACACGAAAATCCATGTGGGTCTGAGGCAACAATTCAGAATACACAGGACATCTCCTTTTTCTTCCATCACATGATCCCCTTTCTTTTCTTTTCTTTTCTTTATTGTCCACTTTTGCACAAACCCATGTCCTTTTTTACTCCACTTTCTTTCTTTTATTTTATCTTTCTTTTTTCTTTAAAAAAAAAAAAAAAAAAAAAAAAAAAAAAAAAAAAAAAACAATCCATTCACAACCACCGCGGTTTCCTTCCCCCATCTTTCATTTTGATTTCAAATTTATTCTTATTATTTCTTTCTTTATTTTTCTTTCACATTTTTTTAATCTTTTTCAAATTCCATTCATACCATATAACTTTGCACATCAAACCATCTTTTATTCATCTCAGGGATCAACCTCGATCCACATTTTACACAAAAAAAAAAAAAAAAAAATAAAAAATACACAAAACATCACAACCACAACAGCTTTGTTTTCTTTTCTGCAGCCGGCCACCAACCGACCTCACTTCTTCGCCTATTCCGCCGGTCTTTTCTTCTTGCCTCCGTCCTGGGCGGTCCTTGACGGTGCTGCCTCCGTGCTTCCTCGGCCACCCAGCAAGTTGCCTCCTGCCTGCTCCTCCACTGCAGCATATGGCGGCCCTCCAAATCGGAACATCACGGTGGCCTTCCGCTTCAGCTCCTTGTTTTCTGCCCTTAGCACGCTTATCTCTGCTCGCGCATCCTTATACATGCGTTGGAGCAGAGCCAGCTGGGAGATGAAAAAACCATGTGCTCCTTTTTATAACACTGAAAAACATATTACCATGGTCTTCCATGGTTTGGAGAAAACAAAAAAGTTCTATTTTACCAATATTACGACCGCATCGGAAAGTTCAACGGAGCAAACTCCGGGGCGCTTGGTTGAGTTTCCAGTGCCACCGCACCAGTTCTCTCTCTTGTTGACTCGTTGAGGTCGGGAAAGAGGGTGAGCAGTCCACGGGAAGACGAGGACGAGGCCATTTTCTGGGCAACAAAGTGTTACAGACTATTTTCTGGGCAACAGAGTATTACAGACTCTCTCTCAGCAACCGGAACTATCTTTCTCAGCAACACGAAGGATTTTTCAGAGGTTTCTCTCAGATTTTTCTCTGCCTCAGCCTCTGCCTTCGTCTTGGTTATATAGCCAAGGCAGACACGCGCATCGCGCGACACCAGCCGACAAACGGGCACGCAAGCCAAGGCGCCCACGTGCCTCGCCATCATGTCCGGCACACCTTTTGATGAATTGGGCACGCCTTTTGATGGCACGCCTTTTTATGGATTGGGCACGCCTTTTGATGGCACGCCTTTTGAAAAATTGGGCACGACTTTTGAGGGCTCACTATATATATCCACATATATATATATTTGGGCAGCCTATATACACCATCATACCGTGTATTTTTTAAGGGTCCGACAAGACTCTGTAAACTGTCCCGACATTTGATTCCAAGACTTTGTAAACTGTCCCGACATTGATTCCGGTTAGCTCCTTTATGGGTTCGACAAGACTCTGTAAACTGTCCCGACATTGATTCCGGTTAGCTCCTTTATGGGTCCGACAAGACTCTGTAAACTGATCCGACATTGATTCCGGTTAGCTCTTTTATGGGTCCGACAAGACTCTGTACACTGTCTTCTACAACGGTCCGACATGACCCCATAAACTGTCTTCTACAACGGTCCGACATGACCCCATAAACTGTCTTCTACACCAACGGTCTGACACGACCATACAGTGTCTCCTATCCTTTATTTTTATGTATTTTCTTGCTTTGTTCCTCTCTCCAAACTCAAGTTGGTTAGTTTCTATCCTCCTTGAGTTTGCGGGGGGCTGTTAGAATTTACCATTCACACTCACCTACTACACTCCACTACTCACACTCACCTACTACACTCCACTACTCCTCACCTACTACCCAAACCCTCTCCTATATAATGCCACTCTGATTTGTAATACAAAATATCAATGTATTAACACAACAATCAATAATACATAAAGTTTTACAAATGTGAAGCTTCCTCGACTCGCATACCGCGCAAGTCCACTGTGTTCTTTGATGTTTGCACCACAGGTCCATAAGAGACCTCCTTATCATTGCTGAACTCTGAAAGATTCCTCGCATTTTTTCTCGGCTGACCCTGTAATGTCAATTCCTGACAAGTTTAACCAATTTGCTAATCCAAAAAGAGAAGAGTTTTAGAACAGATCACCAAATGCACTATACAATCTCAATCCACGATAATAAGTTGTCAACAATAAATTTAAACTTACCATACCACAAATTCATCAAAATACATACCTGCCTTTTCATGTTTTGGACAGAACTTTTTGCAGCAATTGCATTCTTATTTCGAAGAGCTTTGATATTGCTTTTATTGACACGGATTCTGATTTTTCCATATTGCACAAGAACAGTGTTATCATCATCCAGAGCTTGAACTACAGTAGCCAACTTATTTCCTAACCCCTCCACGTGGACTTGCTCACCGATTTGTGGGGTATAAGAATTGTCAGCTGTTTCTCTGACAGAGAAATCATCACTGGGGCAGTGTGCTTCAACAATGGATGCAATTGCAGACTCCGATTTCTTGATGAGCGAACTAAATTGATCAGCACTTGTGGTTCTAAGTTGACTCTCAAACTCTTGTATTACACTTTCTATCTGAGATTTTGCAGCTTTTAGCTCTCGTTTGACCTTTCGGGTTTCGTTCGCCATAAGAACTGCCTCACGCCTATCAAGATCCTCAACCTCATCTCTAATCTTCATTTAGATATACACACACACAAAAATAAATAAAAAAATAATAATAATGATCTCATTAAGTAGAGGCAGCTGTAGAATGTACATTATAATCAAGCAACTTCTTTGACAAGGAAATTCAGCCTTTCAATGGGAGTGTAATAACCCAGGTAGAGTCACTCTGTGCCTATGGCTAGCAATTGGATAAACAGCCAATAGCAGCTGGGGGGGGGGGGGTGCTTCTGCATTTCTTAACTAAGGGCAAGTTGCAGGTAGAGTCACTCTGCCTGTGGCTAGCAATTGGATAAACAGCCAATAGCAGCTGGCATTCAAATTGCGCTCCAAGGATCACTGCCTACATCTATAGTGGAAGAGTGAAACTCATTTTTGCAAGGACCTGACATACGAAACAGATCTATTGAACCAGGAGACCAGGAGAAACAGGGCCGAAGCCCATGAAAATTAACTCAACCAACCCTCAATCCTAACTATGCACAGTTGGCTACACTAAAGAGTTGTGTCTCAACTAAACCTTATGAGCACTACATCCCACAACCAAACTTTTAGAATCATACCTCACGATAAAGATTCATAATATCTGAACCGAGAGATGCAGCTCCCCTTGCTTGAGTTTCCAATCTGTTTTTTTCTTCCATTAACGACTGATACAGCAAACTTTGCCTTGTCTTCTGTTTTTCTGGCATCAACTTGTCCACCCATACTTGTGCGCGTTCAATTATTTTGTCATCAAAGCCAATTGATTTAGCAATACTCAAGGCATTTGAGTCACCTCTGCTTCCCCACAGAATCTGATAGGTAGGTTGTAAAGTCTCCAGCGAGAATTCCATTGCTGCATTCTCAAACCGAGTATCCCTTTCTTTGAGGCGAGTTAAATCTGCATAATGGGTAGTCACTACAGCTAAGTTAACCCTATCTTTTAAATACTGCAAGATGCTGGCTGAAAGAGCCACGCCTTCTGAAGGATCAGTCCCACTCCCAATTTCATCAATAAGGACAAGTGATTCTTTTGAGGCCACTTCCAACATCTTACATAGCTGCGATATGTGCCCACTAAAAGTCGAGAGATTTTGTTCTAGAGACTTCATTTGACAATAAGAGTTTCAGAACACAAATAGAAAGAGAAAACTAAAAGGAAAACCATGACATGCACATAGAGAGTAAATGTTTACCTGGTGATCTCCAATGTCAGCCAGAATAAGATCAAACCATGGAAGCCTTGGCTGCCTCTTAGCAGGCAAATACATCCCAGCCTTTGACATTACAGAAGCCAAGCCTAGAGTTTTCATTGAAGCAGTTTTGCCTCCAGTGTTAGGTCCTGAGATCACAACCACCTTGGTTGAACATCCAACTTTGATGTCAATAGGCACAGGAAAATCACATGAATCAGAAAAAGCTTCAGACTTCATTGCACCATTTCCCCTATTTAAGGGATCTGAACTCCCAGATTTGGATGCAATAAGATCTGGTGAATTTTTCAGAAAGGTCTCTAGGAGTAGTGGATGTTGTATAGCTTCAATATCTATTAACAAAGAAGAATCAGTTTCATAAGATTCAAAACCGTCTGTCGTTAAATTCGGACAGACACCATGCATCCACTGACCATGAGCAGCTCTTGCTAAAGCAAGATCAAGTTCAAGAATTCTATCCAACAAATACTTAATCTCTATGTTTGATTCAGCAATCGCAGATGTAAACAAGCTCAAAATGGCTTGCTCCTCCACCTTTTCAGAATTTGAAAGTCTTACTTCCAAATTATTCAACTCCACTGCTTCTTTGGGTTCCATAAAGTATGTTGCTCCAGAGCTGCTAATTTTCAGAACTATACCATCTGGAAGCAAAGATCTATGCGACGCCCTAATACCAACACACATCCTAGATCGACGCTTTGTTATTAGCGGTCTGTCAATACCTCCCCCCTGAAAAATCCGAGCTGATACTTTCTTCAACAGAGAATCTAGATTTTCCGTGTTCCTCTTCCTTTCAGACCTAATAATCTCCAAATCTTCACTAGCTCTATCAAGAATTATTGAAAAATTACAATCTATGCAATATCCTATTTTTTGCTCCAACTCACTCAGGAAATTGCAACTCCGAAGAATATCAAGCAGAGGCAAGTACCTGTTTGAATACGATAAAATAGATGCAACCCAATGAAACTTCTCATTAATACTCAAGTGGAATTCATGCAGCAGCTTCTATTTTCAGTTATGTGAAAGGAAAGGAAAAAAATGAGAATTGCACCAAAAAATGAAACATTTTCTTCAAAATCCTAACATAAATACCATGAAGGTCATCATTACAAATAATTTATGCTTCTCCCAATTGTGCCAGCTGCCAAACAACCAGAGCAAAGTACTGCTCAATAATCAATGGAATAGTCAATGGGGATGCATTTTCAGGTTGTAAGTCAACCAACCATTGAATACGTTCAAGATTCCAAATGCAAAATGCTATGCTATCAAGCAAGTCTACTTTAAAAGGTAAATTGATGAAAACTTTCTGATTCTAAAAATCTTTGAAATTGAAAATCAATCTGCTTATTCACCTGTTGTAGATTGAAATCCCTCAAGAGGCAAAGTAAAAAAGAGATAAAACAACCAACTATGGCTGCAAAGGAGCTAAGCTTAACCACATACTGGCCTGTTCTTGTTTTCTTGGTGATTTGCACTTAGTGCTCAAGTCAAGCCAAAGCTGCATTTCAAAATTAACTAGTGTCGAAGCTCAACGTGTTTCTATTTCGCCAAATTAAGTGCATTCACAATCTTAATCAGGCAAGCTAAATAACCTAATCATCACTCAATTTTGTATGAGTTGTCTCAAAACATAGTACTCCTAGCTTTATAAGTGCAACATAGTGATCAAAAGTAAACAATATGATCAAACTATTTAACCATTTCTTCATCACAAAATTGAAAAGCCCAACTCACACTTCTCCTTAAAACCCAGGTGTTAAGGAGAGGGAAACTGAAACCTTAAACCAGCATAGATAGGATAACTCCAGGCGATGTGGGACACATTGCAACACACCCTCCTGGACCACAAGATACAATAGCCGAACAAACGGCACACAAATCACAGGCCCAACCAAACTCTGATACAAATTGAAAAGGCCAACCCATACTTCTCCTTAAAATCTAGGCATTAAGGAGAGGGAAACTGGAACCTTATAACCAGCACAGATGGGACAACTCCAGACAATGTAGGACACATTCCAACACATAATTCAATTGATTTGCGTCTGCCAACATTCAATTCAGAGTTCATTTTTTTCAGTAAAATTTCATAGAGGGCTATTTTGTATATATAGCCCAACAACTATGTTAATTTTCAGAAACCTAATTGAACAAAGTTTATGTCATTTAGGCCTGGCTACTAAACACTTGCACTCAAACCTTAAGTTTATGTCATTTAAGTTGTGAAAAAGCCTGAATGAGCTCCTTAGCCAAACTAAGTTGTTCACTAGCAGGCCCGGTTTATTTTGGAGACCAAAAATGAGCATTCAATAACTAAAACCTGTTTTGAGAGGTTTTTTACTAACCAAATTAGCATACAACTGTTCAAAACCTCAACCCTAATTTGATAAGGCAATTCTATTGCAACAATCAACAATATGCACAAAATCAATGTTCAAGATTGAAGGCACAAAGGTACTTTAAGATCTATGATACCACTTCCTGACAAAAACAAACATAAAGAAACAATTGTTTAACACAACATGGCAACCTCCCTCACATAATTCAGCAAAACACAAGGGTAATACATTCAGTGGCGAAACAACTTGAGGGATGGGGATGCCATGGCCCCCCAAGTTCTTGTAAATTACGCTAATACCTCCATATTTTATGACATTTTTAAAATGTATATTCATATTGCCTCCTAACTTTTTATAAATCATTTTATTAACTCTTTATTTTATTAATTTTTCACAATGTATAATAAGGTGATCTTCAACTACTTTCCACACTAAATAGTATCAATATAATCTAGTCATTTTTATTTATAGAAGACGTGTATGCCACTTTTTTTTCTTTTTTTTTTTTTATAAAAAAAATCAAAGAAACATGTATACTTTTTATTTACTAGATATTGTCAACCAAAAAAATGGTTTTATTAATAATTCAAAACTTTAGAAAACAATTTTTTTTTTAAAAAACATATTAAATTTATTTATTTTTATCATCATAAATTTTTTTTCACAACCCTAACATAAGAAATTATCTTATGTTAGTAATATAACCAAACCCAAACCAAACTAAGGCCTCGTTTGGGAACAGGCTAATTTAGTAACTTTTTGGTTATTTGGCTAAAAAGGTAGGTAAAAAAAACTTGTATGTTTGGGATGACTTTTTGGCTAATTACGAAAGGATGTGCAAAAAGTAGAGAGAAAAGAGAATCTTTGACTTTTTGGTATGGATTGTTGGCTTTTTGGCTAATTTAGTAACTTTTTGACTAATTGGCTAAAATAGCCTCTTGCCAAACGAGGCCTAAGTCTTAAATCCCATCAAATCGAGTCGGGTACATGAATCTTTATTATCCACACAACTCTATCAAAGACCATTTAATTAGTCAAATTAAGAATTTGGTTAGTAAAATTTAAGAGATTCATATTTCTATTCACTATACTAACCTACATCAATCCAAATTTGCCTCTTCCCCTGACACTTCTTTCTATTATCGTTGTATGGCATCTCTTCACTATTATCTCGGTCTCCATTGTATATGACCAAACTATCTCAATCGATTCTCAATCCGCTAATCTCTATTAGTAATGTACCAAAACTAAATTTACGCACACACCTTGGCCCTCCCTAAGCATAATTTCTGGTTCGGCCCTTGAATACATTTAAATCACTCCATATGTGTAAACTTGAAATCTAGCGTGCACACACACACTTACTAAGAAAAATGATCAAATTAAACATTGCATTGCATTGCATTGAATTCCATACATCACATGCCTATGCAGTTAGATATATATATATAGAAAATTAATAATGGAAGCAAGAGTTTTAGCAATTATACCTTTCAGAAGAATCGTCATCGTGCAAAGCAAGCTCCTCCAGCTTCTCAAACAACTCCCTCGCCGATCGCAGAGTCCGTTTCACCGCGCAAAGCTCACTAATGGAGGCCAATTCACCGGAAACCGAAGATTTCACAATCTGCGATACATCTTCAATCCCGGAGAAATCCAACGGCCGAGGAAGCGCCACCGCGGCGGCAGTCTGGTCGAGAAGCTTGCGGCTCTCGTCCGAAAATAAACTACTCCATCCAAAAAAAAACAAACTGAGCTTATAGAAAACAAGCACAACATTCCCAACAAAATAAGGATTCAGAATTTCCTTCTAGCATTTTTCAAGTCATGAAGTTTCGCTTTAAGTTTTCTTCTGTTATCCTCTTTTGAAGTCTCTCCATAACTAGGATCACTTGGAGATGGACTCCCTCTATTTCTCAACTCTTGACTTGAATCTCCATTTCCTAACTCGTCCATATCACACGATTCAAGGACATCAAAGGCATTAGATGTAGAGGGGATAGAAGACTGCGTCTCTCTCTCTTTGTTGATCAATGGCGTTGAACCTTGCCCACCATCTCTCCCCTTTTTCTTCACCACTTCCCATTTAGTCGGAATTTGTGTTTTAGTGTCCTTGACTCTCCACTCATGTTTGAAGGAGGGAGGATTCAAAGACTTTGGCTTTTGAGGGCCCAAATTAGTGGTATGGCCAAAAGTCTTACAACCATCACACCTTTGGGGCTTCCATGGTATCTCAACTTGAATCTCATATGGGTCACCATAGCCAAAATTTATTTTGAAAGACTTAAGGATCTCTTTATTTGCTGGCACTTCAATACAAATTCTCGCAAACGTAAGTCTGCTTCTCTTAAAAGTTGGCTCATCCAAATAAAGAGGAGTTCCCAAGATGCTAGCTATGTAACCCAAACCCTCTTCACTCAAAAGTTCCAAAGGAACATTGTACAACTTCACCCATAATGGCAAACTTAAAAATTCACACTTTGTTAGTTTTAGTCCAGGTTGCCATTTTTTAATAACAATCAATCTAGCCCCAACATAATAGGGGCCATCTTCCAAGATTGTGTCCATAGCCTCTTCACTTTTTACTTTAAAAATAAAAAAAAAAAACCATTGTCAATGGAGACAACGTTCTCAAGCAAATTTTCCCAAAGTTTCTCCGCCCAAGTTTTCACATAATGGAAAGAGAATCTTTTATCAATGAAGTATCCAACCAAAGCATTTTCCCAATGAGAAAAGCCTTTTTTTGAGATCTCAATAGGGACATTGTAAATGCCATCTACTTGGTTCTCAATCTTATGGGCACCTATTTTATACTTCAATTTTGACACCTGGTTAATCTCCTCTTTAATTAAAGAGCTCCCAACTTGTAGAGATTTACCTGATATAGCAAGTGTATCCAGACCTTCACTACCATCTTCTATATGTAGATCAACCGAATCCTCATTTCGACAAGCTCGGACGGGCTTATCACTCTCTCGTTGCTTGGAACCCATTACTTCTTTTCTTTGATCAACACTAAGTGAGCCAAATTTATTTGACAACATCATTTCGTTTGCCACCAATGGGGACACAGTGGTCAATTTTGGCCACTGCTCAACATCAGTTAGCACTCTAGTTGGTGTGTTCCATGCATTAGGTGTTTGATGCTGCTTTGGTGATTGCTCAGGTGAGGCTTGCATTTCCACAGTCCATCGAAACTGTGCTGTACCAAGATCACAGTCACACTCAATTGAGCTATCCTCCGAATCTACGTCCCTCAATCCCCTCTTGTTTACATTTGAGGGCCCTTGCCACGGTCCCACAAAATCTCCAAGTGAAAGGGATTTGGGGGGGCCTCGAATGCGTGTAGACCGGCGGGGAAGTACATTAGGCATATCATCAGTAGATAGTTGATCCACTTGATTTACAAACTCCTTCAAAGATACCTTAGTCGAAGATTTGCTTTTTGATTTACTCTTGGCTAGTTTGCCCTTCTTCAATAATAGCTTACTACCCTCTCTATCCCTCTCATTGTCCTCTTTCTCTTTCATTTTCTCCTTAATCATCTTATGACAGCACAGTGACAAGGTTTCACTGGGGCATTTTGTCGAACAGGTAAAGGGCACTTCTGTGTTGTTCCTCTCTCTGTGATGCAAACAGTTGGCCCAGCCACCGAGCTATTGTATCATTTTGATTGTATGTTAATGGTGCTTGAAGATCACAGAATAAAGATCTTCGCCTGAAGCTCCAGAATAAGAGTGTCCAGCAAGAAAGAAATGGGTCTGTTTCAGGCGCAAGGGATCTGCGTGAAAAGCTCTCTGGCACGATGTACTCACAGCTTGTGAACTAGATTGAAAGTCTCGTCAATGGAGTCTTGGAGCACATGCAAAATCAAGCGACTGTCAAGAGTAGCAATCGCGCTTCAGTGGACAAATTTCCGTCATGGAAGTACAGGTTACTCTTGGCGCTTCAGTGGACGCGTTCTAATTAAGAAAGTGTGATTACAAACCATGCTTTTAAATAAATTTTTATTTTTTTATAAAAGCGTGGTTCGTAATCACGCTTTTACTGTTGACCAAAGAGTAATAGTGCTATTTTTAACCACGCTTTTAAAATATATTAAAATATGATCAAAGTAATATTTGAGTTCTCTGTAGCTCAAATGATAGTGCATTTGTTTTGCCTGGGAGAGGCGCACGTTCAATCCATGGCATCTCCAAACGGTTGTGCTATTTTTCAAATTAAATTCAACTTTTTTTTTTCCCCCTTCTACTCACTCTATACTTTATATATTTATTATGTAATTTTTTTTATCAAAAAAAATAAAACGTTTGTTTGTTTGATTAACTAAAAAAAATCTCTATAAAATACAATTTTTTTTCAAAATGTCAACATAATTGTTTAAAAAGTATTCAGTATGTTTGGTTTGAGTTTTTTGGATTTAGTTATTTGAAAACTGATTTTTTTTATTTTCGTATTTTTTTATTTTTAGTGAATATTTTTAAAATTTTAGATATTTTTTTTTTACTTTTTTAGATGCACCTTAGTTAGATGTATCTACAAAATAAAAAATTTGTGAAAAAATATTTTAAAAAATTAATAAATACATAAAAATACAAAAAATATATTGAAAAAATGTATTTTGAAAAAAAAAAATACATTTTAAAAATATTCACTAAAAATATTTTTTCAGTACATTTTTTATATTTTTATGTATTTATTAATTTTTTAAAATATTCACCAATACAAAAAATGTACTGAAAAAATATTTTTAGTGAATATTTTTAAAATGTATTTTTTTCAAAATACATTTTTTCAGTACATTTTTTGTATTTTTATGTATTTATTAATTTTTTAAAATATTTTTTTACAAATTTTTTACTTTTTAGATACATCTAACTAAGGTGCATCTAAAAAAGTAAAAAAAAATATTTGAAATTTTAAAAATATTCACTAAAAACAAAAAAATACGAAAATCAAAAAACTCAGTTTTCGAATAACTAAATCCAAAAAACTCAAACCAAACACACTGAATACTTTTTAAACAATTATGTTGACATTTTGAAAAAAATTATATTTTATAGAGAATTTTTTTAGTTAACCAAACAAACGTTTTACTTTTTTTGATAAAAAAATTACATAATAAATATATAAAATACAGAGTGAGTGGAAGGAAGAAAAAAAGAGAGTTGAATTTAATTTGAAAAATAGCAACCGTTTGGAGATGTCATGGATTGAATAAATATATAAAGTAGAGAGTGAGTGGAAGGAAGGAAAAAAAAAAGTTGAATTTAATTTGAAAAATAACAGATGTCATGGATTGAATAAATATATAAAGTAGAGAGTGAGTGGAAGGAAGAAAAAAAAAAGTTGAATTTAATTTGAAAAATAACAACCGTTTGGAGATGCCATGGATTGAACCCGCGCCTCTCCAGGCAAAACAAATGTACTACCATTTGGGCTACAAAGAGCTCAAGTATTATTTTGATCACATTTTAATATATTTTAAAAGCGTGGTTACGAACCACGCTTTTATGAAAAAAAACAAAAATTTATTTAAAAGCGTGATTTGTAATCACGCTTTTACGATTTTACAAATTTTTCACGGGAGGGTCACAACAACGGTGAAAGCGTGGTTCACAACCACATTTTAGCTTAGTTTGGAAATTCCGTCCAAACTAGGCCTAGTTTGGGAAATAGGTTGCTATTTTGCCTTAATTTGGGAAAAGGCCCCTAAAAATGTATGTTAAGGTATGTTACCAGATTGTGACTCTTTTAGAGTCAGTGATGGTGTAATAAATGTGTTAAGATGTATGGTAAGAATATATGGCTCCGTTTGGATGTGTTTTCAAATTACATTTCTACTCTATCACTCCCGCTTCACGTTTGGATACGACTTTCAAAATAGAATTTCACCATATCATTCAAAATACAATTCGACTTCCCGTTTAGCAGCTTTGTTCTTCATTTCTCCACTTTCAACGTCTTCGGTCTTCTTCCTCTTCCTTTCTGAAAAGCTTCCATGTTCATCATCTCTGAAAAGGTTCACGTGCAAAAAGAAATATACAGGTGAACTGATCTACTCGTCTTTCTATATTTCAAAGATTAGGGCTGATGATTCGTCACAGGTAGTGTTAATTGTGAACTCAGACCATTTTATAAATTATGTCTGTGAACCCGCTCCCTACTCATACCATCTCCCACAAAATTAAGTGAGTTACAATTTGTGTGTTGTGGAAGATTCATTCTACAGGCAACCAAACAACGACGACATCGAGGTCAAATAAATCACAAATTTGTTTCAAATATTTTCTTACAAGTAACTGATTTTCTAATTCACCCCTAATTTTATTCCCAATTTTTTTTGTCTCAAGTCAAATTTATCAAACCTATTCTCGAATCAGACAACTACCAAAGAGTCGCACATTCAGTCACTGTACCTACTCCATCACTGGTGATAACTATTCAACTCTCACTAATCTGGTACATATATCCCTCAATCATCTGTTATGTACAAAAGAGTTCGAAAATGGTTTCTCATAAGTCCGAACATGTATAGAGATAGTTTCTGATCTGTTTGAACTCTTTGAACGGTTGAAGCTGAGCCGGTCGTCCCTCGGGTCATCTGGCTGGTCGACCTCCATGCTCCACTCCTTCATCATTCTCTTTTTTTCTTCTTCTGCTCTTCTTCTTCTGCTTATTTCTTCTTGTGGTCTTCTTCTTCTGCTTATTTGTGGTTATTTTTTTACTGTGTAAACTTGCTTCACAAACTTTTTACAGACAATGTTATGTGATTTTTATTTTGTCTTTGTTTTGGGCTTCAAATCATCTGCCTTTCCTACAGTTCAAATAAACATTGATATTATGTGATTTTTATTTTGTCTCTGTGTTGCCCTTCAAATCATCTGCTTCTCCTAACATTATTTAACAAGTTCAAAGTAAACATTAATGTTATGTGGTTTTATTTTTTTATCTGTGTTACCCTTCAAACCATCTGCTTTTCCTAACATTATTTACCAAGTTCAAATAAATATTAATTTTGGTTCCCACATAAATAATTGTAATTGGTTTTTGCTCTGTTATTTTTTTCTATCCATTCCAGAGTAGTTTGCTTTGTTATTCTTTTATATCCACTCCAGAGTAGTTTAAATATAAATTGTATGTTTATAGATAAATGGAAACAATTCCGATGACAATCAAGATACAAAAATGTGGACTCCCAAAATTGAAATGAAATTAATAAACATGTTGAGAGAAGAAGTTAAAAAAAATCAAACAACAGGTTGTACTACTGTGTCGACAATTAGCCATTGGAATCATTTTGCAAATCAATTGCACAATCTGTATGGATTTCAGTATACAGCAAAAACAGATGCAACAAAAATATCAGCGATTGAAAGCTGATTACCAGACGTTTAAGCGACTGCAGGCACAGATTGGTTTGGGATGTGATCCCATTGTAGGCACTGTTGTAGCACCCGATGAATTTTGGGATAAGATTTTTCATTAATCTGTACCATTTTCAAATTTTTTTTTTAACATTTCATCACATATACAGTATGCATAATTCAATATTTTCAATTGTTGTAGGCTACCAGAAATGTAAAGAAGTTTAGGACAAAAGGATTTAAGTATTTCCAAGAAATAGCGGAAATTGTTGAAAATTGTTGTGCCACAAGGGCCTTGTCTCGTGCATCCACACAAGGAGCCCTTAACTCAGATGAAGAAGATGAAATGCTAAATAAATTTTGGAACCCTAAAATTGGTGAGAGTAATGCTGCTGAAGCCATTCCTGTTGACTTATTCGGCGATGAGTACATGGATCTAGCGAAGGGCAAAAGTCACAAGAGGGCCCTACAAGCAGCCAGACTGACAGTGGTCGTTCGAAAAAGTCACGGTCAAGTGGGTTCGATGATGTGTACGCAACTTTCACATCCTACGTACAGGCAAAAATAGAACATTCACGTGCACGATCAAATGAGACAGAGGCTGTAAGTGCAGGTGGTGATGAGTATTCCCTTTATGCATGTTAAGAGGCATTGCTAAAGCTTGGGGACTTACCACCAGTGCAGTACGTTAGGGCACTGACACTGTTTAAAGACAAGAAATAGCGAAGGTTTTTTATGCATAGCTATGGTCCTCGTTTTGCAGTGAAGTGAGAAGTTGTGTTTTGATTGTGTTAGCGAATCTCCTTGTCGTTCTGCAAGATGATTTCATGATTTCTGATTTGTTTTTTATCATTTTTTTCATTCCATGAGATGCTCTTTCTTTTCCATCTTCGTATGTTTAATTTTATTGAAATTTTAAGTAGTTTCTGTTTTACATCAATATGTTGTGTTATTACAAGATGACTACATATTAAACAAATTTTCTTCTCATATATATTTTAGTAGATGCTGGTAAATGACTAAGGCCGACTATTCATGTAGCCACTTTTTAATTCAGTTTCACCAATAATGGTAAGCGTTACCATATTGTCAAACATTATTTTATAATTATGCTTTTACTGTGATGTAGACGAAACAATATGTCATCCGACACAGAAAACAACGCAATGGAGATCTCATCAGAGGAGGATGAGGTTACTGAAGATTTTATAGATTTTTTGATGATTGCTTTCATGCATGACCATATCAACGCATCAAGTAGTCGCCGACCACAGCGAACTTGACCATTCAGAGGTGATGATTACATCTTCAGCTTATTAAATGGCCATCCAGAAACAATGATGGACATTATGCGAATGGATGCACAAATATTCATTTTATTGAAAAACACCTTACTCTAAAATGGCTTTATCGATATTGAACATATGCATATCAGTGTGGAGGAATCGCTTGGATTTTTTTTATACACTTTTGCACAAAATGATCGCTATCGACTACTGGCAGATAGATTTCAACACTCCACGGAAACAATTTGCCGGCACATAAAAATTATTATGCGGGCATTGTGCAAGCTTGCATCAACGGTTATCAAACCACGTAACCAAGACGAGATATCGGCAAAAATTTTAAATGACAAGAGGTTTTTTTCCTGGTTCAAGGTATGAATTTAATGATTGTCCTGTAAGTTTTACATAACAATAAGGGACGATATTTTTTTTTTCTCCTATTATAAAAGTAATATCCAAGTTTGTTTCGCTTTTAATGTCAAACAAATATCTTTCAATTAGGATTGTGTCGGTGCTATCGATGGCACATTGGTGGATGCACGGGTCCCTGCTTCAAGACAAAATACATTCCGCAATCACAAATCTACGGTATCGCAAAATGTACTTACAGCTTGCGACTTCAACATGTTGTTCACATTTATTAATTCTGGATGGGAATGTAGCACTCACGACAACGTTATTTAAGTTGACTCTATTACAAGAGCTGACCTACAGTTCCCACACCCACCTAATGGTGAGTGTCCCGAAATATCATACGGTACACATTTCGGAATTATTTTTTTGTACATCTGTTTGACAGAACAGTTCATTCATTATTTACATGTAGGCAAGTATTATTTAGTGGATGCTAGTTTCAAGAACATGCCTGGATTTCGTGCCCCATTTCGTTCCAAACGCTATCACTTACAAGAGTTTCATGGCTGTCATTAGTCAGGACCTAAGGAATTGTTTAACCATCGACATTCGTCGTTACGCAATGTCATAGAAAAAACATTTGGTGTTCTGAAGAAGCAATTCATCCCAATATTACGATCCATGCCAAATTACAATGTGTACTGTACAATTGGATCCGTTTGCATACAGATATAGACCCATTCTTCATGGAAGCTGATAATGAAATTGCCGCAGAAGCCGAAGCAGACGGGCTTGTTGGAGACCAAGCTGAGTATGTTGACATGTCACAACATGGGTTAACGTACCAATCTAACTTTAGGGATGCAACTGCTACTGCTATGTGGCAAAATCATGTTGGCCATGGATGGATTTGTGATGTGAACAACGCAAGTGAATATCGTAGTGACTAATGGTTTTAAATGTATAATTATTTTACTAGTTTCAATCATTATGACACCTTCATTACATAACTTCGCCCACTTTACATAACTGTGAATTTAATGACTTCTTTTCTGATTTTGTAGGATAACTAACAATGAGGACAACGATTGGGTTAAATGGCAATTAAATGAAAGGGAACATAAAAATCAACACATGGTCAATCAGTAAAATGTTATTACGTTAATGAAGACACTTAAATATGTTGTTGATACAATGTATAATATGCAGAGTCAAATACTTTATTGAATTTGATGGTTGTATGATGCATGCAAAAATTGTAGTTTATGATATTCATTCAGTTTATGATGTTCATTAACTTTTTATTAAAAAAAAATTGTTGGGCATGGATAGATTTGTTATTAATTTTAATTTTTTTAATTATTTGTATACGACATTTTTTTATTACTTTATTTTTTTCATTTTATTGAAATTTTGGCTTTGTTATTAATTTAAATGTCTTTTTATTAATTTTTTTTTTTTGTTCATGTTATTAACATAATGGTTTTGTTAGTAATTTTTATATCAAACAAGTTTTTATTAATTTTTTTCCTTTTTATTAAAGAAAATATATAATTACTACTTTATAACTTTTTTTATTTCATTTTAGTCGAATTTTTTTTCTTAATTTGTTTTTTCCATTTCATTAAAATAATGGTTTTGTTATTAATTTAAATTTTTTAAACTTAATTTGTACACGACATATTTTTATTAATTTACTTTTCTCTTCTTAAAACAATTTGAAGGCTATGTTATTAATTTTAATTTCTTTTTATTAATTGTTTTTTTGTTCATGTTAAAATAATGGTTTTGTTATTTTCAGATATTATACCAAACAAGTTTTTATTAATTCTTTTTTGGGTTGCCCTAAATAAGTCCACTTTTTGGCTTTTTGGACTAAAAAGTTGGGAAAAAAAAAATGGTTGTTTGGAATAACTTTTTAGCTTTTTACGAAAAAAATGTGTATTTAAAAATTGTATAAATTAATGTGTATGAGAAGATTGGATGGAATAGGTGGTACGGTGGGCTGAATGCAGGGACAGCGTTGGTAGAGTAGAGGTTGGGACATGTTTCCTTGTTTTTCGAGCATTGAATCGGAGGTGTTGTACGGCCTGTGGGGACCCACCACGGGTCCCGTTTTGCTAATCAAAACCGTTCAATATGTAGAACTCGTCAAGTACTATCTTCTTGTAAAAAATTACGTTGATCGGATGTCGATAGCTATCTCATTGGATTAGTTTGTTTTCAACCGTTAACTATAACACCATCCATTTTATAAAATTTAACTAATTTGATCATATAGTTACCGATATCTGATCAACGTGATTTTCCACAAGCATATAGTACTCGACAATTTCTATACATTGAACGGTTCAGATTATTAAAACGGGACCCATGATGGGTCCCCACGGGCTGAACAACACTGAGTTATTAGTGCACCTAAATAGAAGCTCGTTTCCAAAAAGTGAGCTCTGTCTGTCCCACATCAGAGTTGTTTGAAATTTTATTTTGTGTAAAATTATTTTTTTAATATTTTTTTTGATGAATAGTGATAATTTTTTAACTTTTTGAGTAATGACAATTGATATTTAAAATAAATAAAAAATATAAAAAAATAACGAAATTACTGTACTACTGTATTTCATTACATTTCAAAAGGAATATATACATCAAAAGGAAGCAAAAACAACAACAAGAAGTACTGATACATGGAGTTTCAATTCTCACCACCACTGCCATTTACATTTAGCATTGCAAACTCACAAATGATTTCTTCAACAGCAACACCATCAAAGAAGCATTTAGTTAAGTGACAAAATTCACCAACAAAAATTGTTCTCCATCAGCAGAGTTCCTAACTAAGAATTCACCCAAAAAATTCTGAAGCCCCTGAAAAAAAAAAAGTAACTCAGTGAAAGAAAACTTAATCTTTCATGCTACATATAGACAAACAAAAAACAGAGAGAGAGAGATCCAAAAACTCATCTGAACTTAAATGGAGATAGGCCAAAGCATTTTCAACAACATAAGGTTCACATTGAATTTGGCAAGGCAAAGTACCATCTCTCATCAGTTTTCTCTTTGCCATTTGTGGCAATTTGTAATTGTTTCTACTATTGATTTTCATCACCTCTAACATACATGCTTGCAAGGTTACAAATACATGATCAAGAGTTTCCCTTGATAATTCTTCGAACGATTTTTCTACAGCATAAACCAATTCATCAATATTTGTGGGTGCTTCTTGATTTTTTTACGGCATAAACCAATCTTTATTGTATTTAAATAAATTAAATTATGTTGTGTACTTAACAACAACTAGAATATAAAAGAAATAAAGGAAATGAAAGAATTTGTTTGATTACAAAAATCAAACTAGAAATAAAAAATAAATAAATAAAAAATAGATTTTATTTTGTTACAAAAACAAAATTAAAATCTGATTTAAATAAATAATAATAACACCGAAAATAAATTAAATAACTTAATTGATTAATTCTTGAATAATAATTTTGATCAAGTCCAGTGTTCGACACTGTGTCCTTAAGACAGATTCGTCATCTCCACGGTACTTTTAGAATATAGACGTCTATCTCCCAAAATAAAATGATCAACAGCAAACAATAGTAGCACTACAAAATTGTTTTCCCAACGAACACACTATGTATTTAAACTCTTTCTTACAGAAATTAAATGCAACAAAATACAGAGAATTATAGCAAAAGAGAGAAGCACGAAAATTGTTGAATCAAACATCAAATGAGGGCTGATCTATTTATAGAAGTAATGGCACCCTTTAACTTTGAATTAAACAGGTACTGTACCTATTGGGTTTGAATTGGACAGAAAACTGAATCTATTTGAATTTGAAAATTAAACAGATTTGAAATCTGTCTGGGTAGAACAGATACGATTTGGACAGAAATTCTGAAGAGGTGCAATTACAAAATTTGAATTTAATTTCCAACAAGAATTTTGAAATAAAAACGGACAGATTTTATTTCAAAATAAATCAAATAAACTCAAATGTTTTTTGCCCAAAAAGATTAGTATTGGGCCAGACAAGCCCAACCTCACACCACGCACCTGCGCCCAAGCCCAACCCAGCCCGCCCGACCAACCGGCGACGCGCGCGTGCGTGTGGTGATTTTTGGGTCCAATGGGTCTAGCCCACTTTGCCCATAACCTCTCCCTTCTACAAACTTGGGGTGCCCCTTGGGGCCCTCCCAAAGTTATAATTCCAAGCTATATAAACCCATTCAAAACTTCCCACCAAATCAATGTGGGACAAGTCATTTACACAAACCTTAAGGAATTTCCACAAAAACTCTATTTCCACGGAGCACACTTTGGTTTCAATTTCCCATTCACTCGATAATGGTTTTGAGCAACCAAATATACCACGTGAATCACAACGCGGTATAGAACACGTTTCATGTTTGTTTTTGAAAGCGATTTACTACTCGCAAGTAGGCTAAAAATGCAAATTTTGCCACCCTCGTGTGGGCTTAGAAAACATGGTTTTGCCACTATCTAGTGGGCTTAAAACTCACAGTCAATGCATTATTCCAATTTAGATAATCCAACGTTCACCCACAGGCATTCAGGCAGTTATATCATATAAGCATATATCCTTATGGTAAACATGCTATCATGGCAACATTCACACGCATGCAAGATGCTAAAGCGTAAAAACTTACCTAGTACTCCGAGCCAAAACAGAAACTAGGTTAGAAATCCATGCATGATCCTAACTATACAGAAATGCCTAATGCAACACATGCAAAAATGCAACTACAATAGGCTCGGCTATTCTAAAATGACATGTGAAATGCTACAGCTAACAAGTATTCAACTCGGAATTGAAATACAAATGCAGTTAATATGATGCGCCGAGCCCAGTGCATGCAAGACAGATGAATAGATGCAAACATGCGAGCATAAGTATGCTAATTGAAACATGCCCTAAACTAACCATCATAAGCTGGTAAATAAAAAGGAGAAAGACGTGGGGTTGGAAGACATAGATCACACACACGTACACTTATTACAATTGTGCCCTCGCTCGGAGGGTCCGAAAGAATAATACAGTCCGAATAAATAATTAAATATTACAAAACCCTAATTAATTAACAAATTAACTAGGAAAGCGAATAAACTAGTATGCAAGCTTATGGACCACCTCAGCTCTGTTCCGAATTATGAAAGATGCATGCTTGAGTTGCCTGGTGCGGAAATCCATCACGATGCCCCGATTCGCCTCTGTTTGCAATTAATCCCGGAATGCTATGCAAGGCTCTGGAAGGCTGTTGATTTCTGATTTGCTGTAACAGAGAGCAAGAAAGGGGCACAGCAAAGTATTTTCACATATGTATGCATGACTACTCTTCAGGGAGTGTAGTCCTCGATCCTCGTGCCACCAATCACGCATCTCGATGCTTGATGGCCGAGGAGTCGAATTGCACGACTCGATGTGAAATGAATGCACATGAAAACGCAACAAGACCTAAACTCCATCATGGGTAATTCGGAGTGTCGGCGACCGGAAATAGAGACACGTTCTGTCACTCGAAGTATGAAACATCCCTCGTTTCCCATGCTTGGGTTAACTCCTATCCCAAACACAATGCAAATGAGATGGCATACACAATGCGACTAATATACAACCTAGCATACGCAATGCTATGAAATGGCATACACAATGCTCTAACATGCGACCTAGCATACGCAATGCTATGGACCGAAATGGAATACACAATGCACGATGGACTTACACCAGCATGAGTGGACCTCAGCCACACTTACATCAGTGGCCATATGATGGAAATGAGATAACCGAAACACATGCAAACATGCACGATGCAAGGGATCGATCCTAAGGCATCGAATGTCACTCTACCAAAGCATGGAAAAGGATGCAATATAGCATACAAACACACAAATTCTAGCTCTGAAACATGATACAAAATGGTCCCGAAACATGCAAACATGGCACACAATGCAAGCTAGGGGGCCCGGGTACCGAAACTAGTGAAATGCGTTACTCTAGAGGTACCCAAAACAATGCACTAATGGAAAAATCAACCCCAAACAGACCCTAGGCAGGTCTGAAACAGTGGGGAAATGGCCTAAAATGATGGCTCGGAATGCAACGAAATGGAGCTCATTCAATGGTCGGTAAATGAGGCATACAAGCCCGACTCTCAAACGAATTTAAAGAGTATAAAACATAACAACATGGCATTCAAACAAGCTCTGAAATGTGATGAATAATAGGCTCAAAACATGAACACACCTCAGTATATGCATGGAATGGATCTCAAAACTCAAAGCTAAGCATGGACCTTGAACTACAAGAATGCAAAACTAATATCATTCAACCATAAGACCCAAAAATAGAGCTAGGGCAGTCCAAAATAAGCACATTATCAGTTTAAGGCATGGCCAAAATATGCTAGAATTAATGGCCTATAAAGCATGCAAAGAAAGCTAGTGAACCATGAGTTGTTCTACAACTATATGAAGCATATGAGGGCTCACCCAACCAGCCAAAAACAAAAGTATTTCATGCCAAAATATGCCCAAATAACCCCTGAAACTCAATCAACACATGCAAGAATGATGAGCCCCTTTGGAAAGCCATGTGAGGGGTTGTTCTACACATACATGATAGACAAACAAAAGGGCAAAAACACCTCTGGAAATAAGTTATGACAGCCCTAAAACTCACCAAAAAGAGCCTGAAATTGGTCTAGGAAGCATGCAATGAAAGGCCCCTTTGAAAGGCCTTGAATGGAATTGTTCTACACATGCATCATAGACATAAAATATGGCCAAAGGGGCTCCGAACAGAGCTAAGGCAGACCTCAAAACTCATATAATAGGGCCTGAAACAAGACTTCAAAGCATGCAAGATAGAGCCCCTTTGGAAGGCCAAAAAGGCCAACAAACATGACAAGGAGAGAGGAGGTCACCCCCCTCTGATTTTAGGGCTCAAAGACACATCTAAGCCACTGAAAATCCACTGGATTTCAGTGGCTAAAAGGCCAAACCAAGGCCAATGCAAATGCTCTAATGCATAGCCCCAAGCATGAGGGAATGAAGCATACAAAGGGGAAGGTGACCCCAAACAGAAAAGTGACCTTAAGTAAACATGTTTATAAGCTCAAAAGGAAACTTTTTTAAGTTTATGACAAATCTCGAAAATGCTCACAAGTAGGGCTAAGATATGATGAAAAACAATGCTTAAAAGAGGGAAATGGTGTGTTACCCTTGAAGCTCAAGAAGACAGCAGCAAAAGGGGTCCAAACTCTGAGCTAAAACCAAATTTTGGAGCTCAAAATGATCCTAAAAAAACCTCAGCCCAATGGTAGTTGAGTTTGATCAAGGGTGCCTTGGCAAATGAGAGGTATATCTCCAAGTATAGCTCTTGCTATGCACACAAAGGCAAGAGAAAGAGAGAGAGGCAGAGATTTGGCTCTGGAATTTCTAGTGAGAGAGGGATTTTTTAGAGTGAGAAGCTCCCAAAATTTGCTTAGGAAGATTGTCCTTAAAAATGAGAGATATAACTCATATATAACCATATATAAGAGTTGGTTTAAAAAAATCTGAGTTTGGAACAGCTGGAGGTTGTGGAAGACAGCTGGAGGATAAATATCTAAGTTTGGCACCTGTAGACCACTTTTCTGGTCAGCCAGCCACTTTTTCAAGTCGGCCGACCACTTTTTCAGGAGAGGGTGGTCGGCCAACCACCTTTTCGGGTCGGCCAGCTAGTTTAGGAAAATTCAGCTTTCCAGGTCCAACTTCAAATGGTCATAACTCCTTCATATGAACCCTTTTCAGGTCATTATTGTATCCAAATTGAAGCCCCGGAAGTTTTCTTTCCAATGGTACCATCCTTGCATTAAAATACCTCCTGTACAAAAGGTTATGCCTATTTTGGTGAAGCCGCGCAGATTCGGTCCAACCGGATTCATGCCGAACTTCTCCCAAACTAGTTTTCTTCTCTCCTTTCCTCTTTTCTTCAACTCCAAACCCCTAAACAAAGTGTTTTGAAAGATTTTTCAAAGATTTCATCTCTCTTTCATTAATTTCTACTTTGTCCTTGCTCGGTTTACCGAAAGCTTAACATTTGACAAAATGCGAGCCTCGGAACATCGTAAAAACTTTATTTCAAAAACGTTTTGAAAGAGAGGGTTTTGAGGTCTAAAATCTTTTGATCAAGATTGTTTTGGTCCAAAAAGGGGTATGAAGTTGAGATTTGACTCTCTCCTTGCCGAAGAAACTGAACCTTTCCCCTACACACCTTTTTCCACCATGTAAACCATCAGTCGCGTCCAAGTCTTAAGGGTGGTCAAAAATGGAGTGTCTACAGTTGCCCCTCTTTGACAGAAGTTGGAAGTCAAGAGGTGACGGGAGTGAATGTCAAAGCCGAGAGACGACCCATTTTTGACAAGGCCGAAGACTTAGACAAACAAACAAAGTACAGACAAATAAATAGTTGCGCCCGCAGGCTGCCTACGTATCCCTCTGCAAGGAATCAAACTAGCGTAGTTCAGGGGCAGGCTGCAAAATGATATGTAGAAAGATTTTGATAATTGAACTTATACGCTACGCGAAGCCGGTTTGATAATTGGACTTATACGCTACGCGAATCCGGTTTGATAATTGGACTTATATGCTACGCGAAGCCGGTCTGATAATTGGACTTATACGCTACGCGAAGCCGGTTTGAAAATTGGACTTATACGCTACACGAAGCTGGTTTGAAAATTGGACTTATGTAATGCACTGTAATGACTAAAATGCAATGTGATAGCTAGGAAAATGGAGGTACCTTACAGGGGCAATTGGCAATGACTTACCTCAGCAATGTCCTACCTCATGCTGATGTGGGAATCTTCCTCTTCTTCTAAGTTGAACCACAGGTACTAGTTTTCTCCCTGACTATGGTTGTAGCTTTCCCTATTCTCCAACAGGGTGACAGACTAGGTTGATTCGGTATCCAGAATTGAGGCGCATACATATGTTATCTCAATCTATGGGGCTGCCATACAGATTTCAAGCCGAGGATATACCCTTGGGTATTTAAACCAGACTTTAGTTTCGGAAATCCCGAACCTTTGCGTTCTAGGCAAGAGCCATTCAAACTCTAGTTTCCACCGTCTCAGTTGGTCTCCTAGGAACTCACTGAAAACACAGGCAGGTGGTTATACCAGACCGCCGGAAGTCGCTTGGGCACGACAAACACCAAAGGAATTGCACCTTTAGAGGATTTAAGGTCTCCTAGACCAGAGAGTGCACAAGACAGAGCGAATAAAGATGCAGGATTTAAGGTCTCCTAGACTAGAGGATTTAAGGTCTCCCAGACCAGGTGAGTGCACAAGACAGTGCGAGCTAAAGGTGCACAAAACAGTGCGAGTAGGGTGAATGCACAAAACAGTGCGATACAGATAAGGTGCGCAAGATAGCGCGATGCAATGCGCTAACAAGTGCAAGTAAGGTACGCAAGATAGCGATAAAATGCATGCACAATGCAAGTAAGGTGCATAAAATAGTGCGATGCGCAAAATAGCGCGAATGAAATATAATGCACTAACAAGTGCAGGTGGGATGCGCAAGATAGCGCGAATGATACAATGTAATGTACAAAACAGTGCGATACGCTAAATAGCGCGAGTGTAAACTGCACAAAACAGTGCGATGCGCAAGAAAGCGTGAGTGATTACAAATGCGGAAGTGCACAAGACAGTGCGATGCGCAAAATAGCGCGAACCTGAACCTGCACAAAACAGCGCGGTGCGCAAAACAGCCCGAATGATTTGAAATGCACTAAACAGTGCGACACGCTAAACAGCGCGATTGTCTTGAAATGCACTAAACGGTGCGATACGCTAAACAGCGCGATTGATTTGATATGCACTAAACAGTGCAATATGCTAAACAGTGCGATTGATTTGAAATGCACAAAACAGTGCGATACGCTAAACAGCGCGATTGATATGCAATGCACAAAATAGTGCGAGTGAGATAAAATGCACAAGAAAGTGCGATAAAATGCATCTTCTATACAAGTATGGGGGCATTTTCTATGCAAAAGATACGAGCATTTTCTATGCAAGTATGGAAGCACATTCTATGCATGAGACAAGCAAAGCATATTCTATACGGAATCGAAAGCAAGCATGTTCTATGCATGAATCATAACGATGCGCGACACGCATACAACAACAGTGTATATGAAAGTTCATATTCTATGCAATAGAGGAGCATCAAACATGTACTCTGGTGCCTCTGATTTGCCTCTTAGAGGACTTCGCAACACACTCAGCTCAAAAAGGGCACACCCTGTTCATATTGGCGAGAGATAACATCTGCATGTGAAACCCCCGGGTGCTGCTTGGACTGCCATTCTGACTTGAAGCAGGCTTACACTTGGGGTCGAAATACATTCATACTCCAGAGAAATGGCGAGGCCTGAGAATGTGCACCTAGAATGCAGTCTCGGATTTTGCTAAAGTTGAAACATGCTAAGATGCTCCAAATTTTCCCTCTTTTCTTTTGCTTTGCAGTCCGGAACCTAAATAGCTTCAGATAGGTCCTTGTTCTACTGTTCACACTTATCGGGGGTGGACCCTGCGATTTTATGAAAGAACAAATTCTGTTTTGCACAAATGTGGAGAATGACACAGCACCTTGAGCGCAAAACGATTTGAGGAGAGGGTTTTCAACCGGGTATTGAGCCTACGACTGAACACAGTGAAAAAGGACTCAACAACGCAAAACAAAAGGCAGACTACCTAAACACAATGAGATACGCTCGAAATAGACTCAAAACAAGAATCGAGACAATAGAAAAGACACGATACACAGACGTGTTACAAAGATGAGAGACCTCTCAGTTTGCGAGGAGCCAGTTTCTCCAGGCAGTGTTTCCCACCCTTTCTCATTTGTGATTCTCACATCACTCGGCCCTTAGGCTCTGTTTTTCTAAAAAAGCCATTTTCTTACTTTTTCTCTCAGCGCACATCTCTCTATTCTTCAATCTCTCATTTTTTATCCCTCCCCTGGGTGGTTGGTAGATAAACAAGAAGTTGTGGGCTCTTGCCCCTGGTATTTTACCAGATTCTTATTCTTGTTCACAACAGTGAGTTTCTCCCACAGAGGGGCTGCTCTACAATTCGATGTGTAGCAAATCTGCAGCTGACATTGGTTGACGATGCTCTGCCGGGGAGTTTGGACGTGATCAGATCTGTCCAGATGAGGGAGTGGAATATCTTAATCCATTCCAGTTCGTGCTTCGCACTTGACTTGATACCTCGTTGCTCAGAGGATGTGAGAGCTTTCTGTCCTTTTCTGACAGCTTCAGCTGTGCCCTTCTTGGCAAGTATGGTGCCCTTTCTGGCAAATGCATTGACAACGGGGAAAAGACAAGAAGCCTGACTCAACTGTGCCCCTAGTTCATCATTTTGACCATTTTTTTGTTTTGGTTTTCTACTAAAATAATTTTGACCAACATGAGAGTTAGATTAACATGCTTGTTCGATTTTCTGATTCAAAATCATGCAAGTTAGGTTATGAGCACTGAAAATTTTCCTTTTTTGGGTCCAAGAAGTGGTCTAGTTTTGGAAAAATGGAACAATTTTCAAGAAAATTAGTCAACCTCGATAAAAATTCTCAAAAACTGTTTTTGCAAACGGCTACTACTTAACGAGCATGGAACCTACTCTTGAGATGCACAACCTCAGATCTAAAGGAAAACTGCCCCGTGCTTGAAAAGAGCTGCATGGCAACGGAAAGTTGCCCCTTGTTTGAACGGCACCGCAACGCATTGAATGGCAACGGAAAGTTGCCCCTTGTTTGAATGGTACCGCAGCGCATTGTAGTCAGCCCTCAGAGTGACGAACACAACCAAATTCTCGGATACAGAGAAGACAAAGATAGCCAGAACCATCACATGGACATAGTCAAATTCGAAGTGTTTGTGGCTGGACTTCAAGATGAAGTTGCCTACGTATCCCAAACATGGGAATCAAGCCATACATAGTTCAGGTTTAAGGTACACTCGTGTATTTAACCTCTCCTTTTGCGCTCTAACTTTTGCCAAGACCGCCCTTCTGGGTTTTCAACCTTGCGAGCTCTGTTCTTCTTTTCTTTTCATTTCTTTTCTTCTTTTTTCATCTTTTCTTTTCTTCATTCCTTTTTTGTTCTTTGCATTTTTCTTTCTTTTTTTTTTTGTTCTTTTTTTTTTTCTTGCTCTAACTTTTGCCTGGGTCGCCCTTCCGGGTTTTCGGCCCAGCGAGCCTCTCAAGGGTAAAAGTGTAGCTTTGTCCATGTTGAATGGTTTGAGATCTCGGAGCCATCTGAATCCAAGAGAATGGATGTTGTTCACTGATGATGTAGGAGTCCATCCAATGGGGGGGCTGAATTTGCCCATAGTGTTGTGGATAGCAACTCAGTTATCCTTCAGCAATACTTTCTTCTTTCCTCCCTTTTAGGATTTGACATTCTTGCCGATCTTTGTTAGCTTGAGAAACATTCCAATTTTTTGACTCCTCAAGCACATCTGACATCTTTGCCCCTAGTTCGAGGGCTGCTTCTGATCTAGCTTTGCAAGCTTCTTTTGACGACATCTGATCTTCTTAATTTGGCTTTCTTGCCCCTAGTTTGAGGGCTGCTTCTGATCCGGCCACACAGGCCTTACGTTGTGGTTGACCGTTGAACATTCTGAGTTAAGGTTCAAGGTTGGAAAGCAAAAGGGGGGGTCGAGTCTCGAGGCTGAGAGCGATCCTAGGCTGCACAATCTCAAGAGCGATTCCACACAGGTCTTCGCAGGACTGCGCAAAACATTTTTTTGAAATCTTTTAAGAAAGCGACTAATCGCTCGCGCGGAAAACAATGCGGAACCAATCTGGATCAAGCCAGGATCCTTCCCAGTACTCACACTAACAAGCATGATCTCATTCGTTAAGGGCTTAGCATGCCTCTCTTTCTCTCACTTGATCAAATTTTTACAAATCCTGAGGAATTCTTTCCTCTTCGTTTTCATCACAGTGTAGTTCAAAGGTTTTGAAAAAACATAGGTCAATGCAATGAGTTCGAGGCACAGAAAAGTAGGCGAAAAGCATTGCCATTTCATTCAGGACTTCCGGCACAACTGGCAGAAGGCAGAAGCGAATACAAGAATGTGAAAATCACTACTGTTTATTCATAACTGTCGGCACAACGGCCCCTTGGCAGAAACAGACTCAAAAGGAAACAAAAAGACAAACACAAAACAAAATAGTGATGCCTGACGTAACACCCCCGGAATCACCTGACTCTAACAAAACAGGACTGACTCGATACAACAAGACAAACCCGAAACAAAAAAACTGACTCAAAACAAAGAGACAGACTTAAAACAAAACCACAAAACTGACTCAACACCCAAGTCAGAAACTACAAAACTAGCATTCGCAAATGCTCAAAACAATGTGTGCCATTCCCACGTCTGGAGTAAATCGAGCGCCACCTGCAGCTGGCTCATCCCCCCGATCACATGGTCACATTATCCCCCAAGTTCACCAATCCAGTGCCGATAGACTTTGCAGGACCTGACGCGAAAATGACCTTTTTATCAATCAGATCTTGTATTTCATGGTGAAGACAAAGACACATGTCAGTGTCATGGCCAGCTTGTTGATGAAAGACACAGTACTTTGCCGGGTCATGGGAGAGAGGAAGTTTATTCAGTAATGACCACGGCTCTAGGGGCTTTAGATGCCCCTTTTCGATCAGGACCCTCAGGGCCGTTGACAGAGACATGTCCAGTGGGGTGAACAGCCTCTGGCCTCGAGGTGGGTATTTGGCAGGTTGTGAGCTGGTTGTGTTGGATGTACCAGCGAAAGGGTCGGTAGGTGCTGACTTTTGATGATCTCTTCCGAGTGTAGGATTGGAGCTGAAAGGGATGTTTCTGGTACAACATCTCTTGTCTTGGCTTGCCCCTTGATTTAGACTACCCCCAACTTGAGTGGCAAAAGTATCATCCACAGTTTTTGCAACCACTGCAAGCACTTGCTGTTTGTTTAGTCCTTCGGCCTTCAAAGCCTCAACAGCCCGTTGAAGGTGTTCATGGGGACCAATGCTTGCCCCTACCTTGTTCTTACCACTTGCTTCCCCTTTGCCAAGGGTTTGGCTTTCTTCAAATGTGGTCAGCCCCAAGATTGGGGAGCCTTTTGTTATGAAATTCCCTATATGTGATGTGGTCGATAAGGGAGCCAATGTCCCGGAGGCCAGATCTGTCACAGTTCTTTGAAGATCTTTAATCATTCTCATCAACTCAGAAGTAGTGGGCTCACGGGTTTGAGATGATTGGGGTCCAGGTGCATCCATCATGCATAAGTCCATGCTTTCTGGAATGAACACCTTAGGCATGGGTAGATGGGCCGGGGTGATGTATATGCTGGGGTCGAAGGTGGATGGTAGTATATGGATGAAATTAAGGTGAGCAGGAGATATTTGGTCATTGGGGTCTGAAGGTGGAGCTATCGTCCGGTTGTCAATGAGATTTTGGACCTCATGACGCAGGCGGTAGCAACGGTCGGTGCCATGACTGCGCTGCTGATGGTACACACAGTACTTGAAGGGGTTATGTCTGGCTGGGAGTGGGTCAGACAAAGGTTAAGGATCGAGGGGTTTGAGATATCCTCTTTCCATCAAGATTTTTAGTGCACTAGTCAGGCTCATATAGAGAGGGGTGAAGGTTCTGAACTGAGCTCGGGCTGGGCCGGCGGTTTGTAGGCTTGGTTTAGCAAACGGGTTGGCTGTGGCAACTGTATTGATTTCGGTAGGTTTGGGAATAGCACTACTACCAGCATTGGTACTCCTTGAAATCTCCTTCCTTGCCGGCTTACTTGTTCTAGGAATGATCCCATTGTTAAACGCATTCTCTATATGAACCCCCAGTTCACGCAAACTTTTGAAAGTGAATAGCGGAGCGAATATCAACTTTTGCAACATATCATGCTCGAGGTTTCGCACCATCACCTGCACTTGATCCCTTTGAGAAGGGCGGCGATCTGTCATCTGTGCTACCTTTGCTCTCCACCTTGCAACAAATTCCACAAAAGGCTCTGTTGGGTTTTGGCGGGTTATTTCAAGCTCTTGCATGGTCATTTCAACTTGGGTATTATAGGAATACTGATCAACAAAGGCCTTAGCCAACTTTTCCCAGTCTTGCTTCACTTTGTCCTCCAACTTAGTGTACCAAGTGGCTGCTACACCCGACAAGGTTCTTCCATACAGAGAGAGTTTCTGTGGCTTAGTCAGACCCATCTACTTCAGGACATCCAAGAAAAGTCGGATATGTACCATTGGATCTCCAGACCCATCGAAACGGTCAATATGTGGCATTTTGAATCTGTTTGGGAGCCGTACGGCAGCCTCGGTGTGCCCATCCTCAATATCGGGAATGGAGTTAAGGCCCTGTGCCCTTTTGAATTGCTTCTCAAGGTTCACAATTTTCACTGCAGTCAGATCGAGCTCATTAACGTCAAGGGGATAAAGCCTCTCCTTAGGCTGCACCAGGGGTCTGACAACTCGGGCTTGGGCCAACCCTTCTCGAGGATCTGGACCCTGCAAATCTTTAGCTGGCGGAAGTGGGTCAAAGTTTGGCTGGGGCCCTGAAGCTAGATGTGAAGCAGATGCCCCAGATGGGCGTTGCGTTTCAATATTAGTCTCATCCTGCACGGCAGTTCCCTGATTTAACGCTGCTATCACGGCCATAAATTCTTCCGAACCCTGTGCCATCACGGGTCTGCGGATGATGTGACTGGTGACTGTCGGATCAGATGAACCAATGAACTCTGTTTGGCCCTTCTTTGCCTTACCACTGGCAAAGGAAAACCGGTTACCCTTGAACCGAATCTCTGACCTGACAAAGTCTATCAACACAAGTCCAATGAATCTGGGGCATATCGAAGCCTTCTGAAGCTACGGTTCCAAGACTACCTAGCAAAAGAGAAAATAGAGAGTGTCTCAGCCTGATTTCACTAGAATGGACTTGAGCATAGCTGAATGGCTGCACTCTTTACTGAATTCTGCCCCAAATTCTGCCTGTAAACCGATACCCTCAAGTAAAATTGATTCCCCAAATACTGATGCCCTCGGGCTGGAGACCTAGACTTGCAAATTGATACATGCATTCTTGTAGAAACGCACTCTAAAAGCACATAGCAAGCAAGTGAGAGCAAAAACACCCCTATGTTGGGGTATGATTTTCCTGTCCTATTTTGTCAGGAGCTAGGGTTTCACTACGCACGCAGCGGTTCCAAACAACCTATGATCGGGTAAGCAACCTGTCCTAGCTTGAAATGGTCACTATGGATTCCGAATATGCACTAGGTCGAATAGTCAAAAAAAAGGGTGCCCCGGTAAAAACTAGGGTTTCTATTCCCGTTGTGACAGAGCCCGCAACCGGTCAGCCTTATGGCACGCTTCTCGAAGTGAGCCTCCGGCAAACCGTTCAGAAATAGCATGCGACAAACACAGTGTCCTAGGCGCACCAATGCAAATGCAATGCAAAGAAACACACAAGTGTAGTCAAAACCAGATATCATGAGTTCGAGTCAAATTCTTTAAATCCCCAACGGAGTCACCAGAAACTGTAGATGTCCCCGAATGTCTCGGAAGGAAATCCACCGTTTTGTTCATTGGGCTCACAACAGTTCAGGACTCAAAGTCACGGTCCTGTATCTAATCTCGCAGAGTGCAATGCAAGACCAATGAATCATCAAAGAGTCTAAATCCGGCAAATCATTTTTGAAAACATATTTTTTTGAAAGAAGTGCCGAACATGGACTGCTTTGCCAGATACAGAGTCGCCACCTAAATATTTTATTTTGAAAAATTTAGGAAACCCTGACTCGTTGCCTAAGGCCACGTGTCCGTCATCACTAAAGTTGCCTCGGCTCGGGAACTTGGGTACGATTGGGGAAGGTCACTTCGTGAGCACCCCCGCTCGCCCGATCAAAGATCAGCCGCTACTAACCATGATATCTAGTTTTGAAAACATTATGCGTTCTTATTCTGGTTATTAGCCTAGATTTACTATGTGATGCGCACAGCATACAAGTATAGATTGGATCGCCTGAATTGGAACAAAACGTTTCATGTTTGTTTTTTAAAGCGGTTTGCTACTCGCAAGTAGGCTAAAAATGCAGATTTTGCCACCCTCGGGTGGGCTTAGAAAACATGATTTTGTCACTATCTAGTGGGCTTAAAACTCACAGTCAATGCATTATTCCAATTCAGATAATCCAACTTTCACCCACAAGCATTCAAGCAGTTATATCATATAAGTATATAGCCTCATGGTAAACATGTTATCATGGCAACATTCACACGCATGCAAGATACTAAAGCGTAAAAGCTTACCTAGTACTCCGAGCCAAAACAGAAACTAGGTTAGAAATTCATGCATGATCCTAACTATACAGAAATGCCTAATGCAACACATGCAAAAATACAACTACAATAGGCTCGGTTATTCTAAAATGACATGTGAAATGCTATAGCTAACAAGTATTCAACTCGGAATTAAAATACAAATGCAGTTAGTATGATGCGCCAAGCCCAGTGCATGCAAGACAGATGAATGGATGCAAACATGCGAGCATAAGTATACTAATTGAAACATGCCCTAAACTAACCATCATAAGCTGGTAAATAAAAAGGAGAAAGACGTGGGGTTGGAAGACATACATCACACACACACACACTTATTACAAGTGTGCCCTCGCTCGAAGGGTCCGAAGGAATAATACAGTCTGAATAAATAATTAAATATTACAAAATCCTAATTAATTAACAAATTAACTAGGAAAGCGGATAAACTAGCATGCAAGCTTATGGACCGCCTCAGCTCTGTTCTGAATGATAAAAGATACATGCTTGAGTTGCCTGGTGCGGAAATCCATCGCGATGCCCCGATTCGCCTCTATTTGTAATTAATCCCGGAATGCTATGCAAGGCTCTGGAAGGCTGTTGATTTCTGATTTGCTGCAACAGAGAGCAAGAAAGGGGCACAGCAAAGTATTTTTACATATGTATGCATGACTACTCTTCAGGGAGTGTAGTTCTCGATCCTCGTACCACCAATCACGCATCTCGATGCTTGATGGCCGAGGAGTTGAATTGCACGACTCGATGTGAAATGAATGCACATGAAAACGCAACAAGACCTAAACTCCATCATGGGTAATCTGGAGTGTCGGCGACCGGGAATTGAGACACGTTCCGTCACTCGGAGTACGAAACGTCCCTTGTTTCCCGTGCTTGGGTTAACTCCTATCCCAAACACAATGCAAATGAGATGGCATACACAATGCGACTAACATATAACCTAGCATACGCAATGCTATGAAATGGCATACACAATGCTCTAACATGTGACCTAGCATACGCAATGCTATGGACCGAAATGGCATACACTATGCACGATGGACTTACACCAACATGAGTGGACCTCAGCCACACTCACATCAGTGGCCATATGATGGAAATGAGACAACCGAAACACATGCAAACATGCATGATGCAAGAGATCGATCCTAAGGCATCGAATGTCACTCTATCAAAGCATGGAAAAGGATGCAATATGGCATACAAACACACAAATTTTAGCTCTGAAACATGATACAAAATGGTCCCGAAACATGCAAACATGACACACAATGCAAGCTAGGGGGCCCGGGTACCGAAACTAGTGAAGTGCGTTACTCTAAAGGTACCCAAAACAATGCACTAATGGAAAAATTAACCCCAAACAGACACTAGGCAGGTTTGAAATAGTGGGGAAATGGCCTAAAAT
This sequence comes from Camellia sinensis, assembly GCF_004153795.1. Classification (NCBI taxonomy): domain Eukaryota; kingdom Viridiplantae; phylum Streptophyta; class Magnoliopsida; order Ericales; family Theaceae; genus Camellia; species Camellia sinensis. The sequence continues at coordinate 11,455 of NW_021024683.1, read as the reverse complement.
GATGGCTCGGAAGGCAACGAAATGGTGCTCATTCAATGGTCGGTAAATGAGGCATACAAGCTCGACTCTCAAACGCATTTAAAGAGTATAAAACATGACAACATGGCATTCAAACAAGCTCTGAAATGTGATGAATAATAGGCTCAAAACATGAACACACCTCAGTATATGCATGGAATGGATCTCAAAACTCAAAGCTAAGCATGGACCTTGAACTACAAGCATGCAAAACTAACATCATTCAACCACAAGACCCAAAAACAGAGCTAGGGTAGTCCAAAATAAGCACATTATTAGTTTAAGGCATGGCCAAAATATGCTAGAATCAATGGCCTATAAAGCATGCAAAGAAAGCTAGTGAAGCATGAGTTGTTCTACAACTATATGAAGCATATGAGGGCTCACTCAACCAGCCAAAAACAAAAGTATTTCATGCCAAAATATGCCCAAATAACCCCTGAAACTCAGTCAACACATGCAAAAATGATGAGCCCCTTTGGAAAGCCATGCGAAGGGTTGTTCTACACATACATGATAGACAAACAAAAGGGCAAAACCACCTCTGGAAATAAGTTATGACAGCCCTAAAACTCACTAAAAAGAGCCTGAAATTGGTCTAGGAAGCATGCAATGAAAGGCCCCTTTGAAAGGCCTTGAATGGAATTGTTCTACACATGCATCATAGACATAAAATATGGCCAAAGGGGCTCCGAACAGAGCTAAGGCAGACCTCAAAACTCACATAATAGGGCCTGAAACAAGACTTCAAAGCATAAAAGATGGAGCCCCTTTGGAAGGCCAAAAAGGCCAACAAACAAGACAAGGAGAGAGGGGGGTGACCCCCTCTGATTTTAGGGCTCAAAGACACATCTAAGCCACTGAAAATTCACTAGATTTTAGTGGCTAAAAGGCCAAACCAAGGCCAATGCAAATGCTCTAATGCATAGCCCCAAGCATGAGGGAATGAAGCATACAAAGGGGAAGGTGACCCCAAAAAAAATGTGACCTTAAGTAAACATGTTTATAATCTCAAAATAAAACTTTTTTAAGTTTATGACAAATCTCAAAAATGCTCACAAGTAGAGCTAAGATATGATGCAAAACAATGCTTAAAAGAGGGAAATGGTGTGTTACCCTTGAAGCTCAAGAAGACAGTAGCAAAAGGGGTCCAAACTCTGAGCTAAAACCAGATTTTGGAGCTCAAAATGATCCTCAAAGAACCTCAGCCCAATGATAGTTGAGTTTGATCAAGGGTGCCTAGGCAAAGGAGAGGTATATCTCCAAGTATAGCTCTTGCTATGCACACAAAGGCAAGACAAAGAGAGAGAGGCAGAGATTTGGCTCTGGAATTTCTAGTGAGAGAGGGATTTTTTAGAGTGAGAAGCTCCCAAAACTTGCTTAGGAAGATTGTCCTTAAAAATGAGAGATATAACTCATATATAGCCATATACAAGAGTTGGTTCAAAAAAATCTGAGTTTGGAACAGCTGGAGGTTGTGGAAGACAGCTGGAGGCTAAATATCTGAGTTTGGGACCTGTAGACCACTTTTCTGGTCAGCCAGCCACTTTTTCTGGTCGGCCGACCACTTTTTCAGGAGAGGGTGGTCGGCCAGCCACCTTTTCGGGTCGGCCAGCTAGTTTAGGAAAATTCTGCTTTCTAGATCTAACTTCAAATGGCCATAACTCCTTCATATGAACTCCTTTTCAGGTCATTCTTGTATCCAAATTGAATCCCTGGAAGTTTTCTTTCCAATGGAACCAGCTTTGCATTAAAATTCCTCCTGTACAAAAAGTTATGTCTATTTTGGTGAAGCCGCGCAGATTCGGTCCAACCGGATTCATGCCAAACTTCTCCCAAACTAGTTTTCTTCTCTCCTTTCCTCTTTTATTTAACTCCAAACCCATAAACAAAGTGTTTTGAAATATTTTTCAAAGATTTCATCCCTATTTCATTCATTTCTACTTTGTCCTTGCTCGGTTTACCGAAAAGCGCAACATTTGACAAAATGCGAGCCTCGGAACATCGTAAAAACTTTATTTCAAAATCAAAAACTTTATTTCAAAAACGTTTTGAAAGAGAGGGTTTTAAGGTCTAAAATCTTTTGATCAAGATTGTTTTGGTCCAAAAAGGGATATGAAGTTGAGATTTAACTCTCTCCTTGCCGAAGAAACTGAACTTTTCCCCTACACACCTTTCTCCACCATGTAAACCATCAGTCGCGTCCAAGTCTTAAGGGCGGTCAAAAATGGGGTGTCTACACTAGTGTACCTACTCAATTTACTGACTGCATAAGCTAAGTCAAGACGAGTACAATTTAATAGGTACATTAGGCTTCCAATGATTTAGGAGTATTTTAACTGAGACACTGCATCACCTTTATTTTTCGATAAATAATGACTGATATCTACAGGTGTTCTAGCTAAATTCATATCATCCTTGATAAATTTACCACGAATTTTCTCAATATAATGTGATTGAGATAATGCATATCCGTAAGATATTTTAGTAATTTTCATTCCTAATATAACATCTGCGACCCCGATATCTTTCATATCAAATCTTTTGTTAAGCATTCGCTTAGTTGATTTGATCATGTTTTGACTGCTTCCAATGATAAGCATGTCATCCACATAAAGACAAACTATGACATATCCTTGGTCAGTGTTTTTAACATAGACGCATTTGTCACATTCGTTTATCTTAAACCCAATAGTAAGCATTGCATGATCAAATTTTTCATGCCATTACTTAGGTGCTTGTTTTAATCCATAAAGTGATTTTACAAACCGACAAACTTTCTTTTCTTGCCCCGGTACTACAAACCCTTCGGGTTGCTCCATATAGATCTTTTCATTTAGTTCACCATTTAAGAAAGTTGTCTTAACATCCATTTGATGTATTTCTAAATTAAACAACGCTGCTCTAGCAATAAGCATGCGAATGGATGTTATTCTTATCACAGGGGAATATGTGTCAAAATAGTCTAGACCTTCATTTTGTCTGTAACCTTTAACTACAAGTCTTGCTTTATACTTGTCAATTGAACCATCTGCTTTCATTTTTCTCTTGAATATCCATTTATATCCAATAGGTTTAGAACCTGGTGGAAGATCCACCAATTCCCAAGTATGATTTTGCATAATGGATTCAATTTCATTATTAGCAACCTCTTTCCACAAAGGTGCTTCAGGACCTGTCGTTGCTGCCTTAAAGCTTTGAGGTTCATTTTCTAACAAGTACGTCAGAAAATCTGGACCAAAGGATTTTGATGTTTTCGCCCTCTTACTTTGTCTTGGTTTATCATCAGTTAAATCATGTTGGTTGAGACCATTACTAGTCTCTTGTGTTTGATTGTCATTAGTCTCTTAACTTTGTGTACAATCATAAGTTCTTTTCTGTGAACTTAATTCCTGTCATTTCTTGTAAGGAAAGACATGTTCAAAAAGCACCGCATTCCTTGACTCTATAATAGTGTTCACATTTATATCAAGTATTTATGATTTATAAGTCAGAAACCGATATGTACTACTATTCTGAGCATAACCAATAAACACACAATCTACTGTTTTTGGTCCAATCTTAGTCTTTTTAGGAACAAGAACTTCAACTTTTGCCAAACACCCCCACACTTTTAAGTATTTGTAGGAAGGTGATCGACCTTTCCATAATTCATAAGGAGTGCTGTTGGTTTTCTTGTGGGGTATTCTGTTAAGAACATAATTAGCAGACAATATTGCTTCCCCCCACAAGTTCTGAGGTAAGCCTGAACTTAGTAACATGGCATTCATCATTTCTTTTAGGGTTCTATTCTTCCTTTCAGCAATTCCATTTTGTTGTGGAGAATAGGGTGTTGTAGTTTGGTGAATAATGCCATGTTGTGCACAAAATTCATTTAATGGTGCATCATATTCACCACCCCTATCACTTCTAACCATTTTAATGGTTTTACCAAGTTGATTTTCAACTTCTGTTTTGTAGAGTTTAAACATTTCTAAGGCTTCATCTTTACTTCTAAGTAAATAAACATAACAATATCTTATGCAATCATCGATAGATGTTATGAAATACTTTTTGCCTCCTCTAGTTTGAACAAATTTAAGATCACATACATCTGTATGAATTAATTCTAGAGGTTCGGTTTCCTTTCAATCGATTTAAATGGAGCCTTAGTTAGTTTCGCTTCTACACAAACTTCACATTTATGATTATGATCAAATTCAAACTTTGGTATATAATCTAGACCAATTAATCTACGCAAAGCATCATAATTTACAAGTCCTAATCTACCATGCCATAAATTCGACTCAAGAATATAAGCAAAAGATGTGTTATTCTTATTAATAGCAACTTTTGGTACAACCGTCATTACATTTAGTTTGAAGAGACCATCACTCATGTATCCCTTACCAACATACATACCACTCTTTGTTAATACAAATTTATCAGACTCAAAGACAAGCCTAAAGCCATTTTTACTTAACAAAGAACCAGAAACTAAATTCTTTCGGATGTCTGGTACATACAGTACGTTGTTGAGGGTCAGTTCTTTCCCTGATGTCATCTTCAAGATCACTTTTCCTTGTCCAGCCACAGTAGAAGTAGAAGAATTTCTCATGAAAAGTTGTTCACCATTTGCAGCCTCATTGTAGGTAGTGAACATCTTCTTGTCCGCACATATGTGACGAGTTACTCCAGTGTCAACCCACCACTCCTTGGGATTTCTAACCAAATTAGCCTCAGACACCACAGTAGAGAGGTTGATGTCATTCACCCTGTCAGAGATGTAATCTAGTTCAATTACATAGGCCTGATTGGTAGTCTTCTTGCTTGTACTTCCGCGATCCTTCTTAGGGTGGCGGCAATCAGAAGCTCGATGTCCAGTTTTGCCACAATTATAGCATTTTCCTTTGAACTTCTTATTGCTGTTGTTGTCGCCTTGTTTAAGACCATCTCCAGTAAACTTCCTCTTTTTGTTATGTGGTTTGTGAACTTGTTCAACCACATTAGCCTTAGACTCAATGGGATTTTTCCCATTTTTCTATTCAGCCTTTCGATTATCTTCCTCAATTCTCAATCTTACAATCAATTCATCCATGGTCAACTCCTTGCGTTTATGTTTTAAATAATTTTTGAAATCTTTCCAAGCCGGTGGTAACTTTTCCACTAGAGCAGCGACTTGGAAAGACTCGTTAAGAGACATACCTTCTGAATGAATATCATGCAAAATTATTTAAAAATTTTGAACTTGAGAAATTACCGTATGAGAGTCTACCATAACAAAGTCCAGAAATTTACCGACAACAAATTTCTTCGTGCCGGCATCTTCTGTCTTGTATTTCTTCTCCAAAGAATCCCACAATTCTTTTGCTGACTTTAGAGGACTGTGAACATCACACAGCATGTTGTCAAGGACATTGAGGATGTAGTTTCTGTATAGGAAATATGAATGTTTCCAAGCATCTACAGCGACAACAACTTGCCGATCACTTTCACCCTTTTTAAGTGCTGGAGCCTCTTCATGGAGAAACCGGGCCAAATTTAGAGTTGTAAGATAGAACAACATCTTCTACTGCCATCTCTTAAAGTCAGTACCGTTAAATTTTTCCCATTTTTCTCCATGATTTATTGGTACTTGAACATGGTTTTGGATAGGGACCGATGTTGGTGTAACAATTGGAGTACCACTTCCAGTTGCAATTTCAATTGCAGTAGCCATAATAACTGATTACAAAAAATCAAAAAAATAGACCACAAATTAATTTTCTAGTTACTAAAATCAGAAAATAAATTATAATAGCAAATAATTTTATTTTCCTTGTTACTAAAACCAGAAAAATAAAATACCACAATAATTTTCTGTAACACTAAATAATATTCTGCAATTGTTAATGGCACCAGTATATTACTACTAGTTGTCAAAGAAAATAGACAGTATATTACTACTATCTGTCAAATAGTTTATAAATACTATTTGTATTTTCCAACCAGAATATTGCTTTGTGAAAACACAGAAAATTAAATACAATAAAGATACAATAAATGAGATGTCTTAAGATTGTATTGTTGGACAATCTTTACTGTATTTAAATAAATTAAATTCTGTTGTGTACTTAACGACAACTAGAATATAAAAGAAATAAAGGAAATGAGAGAATTTGTTTGATTACAAAAATTAAACTAGAAATAAATAAATAACAGATTTTATTTTGTTACAAAAACAAAATTAAAATCTGATTTAAATAAATAATAATAACACCGAAAATAAATTAAATAACTGACTTGATTAATTCTTGAATAATAATTCTGATCAAGTCCAATGTTCGACACTGTGTCCTTAAGACAGATTCATCCTCTCCATGGTGCTTTTAGAATACGGACATCTATCTCTCAAAATAAAATGATCAACAGCAAACAATAGCAGCACTACAAAATTGTTTTCCCAACGAACACACTATGTGTTCAAACTCTTTCTCACAGAAATTAAATGCAACAAAATGCAGAGAATTATAACAAATGAGAGAAGTACGAAAATTGTTGAATCAAACATCAAATGAGGGTTGGTCTATTTATAGAAGTAATGGCACCCTTTAACTTTGAATTGAACAGGTAGCATACATGTTTGAACAGGTACTGTACCTGTTGGGTTTGAATTGGACAGATAACCGAATCTGTTTGAATTTGAAAATTAAACAGATTTGAAATCTGTTCGGGTAGAATAGATACGGTTTGGACAGAAATTCTGAAGAGGTGCAATTACAAAATTTGAATTTAATTTCCAACCAGAATTTTGAAATAAAAACGAACAGATTTTATTTCAAAATAAATCAAATAAACTCAAATGTTTTTTGCCCAAAAAGATTAGTATTGGGCCGGACAAGCCCCACCCAGCCCGCTCGACCGACCGGACAAACGGACGGTGGCGGCGCGCGCGCATGTGGTGATTTTTGGGTCCAATGGGTCTAGCCCACTTTGCCCATAACCTCTCCTTTCTACAAACTTGGGGTGCCCCTTGGGGCCCTCCCCAAGTTATAATTCCAAGCTATATAAACCCATTCAAAACTTCCCACCAAATCAATGTGGGACAAGCCATTTACACAAACCTTAAGGAATTTTCACCAAAACTCCATTTCCATGGAGCACACTTTGGCTTCAATTTCCCATTCACTCGATAATGGTTTTGAGCAACCAAATATACCACGTGAATCACAATGTGGCATAGAACGCGTTTCCACTTTGATCCGCGAAAATCGACGCACGGATCCCACCTAAAAATTAGACCAAAGTCTGGAGAAAATTTTGTTTTCCAGAATTTCAAAACCAGTTTCTAACACTTTTTAGCTGGTTCCTTGTACATTAATGGCCAAATTCCAATTTTACCTGAAAATTCTTCATTTTTATTTTCATCAAACTGTGACCGAGAAACCACTGTAAGGAACATTACATTTGTAATGAAACGTTTACTTTTACAACAACGATGTGGTTCTTCTTCTTCAGGAAGAAGGTAATACCTCTCTGCTTCTTTGGAGATATAAAACCACTTCTTATCAATGTGCACATAGTCATACATGGATTTGAACATTGGCTGGCCTTGAAGACTATTAGGCTCAAGCATTGAAAGACAAAATCGGAGTCTTACTCTCTTATTCTCTTCAGATAGATACGGCTTCAATGCATTTGAATGCAGCCTAATTTTGCCTTCTTTAATTCTCCTATGAACTGTTGATTTTGGAAAATTCAATGCCTTTGACAATGAGCGGATATTGGTTCGACAACGAAGGGGAATTTCAGTGACTTTCCCAAAGTTGAGTTGAACTCGCTTGCAGCCAGAATTTGTTAATTTGCTAGATACATTGACCATTAACCCATTTTCCATACAAGCTATTCCTCTCTGCCATATACAACGAACAGTTTTTACATGGACAGAGAACTTCGCAGCAGCCTCAGTTTGACAACCCCTTTTCAATTTTCCATCCTTACTTTGTATTAGCAGAGTTTCAAAAATTGATTGGTGTAGATGATTTGTTAGATTTTTCTTTGTTCTATGATGAACACAAGAAAGAAAAATAAGGGAACTAGCAACAAAAGAAGTCTCAATTATAGAATCCATGATGGATTAAAATGGATCAACATTTAAAGATAAAAACATGAGACAATAAGCTGGAAGAGTTGATGAGATATAGAAAAGAAAAAGAAGCAGATTTGGTAATAGAGCAGAACAAAAGAGTTTGCCTTTGTGAGAAAGAATGGAGTAGTTTCTGTAGTAACATGGAATTTTAACTTGAAAAGGAAACTTTCAAATTTTATTTAGATACCCTACTCGCTTAAATTTGGTTTGATTCACAACAAATTGCCGTCAAAATTTTTGGACAAATTTTCTTATACACTATTAGTAGTACTTCTTTGACCTTAATTTTAAATCAAAGGGTATTTTTGAAAATTTAAAAATTTTGAAATGTAATAATTGTAGCATAAAAAAAAGTTGGATTCCCCAAAAGGGACCAATATTTTGGGACGGAGGGAGTATATATATATATAAATAATAAATAAAATAAATAAGTTCGTTCCATGGAAGGCTCTGCTGAAGAATATTAAGGCTGGCAAGAAAATGAAGGCTCTTTCTCTCTCCATGGAAAGCTCTCTTTTCATTTTTCCTTTTGAAGATGCTTAGTTTGGTTTCCAAGGAAAATGAAGGCAGCAAGGGTCTGGAAGAAGATGGCCGGACGTTCGGCCGATCAACTAGTCAACTGTAATTTTTTTTTTCTACTTGATGGGTCCAGACGTCTGAGGGACAATCGGTCAAACATCTGGCCAGGCGACCCCACGGTACTTCCCCACGTCTCCCTCTCTCTCTCTCTCTCTCTCTCTCTCTCTCTCGTTAGCTAAAACGGTAGCCACAGTTAACACACAATACTAACCACTGACACTAACACAGCATTTATCTAGTTCATTGTTGATGCTCTAATCCTGTCAACCGATATGCTGGACTGAATTTCCTTAGAGCGTGAGACCTTTCCCACTAATCAAACGAATGGCTGAGATCACTCCTCGCCAAATTGAAAAACAAAGAATCAAAAAATTCAAAAAAAAAAATCAAAAATTCACTTAATATGTGACTTTATTGTTTAATAGGTTTTATGATAATTAATGACATCTTTTATCAACACTATCAAAAAAATTACTGATTATTAATTTTCAGCGGCAGTTTGAAAATTTTGTCACAAAAATTTTAGTAACAGTTTAAAAAAAGTCACAAAAAAAATCATTAATTTTTAACTTTCAACAAAAGTTTAAAAAATTCGTCACAGAAAAACGTCACTAATTATAAAATTTAGCAACAATTTATAAAAAAAAAATGTGACCAACCATTTTTTTTTTTTGGTCACAAATTGGCAAGGAAAAACAAAACAAAAAAAAACAACAAATTTACATATAGATCTTAATATGAATTTATCGTCTAATAAATTTTATGATAATTAATGATTTTTTTCATCAAATACTATTAAAAAATTACTAATTTTTAATTTTCAGTGACAGTTTAAAAATTGTCACAAAAAGTATCATTAATTATAAATTTTAGTAACAGTTTAAAAGAATAGTCACAAAATATTTATTAATTTTCAACTTTCAACGATAGTTTAAAAAATTCGTTAAAAAAAAGTCACTAATTGTAAAATTTAGCGATAATTTATAAATAAAAAAAAGATCGTGATAAAAAAAGTCACTAATTGTCAATTTTTAGCAACATCTGCAAAAAAAAAATATCACAAAAAGTTATTTTTAGCGACAATTTTACTAAAGTCTTATTGAAATTAATTAAACTATTAAGACGTATTGGTGGTTTACCCGAAAATATTTTTGGTAGTGTTTGGTAGAATTTTAGAATTATGATTTGAAAATAGGTTCGTATTTTAAGTTTGTAAGTTTTGGAATTTTGATTTGAAAAGAGAAAATTTATTTAGTTATAATTTTTGAATTTTTGATATGACATGTGAAATGAGAAAAGTTGTTTGGTTATGAGTTTTGGAAAGAGTTTTCTAAACTTAATTGAAGAACTTATAACTCATAACTAAACACACAACTCCAAACTCTATTGAAAATTTTATTTAAAACTCATAACCAAATTTTTTTTAAAATTCAATTAAAAAAAATAATTTGTCATTTTGGTCTAAAAAAATAATTTCTATGTTTAAAAAATATCAAAAACAAATATAATAATTTTTTTTTCCCAAATAACAGGTAGCGATTGGCAATTGAGTGATTATTCAATATTCCCGGAGTATGAACACGTGATGCTCCATAAAGTTTTGATTGGTAGAGGATTAGAGGCCCACAATTTATGTTGGGAGAGGGGAACAACGTGAGATTCAGTAATTGATATAGAATATGATCATATGATATTTTGAGATTATTCAATAATTTTCCTTGGCAATTACAAAAAGAATAAATAAATAAATTGTTAGAGAGAATGATCGGCTGGACATTCGAGAGGATGTCCGCGCGGATGACCATATTACTTTACCTAACATATTTTTAAAATATATTTTGAAGTCATAATTTGTAAACTCAAATCAAACATAACATTAGAATGTAAGGGTGAAATTAATTTTAAAAAATTCTACCAAACACGGCCTTTGTTTTCCTTTGTTTCAGTCGGTGAAACACAACAGTGTGTGTGAGTGAGAGAGAGAGAGAGAGAGAGAGAGAGAAGACGAAGGAGTAAGAGGGAAGGGCCTGAACAAGGAGTTCACTGCATCGTCATTGCCGCCATCGACAAAGCCACCATCGTCGGTCGATGAAGCCATTGACGAAGAAAAAAGAGGATGAGAAGAATCTGACCTCTGCCAAAACCCTTTTCTTTTACCCTCTTTCTCTCTCTCACCTAGATCTGGTTTTCAGAGCCCAGATCCGAACACTAGCATAGATCTGGAGATTTTACTCAAATACGTGAAGAAGAATATGTTGATGATGGAGAAAACACACTTGATGGCTTCAACTTTGGGTTCATGGAATCCTAACCCTAGAAAACTATGAATGAACATCTTGTTGAGGACAAAAGAAGAACACTTGCAGCCATTTTTTATCTCTTTCGATTATGCTCTCTCTCTCTCTCTCTCTCTCTCTCACACACACACACACACACTTCAACACTACTCAGACAAAGAAGAAGAAGAAGAAGAAGAAGAAGAAGAAGAAAAGGATGAGGAGGAGGAGATCTCTAAAATTTTCAATTTTTCTTGTTTCTTTCCCTTTTAGCTTTGCTTTTTGATCCATTTGAACTTTGAATTAGTGGTGTCTTCTGTGTTTTTTCCATTAATTTTTTTGAGGCACATGTTCGGTGATTTTAAAAATCTCTTTGTGTTTGGATGGAGTGATTTGGAGAGAAAAGAAAAGAAATAGAGAGAAATGTATTTCTCTTCCTTGTTTGGTTATTTTAAGTGGAGAGAAATGGGGAGAA
>NW_021024682.1:69218-105658 GCF_004153795.1 Camellia sinensis | reverse complement strand
TGAATAGGGGCTCAAAAAAAGATACTTTATAGTTTGGCTCAAAATCCAGAAATGCTCAAAAACAGGGATAATATATCATGCAAAATAAGCCCTAAAAGAGGAATAAAGCACAAAGGGGGAGTAGAAGACTTCAAACAGAGAAAAGTCCTTAATCAAATATGAAGATGAGCTCAAAATAAGACTATTTTTAGTTCAGGATGAAGCTGAAAAATGTAAGAAAAAGGGGCTAAGATATAGGACAAAATAGTGCAAAAATTGGGAGAATAGGAGCTTACCCTTGTAGCCCAACTTTTCAGCAGCCTTTGGTCCAAGGAAATGAGCTTTCAACCTCTGCAAATGACTTCCAAGGGGCTGGAATGGATGATGGTGGTGTGGTGCTATGGGTTGTAGTGTAAATGGACCAAGGAAGTTAGGGTTTTGGAGCTTGGAATAATAGCAATGGAGGTGGGAGGTGATGAGCCTTAAGCAAAAGTGTCCAACCATCTCATATGAAGAGGAGGGCCTCTCTTCTAGAGAAGAGAGGCCAAAGCTTCTCTTGGAAGCTTCAAAGATCCTCTATACACGTGTATGGAGGATGCACCAAATGGTCCCTAGCTGGCACAGCTGGATTACACTCAAAAGGGACAAAAGCAATAAGCAGGCTGGCCAGTTAAAGTGGCTGGCCGACCAGGGGTCAAAAGGTTCAAGAACAATTGCTGGTCGGCCTACCCAGAAAGGTGGCCCCCCAGATGAGTAGAACACAACCCTGTGGAGAAAAATCAGAAAAAGTGACCTAGGAGAGAGAAAAGCTAGCTTTTAAACAAGGTTCAAAAGGGTCAAGGTGAATTACTGGTCGGCCTACCCATATTGGTGGCCTCCCAGATGAGTAGATCACAATGGTGGTATGAAAAGCCAGAAAATGTGGCTCAAAAGTGGGAAAAGCCAGCTTTTTGTCGGAAAAGCCAGCTTTTTGTCAGAAAAGCCGGCTTTTAGAGAGAGAAAATGAGAAAACTGGTTTTTCAGGGGATTAGGTGGCCAGCCACCATCCTACCACCTCCCTAACAGTGAAAATAGGGTCTCCACCAAAAATGGACCAAAACGGATGCAAAACGAAGGTTCAGGGGCGAAAACGCGAGGTTTGGGGCCCCGAAAACAGGCTGTTAGGCACCGGAAGTGGCGTATGACCACGAAGGTGGTCTCCCAGGCCACAGTGTCCCTCTAAAGGGAGGAAATAAGGTGTGTGCCAAAAACCGGACCAAATGGAGGTAGTTGAGAGGTCCCGAACCGAGGCACACGGCCGACGGCTCCGAAAACCAGGAACCGGGCTCCAAATGGGAAAAATGGCCTACGACCACGAAATGTAGCCTACGGCCACTGAGAGATGGTCTATGGGACCTCTCCCTCCCTTCGGGAAGAGAAAACAGAGAAAATGGGACCCGGTTCGCAAACCAAGGCAAGGCACAAAAGAGCTTCGAAGTCCGGAGGCAAGGCTCGCAGCCGTGACTCCGCAACTTCAGAACGAGCACAATATGCAGCATCACCGAGCGCTCAATTGATGACGTCTGAGTCTGAGTCTTAAGGTCGGTCAAAAATGGGGTATCTACAGTTGCCCCTCTTTGATAGAACTCAGAAGTCACACGTGACGAGAGTGAATGTCAAAGCCCAGAGACGACCCATTTTTGACGAGGCCAAAGACTTAGACAAACAGGCAAGATAACCAAGATGTGCCCGCAGGGGCAAAATGCAAAATGGTATGCATAAAGCTGGATATAACTCATGATCATGCAAAGCAGCAAGCTGTAATGAAGCGCGCACGCAACAGTTTTAAGCAAAAATGCAAAGCAACAACTACATTTCATGCAGTTTAAGAATGCGGAGAATTGTTTGATTCTCGCCACGTCTCACACGGAGAAGATACAATACCTGCGCGATTCGTCTGGTTGCACCAGCTTCAAATGAACCGTACATACAATATCGTGCCTACAAAAGAAAGAAACTTAACAAGCACAATATCATTAGCTACACATGTTCAACACTACACCGAATGCAGACAATCAGGGTGTTGATGGGAAAGCGCATCGCAATGCGAGGGACACGCACCTAACAACGCAAGTTAAGCATGGAGGTATGACAATACCAATGAAACGTGCACAACAATGCAGGTGGTATGCATGAGAATGCAAGTGATGTGCATAACAATGCAGGATAAGTGCAAATTCAAATGCGTGTTTGACGCGAGACAACGAGCAAAGAAATGCAAGTTTTGACGAGTGCAATTCAATCGCGACCTCCGGTTTACCTCCCGGAAGGTTCACAGCATACATCTCGCTCTTGACGAGTGACGATGAAACACGCATCGAAAGTTGGAGTTGGAGTTCCCACGGAGGGATTTCGCGACAAAAAGTGCACTTTTCTTGTACTCTCTCGGGTCCCGGGGACTCCAATCATCACCAAAATTTGCAGAGACCTTGGAGGCCCTCTTAGGAACACCACCGACCAGGTTTGGTCCCAGGGGGAGGTCACCGACCAGGTTGGAGTGCAAGGGGTGGTCGGCCTACCAAAAAAGGTGGCCGGCCGACCACCTAGCCCAAATCCGGGGCAGTTTGGTCTTTTTGCTCCCATTTCTTTAAATACACAAAGCCAAACACCTTTTGCTCATAACATCAGGTCCGAAATCAGTCCCTCTCCCTTCCTAGAGCATTTTCTTTCTCAGATCTGCACTCTATACGCGTTTTCCAACGCCCCACGCCAAGTTGTTTCGCTAAAACTTTCAGTTCTCTTCACTTTGAACCGATTAAAATTTGATTTCGGAGCTTCTTTTTCTCATTTTCACCACTTGAGGTAAGTTTGTCTCAATATTTGGAAGATTTTCTCGGGAGTTGACTTTTGTTGACTTTTTCATTTCCTGAGAGTTGACTTTTGTTGACTTTTTCCAATTTTGGCTCATTTCGCTCATTTTTTGTCCTTTTTGCAGATTTCTTGAAAGGACGGGTCAATTGCCCCACGGCGGAGGTTCTCTAGGCGCCGGAGACGAGCCTGACATCATGTCTTTGTATCCGATAGTTCGCCGCTTTATCCCCAAGAGGTACAATCCTTCGACTCATGTCCTCCCTCGGGCGATTTTTTATCATTTTACTGACTTCGACCCTCGAGCTCCTGTAGACCTGCTATTGCGGGAGCCAGAGTCCCATCTCTCTCATGAGGCGCGAGAGGTATGTACTTCACTTTTTTACATTTCCTGCCTTAATTCTGCATTTTCCCTGCATTTCATGCTATGTATGCTTATTGCTTGTTCTGAACACATCCGCATGCCATACTTCTGCTCATTTTAGCACACAACTTGTTCTGCATGCTTAGTTTATAACACAATACTCTGTCTTGAACGCACAGCTCAATCACTTGAATCTCTGAAATCTGAACACACAGCCCAAATTTAATTGTGAACACGCAGCCCATATTCGCTGAAAGTTGAACACGCAGTCCAAACTTTAAATTCTTGAAATCTGAACACGCAGCCCAAATTTGATTGGTGAACACGCAGCTCACATTTAATTGAAAGTTGAACACGCAGCCCAAACTTTAAATTTCTGAAATCTGAACACGCAGCCCAAATTTGATTGGTGAACACGCAGCCCACATTTAACTGGAAGTTGAACACGCAGCCCAAACTTTAAATTTCTGAAATCTGAACACGCAGCCTAAATTTGATTGGTGAACACGCAGCCCATATTTAACTGGAAGTTGAACACGCAGCCCACATTTAACTGAAAGTTGAACACGCAGCCCAAACTTTAAATTTCTGAATTCTGAACGCGCAGTCCAAATTTGAAGGTGAACACGCAGCCTACATTTAACTGAAAGTTGAACACGCAACCCAAACTTTAATTGGTGAACATGTAGCCCACATTTAACTGAAAGTTGAACACGCAGCCCAAACTTTAAATTTCTGAAATCTGAACACGCAGCCCAAATTTGAAGGTGAACACGCAGCCCACATTTAATTGAAAGTTGAACATGCAGCCCAAATTTTAATTGGTGAACACGCAGCCCACATTTAACTGAAAGTTGAACACACAGCCTATAGCGATCCCGGTTGTCCCTTTACTGTTCTGTTGTATTCTAGACTCGGTTCCATGAAGTTGGTAGTTGTATCTATCTTGTTGTCATCCTTCAATTCTGCTTGATTGAGTTTTAGGATGTATTGGGCAGAGTTGTTACAGGTTGGTTAGGCTTTGGCTTCAATTCTTTGTTGCCCAGTTTTCTGGAGGTCCGCTCGAGCGGGTCTTATTGCGTTCGAACGGAGATTGCACGCTCCCTGTATTTTGGTGCTCTGCAGAACTTCTGCAAGCATGTTTTTCACGCTCGAGCAGGTTTCTTTGCGCTCGAGCGGTGGCGCTCGAGCGGGTAGTACCTTTTTGGTGTAAGTTTTGGGAGGGGGAAATCTACGCTCGAGCGGATTGGTTTTCGCGCTCAAGCGGATGTGCTTTATTTTTGTGTCTTGGCGCTCGAGCTGGTCTTCTTGCGCTCGAGCGTACCTAGTTTTTGTTCTTGACACTCGAGCGTTGTGTTCTCCGT
Source organism: Camellia sinensis (assembly GCF_004153795.1). NCBI lineage: Eukaryota > Viridiplantae > Streptophyta > Magnoliopsida > Ericales > Theaceae > Camellia > Camellia sinensis. The sequence goes on along the minus strand of NW_021024682.1, from coordinate 101,104 downwards.
TTGAGCGGGAATGTCGTATATCAGTTGGCAGCTGGGCGTTTTAAATTCACTTTTTACTTTCTCTCTCTCTCTCTCTCTTACTTTCTAAAAAGCCATTTTGAGAGTTCCTCTCTCTAGAAACGCCCTTCTCTCTAGGGTTTGATCTAGTTAGAGTGTTTCTTCTTCCTTCGGCCTTTGTAAGAGTTGGGTTGATCGTCGAGGGCTATCCATTGATCCGAGAATATTGAGTTTTGGAGCACGTTGAGTTTCTTCATCTTCTTTCCTTGAGCTCCGAATTTGAGGTAGGGATTCCTACTCACTCTTATGGGTTTTAACCTAGATTTTGAGCTTATTGTTTAAATGGTTGATTTTGGGACTTAGGGTTTCAAAATGTGTTAAAGAGGGTTTTGTGATTTTGGACTCATAATATATATTTTGGGTTTCAAAATGATGATATAGTTGTTGGTTGGTGATATTTGAACCTTTGAGTTGATATTGAGAGTTGGGGGTAGAAGCCCTAATTTGTTGTTTAAAATTACTTGGTATAATTAATTTGGGAAAATTGTAGCTATATGGAATTGAGTTGGAAATAATGAAATTGGTTCATTATATGGTAGAATAGTGGAGTTAGATTTATTAATCGCTCACTTTTGAAAACATTGATATTTTATCTGTTGGAGTTTTTATTATCTGTTTAAAAATAATTACTTGGGCTACCGGTGGAGGGTAGTTTTGATTGTTGTAGACAATGCATGATGATTAGGCAAACTAAAACTAATCAATTGGATATGTCATAGAGTATGACGGTTGATAGAATACATTAACGTTATGTATTGATTGATTATGTATATGACCTTTGTGTATATACGTTGTGTGTGTGTGGGAGGAGATAGGGGATGTACTCCACGGTTTAGGGGAAGATAGGGGATGGACCTCTAAAGCGGATGTTGTTTGGGAGGAGATAGGGGATGGACTCCACTGATACAGCTCATATGCTTGTCAGATAATGTGTTGATATAGCTCATATGCTTATCTTTGGAAGTGTTGATACAGCTCATATGCTTATCATTAGAAGTATTGATATAGCTAATATGCATATCTGTTGAAATGTGGATACAACTTATATGCTTATCTGTTGAGATGTTGATACAACTAGTATGTTTATCTATTGTAAAATGGGAAATGTTTAATATGAGTCATTATCTCATATAAGTGGTTGGCCAGGTTCTGAGCCATTGATGTAAATTGTGAAACTGATAAGAAATGGAAACGGGTTATGAATTGGTTTATGGAAATTGAACATTTATCAATTGCAAATGTCTTAGTTATTGCTCATACTATGTTTAGCATATCTCTACTGGGCGTTGGCTCACCCTTTATGGGACATTATTTTCAGGTACAGGTAGTATGCCACCTCCAAGGACATAGCTTGGGTGAGGATGAGAGTTGAAGACTCTTTTTGTTTATTTTGATGTATTACTTGTAAATTCAAGCCAAGGGCTTAATATGTATTGAGTTAGCACTCCCTTTTTTGTGACCAAGTGTTAACTTGGAAAGCTGTAAGCCCATAGGGCATTTGCTTTTGTTGTTAACATGTAATACAGTTGTAAGAATTACTCTGATAAATAGAAATGGTTAGTTTCTTTTATATCAATGCATGTCTAAAGTGATGGGTTTTATGTATTTTTTTTTGAGGGCGTTACACAGCCCAAATTTGATTGGTGAACACGCAGCCCACATTTGTTGAAAGTTGATTTGATTTGCACACAGCACATTTCCTTTATTTGCATACAGTTTATTCATTCCATTCTGAAACTGAATACATGTGTTTGTTATGAATGCAAACATCCTCCCGCGTTATGCGGGGATATGGTTCTATTGCTGCGAGAGATTGGTACGCGGAGCTCCCGGAGGCTGTCCGCAATTGGATTGATTTGGCAGGATTCGGGACCTTTTGTACCGGGATATCTCGTTATCCAGCTAGCCAGACATTGATGGGCGCCTTGGTAGAGAGATGGTGGGACACCACCAACTCCTTCCATTTCTCAGCTGCCGGGGACATGACCATGACCCCATTTGACTTCGCCGTTTTGACGGGCCTTGACATGGGAGGCTGGGCGATCCCTTACGATGAGGACATGGGTGAGTGGGAGGCAACCTGGATGCATCTGTTGGGAGCTCGCCCACCGGTAGACCGATCTTCGGGCCGAGTCCGATATACCTGGTTTTCTACACAGTTCGGGGGGACTGAGCCCGAGACTCCTGAGGAGATTGCACAGTACGCCCGCGGGTTTTTGATGTTCCTCTTCGGGACCACTCTGTTCGCCGATAGGGGGAACACCGTTGGGCTATATTTGCTGAGTGCTCTGGTGGACCTCACACAGATTAGTCAGTATGACTGGGGTGGCGCCAGCTTGGCTACCCTCTATTGCTATATGAGTGCAACCTCCCGCGGACGGGGGAACATAGTCGGCGGTTATTGGAGAGCCTGGGAGGTACCTTCTGCCCTCTTGATTCACATTTCTGCTTTTCATTATCTGTATATTGCACACACGGCACACTTTACATTCTGTACTTATATTCTGCCCTCAGCATTCTGTATTCAGATTCTGCACTCAGCATTCTGTATTCTGATGGCTTTTGCCCTGTTTTCCACAGTTATGGGTCTTCGCGTACTTTCCGACGCTAGCCCCGGAACTTGAGGTGGAGGCCCCTCTCATGACCCCTTATTCACTCGTCTTCGAGGGCCAGTACCGGTCGCGGCACCGGGAGACTCTCCCTTACCTACGGCAGTATTTTGACACTGTTCGGGCGACCGAGGTATGTCAGAACTCTCAGTTCTTCTTGTGTAAATCTTTGATTCATGCTTGGACATTTGCGATTTCTAATCGGCTTATGCATTGGCTATCCGCAGATCTTATGGCAGCCCTGGGCGCCTCTGGGTGGGGATCTCCAATTCCAGCTTGCCGGAGGATGGGCCTCCTCCCGGTATAGGATCTTGTTCGAGGGGCCAATTGGTAGGGCCTGGTTCCTGGGGGAATGCTTTCTTCGTCAGACTATGGGCTTCCCTGAGCCGGGCGTCCCTTCAGCACCCCCAAATGGTATGCGGCTCGCTGATAGGCTTACTCCCCAGGGTGTCATTGATGCCAGGCTGGGCATTGATGCACTGCTGCATTTGGAGGACGGGGAGTACGCAACTTACCGTCACACTTACTTGATGCCTCCATTGACAGGTGTTCGTACTCCCTCGAGGAGGCCTACAGGCATGCCGTCTTCGAGTCGCACCTGAGCCAGAGACATTCCTTCGGCCAATAGGGCTGGCACATCCAGAGGTGGGGCTGGAATGGTTCCTCCGATTCCCCCGACTTATCATGATGCCGGATGGCCAGGTATCCCGACTGAGTTGACGGGATGGAGATACGGGGCTTCTTACCCAATTCCGCTAGAGCCTCCTATGCCAGATCATCCATACACCAGAGACCCTGACTCACCACCGGTATGTTTTACAGCTTTGCTTTATCACTCAGATACTTGGACATTCATTCATTCACTGATGATTTGCGCTTGCATCTATAGCCTACCACGGAGTATGCTGAGGGGTTACCCGGGTTAGTGGCCTCGCTCGAAGGCATGGTCTTGCGGAGAGAGGCGCAGCTGTCCATCATGGGCATCTCGGTACTGTTTAGTTTTCTTGCATTTATCATATTTCTGATGATATACTGAATTTGAACATTTCAATACATTGATTGACCGATTGTATGCGGAGAGCACATCTGACACACACCACACCCATGTACTATATTGGCATGTATTCACTCCATGTAGCTTTTTATCTGTACATCTGATATACATATTTTGGCTGATGCATTCAAACTGCACTCTTTCTTTTCAGATGCCTCTGATATATACCGGACCACAGGCCGGGCCATCTGGGCCTTCCCGAGGAGCTGGGCCATCTAGGCCTTCTCGAGGGGCCGGGAGAGGGAAGTCATCGTCTCGCAGACGAGGCGGGCGCAGAGCACATATTATTGAGGAGGAGTCCAGTGAGGAGGAGGAGTCTGCGCATCGTCAGTCAGAGACATCTGCTGGCAGAGAGGATGACTCTGAGTCTGGCTCTGAGGGCGGAGGTGATGCCGAGGAGGATTCCGAGGGCAGTGGCTCCGATTCGGATGGCGATGATGGCGCTGAGGCTGTTCCGCAGAAGAGGACGAAGAGAGCCTCTTCTTCTTATGCTTGAGAGCACAGATGTTTCTGCTTTATTTGCCTTTTTTACTAGTAGTTGTAGCACAATGTACATTATTAGGCAGTTTTATTTTCTGTAAAACTTGTACCCTTGTTGTAAAATGTTGTAACAAATGAGGCATGATGGAATGAAACAGCTTTTGTTTAAAAAAAAAAAAGGTGTTGTATTTTATATTCTTGCATCGCATCGCGTTATTTTGCACAAAAATGAGATTGAATGGAAACCGTGCATTGAAAATTGCCAAGTCAGGTAGTGAACCGACGCAATAAACAAAGCAATCTTAACTAACTAAGAAAGGATAGAACCTTAGCAAGTTTACAACTCGATAAGCAAGACATCACAATGTTGATAAACAAAGAGTAACAACTCAATACACAAAACTTGTCAACTCGACAAAATTCAACAACTTGGTAAGCTTAACAACTCGGTAAGCAAAGCAACAACTCGATAAGCAAAAACAACAACTCAATAAGCCGGATTTAACAACAACTCGATAAACAAATACACTTCGGACGATCTGGGTGACGGAACGCATCCGAAACGGGGGAAAACTCGCACCTTTAACGCCCCCAATGCATGGAAATGCTTGAACTTTCTTCTAGAGGCTAGAACAAGACCAAAGCCAACCTCCTCTTGATGGCCGACCACCTAAGGGAGCTGGCCGACCATCTTTTTGCATTGGAGGAGAAATGGGTGGTCAGCCTGCTAGAAAAGGTGGCCGGCCGGCCACCTAACTTGGCAACCACCAAATTTTTGACACGTGTCCTCCGAACAGTGCCTTATCCTCTTTAAAAACTCCAACCTCGTGGTTCTCTCATTTCATCTTAGTTTTGCACCAAAATGGAAGCATTTCTCACCCAAAATCTCACAGCTTGGATTGTTTCTTTAGATAGCTCGGAAAAGTTGAACTTTCGGGGTTTCGGCTTGAATGCACTATTCACGCTGAGCCGTACTTCGCTGCACATTCTGTTCCTTCATGCCGCGGTGAGGTTTTGGAATCTGGTAACACACGTCTTTAGTTTCGACGGGCAAGAGATGTGTCCGACCTTCGAAGATTTTCAAGTTTTAATGGAATCTGAGCGCCATGAAGAGATTTTGTCTCAGCTTCGCTTCGGTCACGCCCAAGCTTTAGGACAGATGTGTGGGCTCACCATGCATGATGCTCGGTCTCTGATCTGCAGCGGGGAACTGGATATCCTTGGCTTGATTCATCACTTTTCTGATGTCGGGAACCGCGGTGACCATTATTGGCAAGGTTTTCGGCAACACACCCTTTGCTTGTGCATGCTATCTCACTTTTTGCTTGCCCCAGGCTTTAGCGGATCTAGCATCCGTCTGATTGAAGTTGCTCAAGGGTTGAAAGAAGGAAAAGCTGCATTGCCATGACATTGGCCGAGACGCTAATGGGCTTGGATGCTTTCTATCACCGAGAGACGACTAGATCCGCAGGGAGTCCACTACTGCTGCAGGTAATGTTTCCCACCCTTTCTCACATATATATTGCTCACATCAGTCGGCCCTCAGGCTCGGTTTTTCTCACAAAACCCTTTTCTTACTTTTCTCTCATCGCATATCTCTCTATTCTTTATTCTCTCATTTTTCATCCCTCCCCAGGTATGGCTGATGGATAAATTTCAGGTTGTGGACTCTTGCCCAGCTTACTCAGCTCGCGGCTACTTCTTCCGACAACGACTAGTCGACGCCCTTGATGAGGGATGGTGGTTCGACTGGATGTGCAATTTGTCTGCGAATCGCATTGCTTGGGGCTGTCCTTGGCTCAATCTCCCGGCAATGAGCTATAGCATGTCTCAGCAAACCGGGATCCAGTTGATTGGTCTGACTCACTGTGTGTTCTACTTTCCGTTCCGGTTCCGGCACCAATTCAACCATGATCAGACTTCCTCGCCAGAGGGGATAGAGTATCCTGCTGCATTCCCAGTTCGAGGCGCACAGCTTGCCCGGTATGCCACAGCATGGAGGACTAGAGAGCTCCTGGCCCCCGCTCTCACTTTCAGTTGCACCTTGTCTGACGAGTGCTTGGATTGGCTCAATGAAGAGGCACAGGAAGGGCCCACTTTGGTATCGGAGGCTTCGACCGGCTCTGGGAGGGGGCGCAGGAACACCTGACTTAGCTACGCCCTGGATTTATTGTTTTATTAGAACTTTCAAGTTTTCCTTATGATTGTAATAAAAAGCAACTTCAATTTGTATGCAAGAGCAGGAGAACTCTGTATTGAAATCAATGAAATTGAAGGTTGTGGGTACTGAAAATTTTTCGTTTTGGTACAAAAATGGTCTAAGTTGTAAAAAGATTAATCTTGAACAAAGTTAACTTTTATTAAAACTTTTCAAAACCATTTTCGATATGGAATCAGAACTGAACATGCCTGAAATCTGTCACTGAGATGCACAACCTCGAATTCCTACAACTGGAAAGTTGCCCCTAGTCTGAAGAGTACCGCGGTACTGCACAGCAACGGAAAGTTGCCCCTAGTCTGAAGAGCACTGCACCGGAGATCATAAACAAATTCTTGAATGCTGAATAGACAAAGACGGCCGAGATGATCAAATGGACAAAGTTGATCGGGGAAACGTTTATGGCTGAACTTCGGGATAAAGTTGCCTACATATCCCAAAGATGGGAATCAAGCCTTACGTAGTTCAGGCTTAGGTACACTCAAGTCTTTTCACTCTCCTTTTACGCTCTAACTTTTGCCAAGGTCGCCCTTTGCAGATTTTCAACCTTGCGAGCTCAGTTTTTATATTTTCCAATTTTTCAAGGCTCTAACTTTTACCTAGGTCGCCCTTTGCGGGTTTTCGGCCTAGCGAGCCTCTCAGGTGTAATATTTCTTCAACTTGTCCATGTTGATCGGTTACGAGAACTCCAAGCCATCTAGGTCCATTAGAACCACAGCTCCACCTGATCAGATAGCTTTGATTATGTAGGGACCAGTCCAATTGGGTCTGAACTTGCCCCTTGGGTCGTGGATGGGAGCTCGTTTGTCATTGAGCACCAAATCTCCTTCCTTTAGATTTCTGGACTTAACTTTCTTGTTAAAAGCCCTGGCAATTCTGCGCTGATATCCTTGAACATGGTACAGTGCTTTCAGTCTGCGTTCGTCAAAAAGCATGAGTTCTTCAAATCTGTTCTGTTGCCAATCTGCTTCGGCTATCTGAAACTCAGCTAGCACTCGCAAAAACGGAACCTCAATTTCAATAGGCAGAACGGCCTCTATCCCATAAACTAATGAATACGGAGTCGCCCCAGTAGAAGCTCTAATCGAAGTCTGGTACCCCCACAGAGCAAACGGCAGCTTGTCTGGCCAATCCCGATAGGTTTCCACCATCTTCTGTAATATGTGTTTGATATTCTTGTTGGCGGCCTCGACCGCTCCATTGGTTTGCGGCCGAGATGTGGATGACTTATGAAAAGCCACGTTGTATTTCTCCAACAAGTCAATCACTTCCTTCTTGAAATGGGAACCATTATCTGAAATGACCTCGTTTGGGACCCCATAACGACAGATGATGTTGTTTCTGATGAACTTTGCAACATGTGACGCCTTCAACACCGCATAGGATTGGGCCTCAACCCACTTCGTGAAATAATCTATTGCGACCAGGATGAACTCATGCCCGTTAGACCCCTTCGGAGTGACAACCCCGATCACATCGATTCCCCAAACTGAAAATGGCCATGGCGAAGTCATATTGTACAACTTCGATGGCGGGATGTTCATGCGGTTTGCATGGATCTGACATTTGTGGCATCGCCGAACAAAGCCGATACAATCCTCCTCCGTGGTGGACCAGTAGTAACCCTGTCTGAGGATTTTTCGTGCCAGCATTACCCCGTTCATATGTGCTCCACATTCTCCTCCATTGATGGCCACCATCAGGCGTTTTGATTCTTCAGCTTCAACGCATAGCTTATGCATTCCCAGATGACCTCTCTTGTATAATTTACCTCCGCGGATGATGAATTGAACGACCATTCTTCTGATTGCCCTTTTATCCTTGGCATTTGCCCCTGACGGATATGCTTCCTTCTCCAAGAAATTCCAAATATCGTAATACCAGGGGTTCTCATCTTGAACCTCGTCTATAGTAGCAATTGACTCGTAAGTCGGCGCAAACTTCTGATCAATGATGATTGGACACATCCGGACTCCAAACGGGATGTCTATCATGGAAGATAGAGTTGCTAAAGAATCTGCGAACCTGTTGTTCTCTCTTAGTAGATGAGCAAAGTTTAACTTCTCAAACCGAGGAATCAACAAATCCAAGGCCTGGTGATACATCATCATCTTTTCTTCTTTGACTTTCCAATCTCTTTTCGCTTGAGATACAACAAGATTTGAGTCCCCGATGACGTCCAACCGTTTTGCCCCTAGTTCCAGGGCTGCTTCTAGACCGGCAATGCATGCCTCATATTCTGCTTCATTGTTCGAGACTTTGAACCGGAGTTTGAATACTAGAGGGATACGGGAGTTGTCGGGTGCTATCAGCAACACTCCTATCCCATACCCATATTGGTTTGACGCTCCGTCAAAGTACATCGTCCAAAACTCGTCGTCGATATGCAAAATGGCCTCATCTGGGAATAAGTACTCAACTGCTTCACCTCCTTCCACTGGATGATTGGCTAAGAATTCTGCTTCTACTCTTCCCTTGACCAACTTGCGTGTCACATATTTCAAATCGAATTCGGAAAGCAACAGCAACCAACGAGCTAGCCTACCCGTAAGTGCTAGTTTCTCGAAAAGATATTTGATGGGATCGAGTCGTGAAACCAACATTACGGAGTGAGCTAACAGATAGTGCCGCAGCTTCCTGGTAGCCCATACCAAAGCTAAGCAAGCCTTTTCCAACGGTGTGCAGCGAGTCTCATACTCTAGCATCTTCTTGCTCAGATAGTAGACGACCCTCTCCACTCTGTCCTCTGATTCCTGAGCGAGCATGCAGCCCATTGTAGTCTCAGTTACTGAAAGATACAATATCAATGGTCTCCCCGGCTCTGGCGGTGACAACACGGGTGGGTTCTGTAAATATTCCTTGATCTTTTCAAAAGCAACTTGGCATCGGCCATCCCACTGGAATTTCTTTCTTTTCTTTAAGAGACCAAAAAGTGGTTCACAAGTCAAGGTTAATTTTGAGATAAACCGTCTTATGAATTGCACTTTACCCAGAAAGCCTCGCACCTCCTTTTCAGTCCTTGGTGGTGGCATTTCTAGGATGGCCTTGATTTTGGAAGGATCGACTTCGATACCTCTCTGTGTAATGAGAAACCCCAGCATTTTCCCTGCTGTAACACCGAACGTACACTTTTGAGGATTCAGCCACAACCGGAATTCTCTAATCCTTTGAAAGAACTTTTGCAAGGCGGTGTAGTGGCCTTCCCTTTCTTTGGACTTGACAATCATGTCGTCCACGTACACCTCAACCTCTTTGTGGATCATGTCATGTAATATTGTGGTCGCAGCCCGTTGATATGTAGCTCCAGCGTTCTTCAGCCCAAACGACATCACTCTATAGCAGTATGTCCCCCACGGTGTGGTGAAGACAGTCTTTTCTCGGTCTTCAGGTGCCATCACTATCTGATTGTAGGCTGAGAAGCCATCCATAAACGAAAGCAAAGCATGCCCCACTGCGAAGTCCACTAACTCATCAATGTGCGGCAAGGGAAAGTCGTCATTCGGACTAGCTCTATTCAAATCCCTGAAATCCACGCATACTCGGATCCTACCATCATTCTTTGGCACTGGAACGATGTTAGCCAACCAAGTTGGGTATTCGGATACCAACAGGAAACCTGCGTCAATCTGCTTGGTGACCTCTTCCTTAATTTTGAGAGCCCAGTCCGGGTGGATCCTTTTGAGTTTTTGTTTAATGGGTCGAGCCTCGGGGTCAAGAGGGATCCGGTGCTGTACAATCTCAGGATCGATTCTAGGCATGTCTTCGTAGGACCACGCGAAAACATCTTTGAAATCTTTTAATAAAGCGACTAAGCGCTCGCGTTCCTCCGAAGACAACGTGGACCCGATCTAGACCAGCCGCGGGTCCACCTCAGTACCGACATTCACGGTAGTGATTTCCTCCATCAAGGGTTTAACAAATCTTTCCTGCTCTTGTTCAATTAAGCGTTGCAAAACCGGAGGAATTTCTTCCTCGTCGTTTTCATCAAAATTTTGAAAGTCTGAATTAATGCAATAAATCAAGGGCACAGAAAAGTACTCAGAAACCACAGCTACTTGATTCTCATCAAGCATATCCAAATCGTCCAATTCTTCGGTTACAACAGACTCAAAAGAGAAAGAAAAAGATGACCTGAACAAGACTGCGGCATCCGGGTTATCACCCCCAGGATTACCAGACTCAGACTCAGTCGAGCTGGAACTTGATTCAGACTCACAAGATTCGATGGAATCAGATTCTGGCTCACTACCTGACCCAGTGCTGCTGGACAAAAATCCCTCTTCATACTGCCAAATGAGAGAGGGTGCGATAGATGCATCCAAAATAGTTGCTGGTAGGCCCGCAGCCGTTCCATTCCCGATCACGCATACCGAGAAGTTATCTCCCAAGCACTTCTGTTCGATCGGAGGTTCTGAAAGTAGACATGCCAGCACTACCCCCATTTCATTTTCAGCGTCCTCAGACTGCACTTTCTTACTCTGCTCAGCCTCAGCCAATGGGTCCGTCTGCTCTTTGGCAACGTCATCCCCGGGTAACTGCAGGTCAAAGAAAATCTCAAACCCCGGCACGCACTTCCTCTCCGCGTTCAGCCACGGCTCTGGGAAGCCATAGAACGGAAAGTCCTCCCCCTCCCGGACAAAGCGTCCGTTCAGGGTACCCTAAATGGGCCGGTGCATTAAGTCAAAAGGCTTTCCCGCCTTCTTCGCTCTGGCTCTCCCAGCCATCTCCTTACCCTTCCTTATCCAGTCCTCTTTGGTTGACAGATAACCCAAGCCAAAGGTATGTGGGTTATGTGGCACCTCGGCCAATGCTGCGACGCCCTTCCGGCCGCTCTTTCCCAATCCCATCCCGGGGACATGTTGAAGCTTGTTCATGAGGTATACCAATTGAGCACTGACGTACACCCCCTCATTAATAGCAAAGATGTTCTGCACGACCCGGGCCTCAGCTAGGGTAAAACCGGATAAGGACACATCCTCCATACCGTGCTCAATTTCCAAAACTGGCGTAGATACTTCCGGCGATGGATGGATCGATGAATTCCCAAAAACGATGGCTACTCCCTTTCCATGAGGGTATTTCACCATTTGATGCAAGGTAGAAGAAACTACCTTCACTTGATGCAGCCATGGCCGCCCCAAGAGTAGATTGAAAGTGGCGGGAACCTCTAGGATATGAAAGTCAATTTCATGCTGCCCCGGCCCAACCTTGGTCTGAATTTTCATTGTTCCCATGACTTCTCTGCTTGTGTTGTCGTATGCCCGAATTACCTGGGCTATTGGCACAAAGTTCGTGGTCTTCAAGCCAATTGCATAGGCAGTTCTCGCTGGACATACATTGATGGCAGACCTTGTGTCGACAAGCACCACGGGTATCCATTTATTTCTGCACTCCACGAAGATGTAGAGTGGCTTGTTATGGTCTGCACCCTCAGGTGGCAGTTCTTTGTCAGAAAAGGTCAACATCGGGGTAGCCCCTCCCGGAAAAACTAAGCCTACCAGCTGTTCGGGTGTGGTGTCTATAGAGAGCTTGGCCTTGTCCATGGCCGATAAGACAGCTTGTCGATGCACTCGCGATGCCATAAGCAATCCCCAGATGGAGATGTCTGCTTGTATCTTCTTTAACTGCTTCAGTACAGCCTCTTCTTCGACTCGCTTCTCTTTCTGCCTCTCAACTTCCTTATCCTTCCCAGATGCCTCTGGTTGGTCTAGGTGCGGGGGCTTGAAATACCGTCCGCTTCTCGTCATATGATCAACCTCACCGATATACCAGGTATCATCTGGCTGATTACTCCCCTAATCCTCATCCATGTGGGCAAGACATAAATCATCGTCTTCCCACCACATTCCGTCGGCAGCCAACAGACACCTGTCTGGCTCCGGTTCAATTGTACCCGCAGTACTCTCTGTTCACATGCTCGCAGCATTCTCTATCTTCGTGCACACAGCACTATCAGTCCCCTCAGGGCCTTTAGCTTTCCTAATTCTCTCGGCATCTTGAAACCTTTCTCGTTCCAACTGCGTCAGTACAACTGGTTGTTCAACAATTCCCGCATTCATAATGCCCAAGTCTCAAGCGGAATTCTTAGCACCGGCGCTCTCTAGCGATTCATTCTGACTTCCGGCCCTTCCGGCCACCACTGATATGCTTGTCCCTGCCGGGCCCTGTTCTAACTGAGCTTCGTCAATAACGTCTGGCAAGTCATCGAGCCACCCAGTAGCCTCTGTCGACTCCTCATAATCAAACCAGTTGACTGCCGCGTCTCCTAGATCTTGGTCGTTGAAAAACTGGAGGTTGGCCAAGTCCTCTTCCACAACCGTCAAACCATCTATCCCCTGCTCGAATCCATCTCCTCGGATCACACACAGCTCTGCCCTCTCTGGCAATTCAATATTAGGCTTAAACTGGCTTGCTGGCAAAATGTAATCACTCGGATCGTAGGCTTCCCCAGCGACACTCCCAGACTGCTCAAACCCTGATTGAACAATTCCATCCTCCTCTGAAATCTCCTCTGTTCTATCTTTGCCAGTCACCACCATTGGCTCGGGTTGGGTTCTGGAGATGTCCAGCATGCACAAGGAGTCAGTGCAGTAAGGAAAGAGCACCTCCGGCTTAGGTAGGTGGGAAGGAGTGATATATATGCTGGGATCGTAAGACACGACCCCAGTCTGGATGAAGTTGATTCTTTTGGGAGGTGGAGCTTGGTTGTGTGGTGGGAGAGGGTTTGTTGTAACATTGGATTTTTCTGGAGGTACAATCACCTGCTTGTCAATGAGGTCTTGAATCTCATGACGCAATCTGAAACATTGGTCAGTGTCGTGACCGTGTTGTTGGTGATATGCGCAATATTTTACTGGGTTATGGGAAGGAGGGAGTGGATTTGGCAATGGCCTCGGCTCCAGGGGTTTTAGATGCCCTTTCCTGATTAATACCCCCAGAGCCTTGGACAGGGGCATATACAGTGGGGTGAAGGTTCTTTGGTCTCTGGGTTGGAATCGAGTGGTTTGTGTGTTGCTTCCGGACGCGCCGGAGAAAGGTGTAGCTGCCATGGGTCTTGGAAGGGGAGGGGGAATGGTGGTGGCCACGCTCACCTCCGAAGCTCTTGCAGTTGCAGCGCCACTCAAGCCTGTATTGTTGTTGCGGTTAAAGGTTCTTCTGGGTTGCTCTCTATCTTGGTCAATCAGACCCTGTTTCATTGCATCTTCGATTTGTACCCCCATTTCATGTAGATCTGAAAAAGTGGAAAAGGGAAGCACAATCATTTTTTGCATCAGTTTTGGCTGGAGATTGCGCACAATCATCCTGATTTGGTCTTTGTTGGTAGGCCTCAGGGTCATCATCGAAGCCTTCGCCCTCCACCGAGTTACGAAATCCGAGAAGCTCTCCTTAGGCTCCTACCTTGTTGTTTCGAGATCTCGAGTCGTAATCTCGATTTGGGTATTGTAAGAGTATTGCGCAACGAAGGCCTCGGCCATTTCATCCCAACTCCGCTTGACATCATCCTCTAACTTCGCATACCAGATAGCGGCCACACCCGACAGGGTCTGGCCGAATAGTGAAAGCTTTTGTGGTCTGGTGAGGCCCATTGGCCGTAATATATCTGAAAATAGCCGGAGATGCACCATGGGGTCCCCAGATCCGTCGAAGCGATCAATTTGCGGCATTTTAAACCTATCCGGCAGCGTAACAGCCACGTCGGTATATCCGTCCTCGATATCTGGGATAGCCTTTACCCCTTAGGATTTCTTGAACAACTTCTCAAGCTTGCTCAATTTCAGTGCTGTATGGTCTACCTCGAACTCGAAGGGAGAGTCCGGTTGATTGACAGGCGTAGGTGCCTTAGATAGCTGGGGCAGAATTGGGGGCGGAGCTGGCCCCGTTGGTATGTCCGTATCTGCCTGGACATTTGGCGCCTCTTCGGGTGCCGAGATTCTTGGTGGGGGAGGAACTGGGTGTGAAACAGATGCTCCAGTTTGTTGTTGCAATCTGGTAATTAACTCTGCCTGCCGGGCCATGATCTCGGCCTGTTGTTTAGCAAATTCATCTCGGCGAACAGCATCCTGCTGCATGGCTCTCATGGTGTCCTGCATCTGACGCATCATTTCCTCAACTCCTGTCGGTCCCGCCATACTGCCCTGATCTGTCTGAACTACTGGCAAGTCTATCTCTATAGCAACAATTGGGATCTCAATCTGACTGTCCACTGATGGGGTAATCCGCTGTTCTGGTAACCTCTGCTCAGATATACCGCGCCTTTTTGACCTCCGTCTGATAACTGGGGGTAGAGAGTGAAACACTAGTTGTCCGTCGACTAGATCCTCAGATCGATTGAGTCGACGTCTTGGCTAGAGTGCTTGGGGAGTATCTGCTTGGTCTGAAGCAATTGTGCTAAACTACCTGGCAAAAAGATAAATAAAGCAATAATAAGGAAATAAACGAGCAGACAAATGGGCAGCATAACGGCGTAAATAAACACAACACACAGTCGGGTATAATTAACGCGCAATTGATACACTGTTCTCAAAGACCGATCATTATTCCCAAATCACTACTCCAAAATCACTGTCCCCGAAGCTGAATCTGATACCCGCAGATAACTGATTCCGAAAATGCTGAACTGGTGCCCGCAAGTCCTTGATACCCAAAAATACTGGACCGGTGCCCGCAAGCCTGATGCCCAAACTTGCAAACTGATACATGCATTCGTATAGAGACGCACTCTAAAAGCACATAACAAACAAATGAGAGCCAAAACACCTCTATGTTGGGGCAAGGTTTCCCTGTCCTATTTTGTCAGGAACTAGGGTTTCACTATGTACGCAGCGGCTTCAAACAACCTATAAACGGGTAAGCAACCCGTCCTAGTTTGGAATGGTCACTATGGATTCCGAATATGCACTAGGTCGAATGGTCAAAAAGGGTGCCCCGGTAAAACGGGGGTTTGTGCTCCCATACTGGCAGAGCCCGTAACCGGTCAGCCTTACGGTATGCTCTGACAAAGCAAGCCTCCGGCAAACCGTTCAGGAATAGCAAATGGCAAACACGGTGTCCTAGGAGCACCAATGCAAATGCAATGCAAAGAAACACATAAGTGTAGTCAAAACAAGATATCATGAGTTCGAGTCAAGTTCTCTAAATCCCCAGCAGAGTCGCCAGAAACTGTAGATGCGCCCTCGAGCCTCTCTACAGTTCGGACTCAATTTGTGTCACGGTCTTGTATCTAATCTCGCAGAGTGCAATGCAAGACCGATGAATCATCAAAGAGTCCAAATCCGGCAAATCATTTTTGAAAATAGGTTTTTTTTTAAAGAAGTGCCAAACATGGACTGTTTTGCCAGATACAGAGTCGCCACCTAAATATTTTATTTTGGAAAATTTAGGAAACCCTGACTCGTTGCCTAAGGCCACGTGTCCATCATCACCAAAGTTGCCTCGGCTCGGGAACTTGGGTACGATTGGGGAAGGTCACTTCGTGAGCACCCCCGCTCGCCCGATCAAAGATCGGCCTCTACTAACCATGATATCGAGTTTTGAAAACATTATGCGTTCTTATTCCGGTTATTAGCCTAGATTTACTACGTGATGCGCACAGCATACAAGTATAGACTGGGTCGCCTGAATTGGAACAAAACATTTCATGTTTGTTTATTTGAAAATGGTTTGATGGTGCTACCCGCAAGTAGGCTAAGACGTGGATTTGCCACCCTCAGGTGGGCTTAGAAAACATGATTTTGCCATTATCTAGTGGGCTTAAAACTCATAATTAATGAATTGTTCCAATTCAAATAACCCAACCTTCACCCACAGGCATTCAGGCAGTTATGTCATGTAAGCAAATAGCCTCATGGTAAGCATGCTATCATGGCAGTCACTCACACGCATGCAAGGATGCTAAAGCATAAAACTTACTGAGTACCCCAAGCCAAAACAGAAGCTATGTTAGAAATCCATGCATGATCCTAACTATACAGAAATGCCTAATGCAACGCATGCAAAAATGCAACTACAATAGGCTCGGCTATTCTAAGATGGCATATGAAGTGCTACAACTAACAAATATTCAATTTGGAATTGAAATACAATGCAGTTAGTATGATGCGCCGAGCCCGGTGCGTGCAATACAAATGAATGAAATGCAAACATGCTATCATACTATATGCTAATTGAAACATGCCCTAATCTAGCCATCATAAGCAGGTAAATAAAAGGGAGAAAGACGTGGGGTTGGAAAACATACATCACACGCACGCACACTTATTACAGTTGTGCCCTCGCTCGGAGGGTCCTAAAGAATAATACAGTCCGAATAAAATAATTACAGTCCGGAATGAATAATTAAATATTACAAAACCCTAATTAATTAACAAATTAACTAGGAAAACAATAAACTAGCACGCAAGCCTATGGACTGCCTCAGCTCTATTCCGTATGGTGGAATGATGCATGCTTGAGTTGCCTGGCGCGGAAATCCACTACGATGCCCCGATTCGCCTCTGTTTGCAATTAACCCCGGAATGTTGTGCAAGGCCTTAAGAAGCTGTTGATTTCTGATTTGCTGCAACAGAGAGCAAAAAAGGGGCATGGCAAAGTATTTTCACATATGTATGCATGACTACTCTTCGGTTAGTGTAGTCCTTGATCCTCGTGCCACCAATTACGCATATCGATGCATGATGGCCGAGGAGCCGAATTGCACGACTCAATGTGAGATGAATGCACATGAAAACACAACAAGACCAAAACTCCATCATGGGTAATCCGGAGTGTCGGTGATGGGGAATTGAGACACGTTCCGTCACTCGGAGTACGAAACGTACCTCGTTTCCCGTGCTCGGGCTAACTCCTATCCCAAACACAATGCAAATGAGATGGCATACACAATGCGACTAATATACAACCTAGCATACACAATGCTATGAAATGGCATACACAATGCATAATGGACTTACACCAACATAAGTGGACCTCAGCCACACTCACATCAGTGGCCATAAGATGAAAATGAGACCATCAAAATGCGTGCACACATGCACGCAAATTGAGGACCGAACCTAAGGCACAACGTGCAACTCTAACAAGGCATGGCAAGGCATGCAACATGGCATTCAAACATGTAAATTTCAGCACTGAAATATGATGCAAAACGATCCTGAATCATGGATATATGGCACCCGATGCATGGAATAAGCCCCGAAACTCAAAACTAGGCACAGGTATTGACTTGTAGCTATACGAAGCATGCATTATTTGACCATGAAGTACAAAGACAGAGCCAAGGCAGTCCCAAAACATGAACATTTCTAGTTCAAAGCATGACCAAAAGATGCTAGCGTGATGGACTAAAATAGCATGCAACTTTGACTAGCAAACATGGTTTACATGGCATGCATATGAAGCATATGAAATCTCACCAAACCAGCAAAAATCAGTGAATAAAACATGCCAAAATATGTCCAAATAATTACTGAAATGCAGCCAACATGTGCAAAAATGAGGGGCTTCTTTGGAAGGGCATACAAGGGGTAATTAAGCACATGCATCAAGGACACTTAGCATGGCACAACCAACTCTGAAAATCAAATATGACAGCCCTAAAACTCCCCAAATTGACCCTGAAATTGGTCTAGGGAACATGCAAAGAAAGGCCTCTTTGAAGAGCCTTGAATAGGATTGGTCTACACATGCAACATAGACCTAAAATATGGCGAAATGGGCCTCGGATAGAGCCAAGGCAGGCCTCAAAACCCTCAGAATGAGGCCTGGAAAGTGACTTCGATGCATGAAAAATAGGGTCCCTTTGGAAGGCCTAAAAGATCCCCAAACAAGACAATGAGAGAGGGGTCCACCCCCCTCTAATTTTGGCCCTCAAAAATGTGTCAAAGCCATTGAAAATCCACTAGATTTTAGTGGCTAAGAGGCCAAACCATGGCCAATGCAAGTGCTCTAATGCATAGCCTTAATCATGAAGAGATGAAGCATGCATAGGGGGAAGATGACTCCAAAAAGAAATGGGACCTGAACAAAAATTGAAGATGATATCAAAACAAGATTTTTTTCAGTTTAGGTCGAGATCTAAAATGGCTCACAAATAAGGCTAATGTATCATGCAAAAACAGCCCTAAAAGAGAGATTGAACAAACAGGGTAGAAAAAGGGCTCAAACAGCAAAGAGCCCTTCAATAAAGTTGAATAGGGGCTCAAAACAAGATACTTTACATTTTATGGAAAATCTCGAATATGCCCATAAGTAAGGCTAAAATATGATGCAAAAATAGCCCTAAAAGAGAGATAAAGGGAAAGGGGCAGTAGATGGCCTCAAAAAGTGAAGATCCCTCAACAAAGTTGAAGAGGGACTCAAAACAAGATACTTTACAGTTTGGCTCGAAACCCAAAAATGCTCAAAAACAGGGATAATATATCATGCAAAATAAGTCCTAAAAGAGGGATAAAGCACAAAGGGGGAGTATAAGACTTCAAACATAGAAAGTCCTTAATAAAACATGAATATGAGCTCAAAATAAGACTGTTTTTAGTTCAGGCCGAAGCCCAAAAATGTAAGAAAAAGGGGCTAAGATATAGGACAAAATAGTACAAAAATGGGGAGAATAGGAGCTTACCCTTGTAGCCCAACTTTCCAGCAGCCTTTGGTCCAAGGAAATGAGCTTTCAACCTCTGCAAATAACTTCCAAGGGGCTGGAATGGATGATGGTGGTGTGGTGCTATGGGTTGTAGTGTAAATGGACCAAGGAAGTTAGGGTTTTGGAGCTTGGAATAGTAGCAATGGAGGTGGGAGATGATGAGCCTTAAGAAAAAGTGTCCAACCATCTCATATGAAGAGGAGGGCCTCTCTTATAGAGAAGAGAGGCCAAATCTTCTCTTGGAAGCTTCAAAGATCCTCCATACACGTGTGTGGAGGATATACCAAATGGTCCCCAGCTGGCACAGCTGGATTACACTCAAAAGGGACAAAAGTAATAAGCAGGCCGGCCAGTTAAAGTGGTCGGCCGACCAGGGGTCAAAAGGTTCAAGAACAATTGCTGGTCGGCCTACCCAGAAAGGTGGCCACCCAGATGAGTAGAACACAGCCCTGTGGAGAAAAACCAGAAAAAGTGACCCAGGAGAGAGAAAAGCTAGCTTTTAAACAAGGTTCAAAAGGGTC
Organism: Camellia sinensis; assembly: GCF_004153795.1. Lineage (NCBI taxonomy): Eukaryota > Viridiplantae > Streptophyta > Magnoliopsida > Ericales > Theaceae > Camellia > Camellia sinensis. Next base: position 81,528 of record NW_021024682.1, on the reverse strand, counting down.
AAGGTGAATTACTGGTCGGCCTACCCATATTGGTGGCCTCCCAGATGAGTAGATCACAATGGTGGTATGAAAAGCTAGAAAATGTGGCTCAAAAGTGGGAAAAGCCAACTTTCTGTCAGAAAAACCGGCTTTTAGAGAGAGAAAATGAGAAAACTGGTTTTTCAGGGGAATAGGTGGCCGGCCACCATCCTACCACCTCCCTAATAGTGAAAATAGGGTCTCCACCAAAAAGGACCAAAGCGGATGCAAAACGAAGGTTCAGGGGCCAAAACGCGCGGTTTGGAGCCCCGAAAACAGGCTGCTAGGCACTAAAAGTGGCGTATGACCACGAAGGTGGTCTCCCAGGCCACGGTGTCCCTCTAAAGGGAGGAAATAAGGTGTGTGCCAAAAATCGGAGAAAACGGAGGTAGTTGAGCGGTCCCGAACCGAGGCACACGGCCGACGACTCCGAAAATCGGGAACCGGGCTCCAAATGGGAAAAATGGCCTACGACCATGAAACGTAGCCTACGGCCACTGAGAGATGATCTACGGGACCTCTCCCTCCCTTCGGGAAAAGAAAACAGAGAAAATGGGACCCGATTCGCAAACCGAGGCAAGACAAGACTCCGCAACTTCAGAATGAGCACAATATGCAGCATCACTGAGCGCTCAATTGGTGACGTCTGAGTCTTAAGGTCGGTCAAAAATGGGGTGTCTACATCTTGCCGAGAGGAAGTACTCCGAGAGTTTCACCATTCACGCCTTGCGGTGCATTCGGAAGGCATAAAGATGTATCACGATCTGGGTCGCCAATTTTGGTGGAGGGGTATGAAGAAGGATGTGGCGGTGTTTGTGTCGAGGTGCCTTACTTGTCAACAAGTGAAGACCGAACATTAGAGGCCAGCGGGTTTGTTGCAACCCTTGCCTATAGCCGAGTGGAAATGGGAGTACGTCACGATAGATTTTGTCGTGGGTCTTCCGAGGACTCAACGGGGTAGTGATGCCATTTGGGTGGTAGTTGACCGGTTGACTAAGTCAGCACACTTTATTCCTATGCGTGTAAGAGATTCGGTAGATTATCTTGCTGACTTGTATATTTTGGACATAGTGAGGTTACAAGGGTCCCAGTGTCGATTGTCTCAAATAGAGATCTGTGTTTTACTGCTAGGTTATGGCAGAGTTTGCAGATTGCCTTGGGCACTAGATTGACTTTTAGCACGGCTTACCATTCTCAGACTGACGGGCAGTCCGAGCGTACTATTTAGATCCTTGAGGATATGCTTCGAGCCTGTGTTCTTGACTTTAAAGGGTCATGGGAGAGACACTTACCCTTAGTGGAGTTTGCCTACAATAATAGTTTCCAATCAAGTATTGGTATGGCACCATTTGAGGCCTTGTATGGCCGACCGTGTAGATCTCCAGTATGTTGGGACGAGGTGGGTGATGCACCTTTGTTGGGCCAGGAGTTGGTGCGAGAAATGATGGAGAAAGTGGCACTTATTCGTAAGAGGCTAGTTACAGCCCAGAGTTGCCAAAAGAGTTATGCCGACCGTAGGAGGAGACCTTTGTTGTTTGAGGTTGGTGATCACGTCTTTCTAAAAATATCACCTAGACGGGGTTTGATGAGGTTTGGAAAGAGGGGTAAGTTGTCCCCTTGGTTTATTGGCCCTTTTGAGATCTTTGTGCAGATTTGGGAGGTTGCATACCATTTGGCGTTGCCGCCGCAACTTTTCGGAGGGCATGACGTGTTTCATGTTAGTATGCTTCGGAAATATGAGCCAGATCCATCACATGTATTAGATTGGACCGACTTAGAGGTAGACGAGGATGTCTCGTATGAGGAGAGACCGGTGCGAGTCTTGGATAGACGGGACCGAGTCTTGCGAGACAAGATGATTCCCTTAGTCAAGGTATTGTGGAAACATCATGGAGTTGAGGAAGCAACTTGGGAACGTGAAGTGGAGGTTTGAGAGAAATATCCGAATCTGTTTATTAGTATTTGAGAATATGTTGGGAATCATGTTTGGTTAATGAACTCTAAGAAACATTGAATATGTTTGGGTTGTAAAACATTGTTTATGTTTAAATTATGAGAACATTGTACATGTTATGAACATCTTGGAAACACGAATTATTTGTAAACATTGCATATGTTTGGGAATATGGGATATCACATGTATTGTATTACCTTGGGAGCATTGTATATGCCATGTAGACTTCATGAAAATTTGAATTTTGATTAAACATTGTTAATGTTTTGGAAATTGTGAATTTTGTTTCATATGGGGTTCGTGTATCGAGTCGGTAAGAATGAATGACTGGAGGATGGGTTATGGTGTTGGAATTGTAAGAATAACATGGTTGGGAATGACAAAATGTTGGTTTTGAACTTAATTTGTAATTTTGGGGACAAAATTCTTTAAGGGGGGAGGTTATAGCCATCCCAGTTTCTAACTCGACCTTTATGGTGTTTTGGACTCAAGTCTTGTGGTTTAATGTTGTTGTGTATGTATTTCCCTCTTATTGTCTTTGAATTTGAGTTTTTGGTATGTCTTGGGCGAGTTTAGAACAGGTTGGTTAGTGGTTGGTATAGAACCTTGTTGTCCAGAATTTTGGTCTTCTTCCGCTCGAGCGGGTCTTTTTGCGCTCGAGTGGGGTTTGCAATCCTTCAGTACTTTGTGCATCTGAAAGAAACACTGCAGAAGTGTCTTCACGCTCGAGTGGAGCTTATTACGCTCGAGTGGATCTGAGCTCGAGCGGCCCTTCTTGCGCTCGAGCAACTGTTTGAACTCTGTAAAATACTAGAAGTGTGTATTCTATGCTCGAGCGGACTTTATTGCACTCGAGCGGGGTTTGCATTTTTGTGTCTGACGCTCGAGCCTCATACTTTTCGCTCGAGCGGACTGTACGTATATCAGATCGTGAAAGTGACATTTTAAATCACTTTTTCTGTCCTTTCTCTCTCTAAAACTTTTCAAAACCCTAAGTTGAGAGCTTCTCTCTTTGAAATACCCTCTCTCTCTCTACATTTTGACCTAGATCTAGTGATCTTCTCACCCTCCTTCCTTTGATAAAAAGTTGGAGCTTCTCAAGATCTCCATTTTCATCCGAGTAAAAGTTGATTTCGTCATCTTTGGAGTTCATCACTTGCGTGCCTCATCTTCTCTTCTTGAGGTAGGGATATTCTACTCTTCTATATGGGTTTTAACCTAAGTATTAGTCATTTTGTATAAATGGTGGGTTTGTGGATAATTTGGGTAAAGTTGAGGTTAGGGTTTTGATTTTTTAAAAGAGGGGTTTCCTATTATTGGGTTCTATATGTATGTGAGACCTTCAAAGTGGGTTGTTTGTGTATAATGGGGGAGAATTTGGCCTTGGGTGCAATATCTGAGAAAATGGGGAAAATGCCCTAAATTGGATTATATAGATTATTTGTGTAAATGATGGAAACAATGTGAAAATATGAAATTGGTTTGAGAATCATGAAATTGTAATTAAATAGTGTAGTTGGATTGATGAATCACTTACCTATGAAAAATGTGATAAATTATCTGTTGAGAAATTTATTTATCTGTTTAGATATATCTGTTTTGGGCTATCGGTGGAGGATAGCCATGATTGTTGTAGAGACTGCATGATGATTGGGTAAATTAAAACTAATCCATTGGAATATGTCGTTGAATATGACGGTTGGATATGAACATTGAATATGTGGTTGAATTGGTCATTGTATATAACAACGTACTTAAATACATTATATATGTATATTATTTAGGAGGAGATATGGGATGTACTCCATTGTTTGGGAGGAGATAGGGGATGGACTCCATGGATAATTAAGTTGGCTGGAGTGTCCAGAGTGAAAGTCCCGAAACCTTATACATATATATTTGGGTGTCGGTTCCCTCGAACGTAGTTTCGTAAAATGGCAAGGATATGAAGTGTTGAATGATGTTTGATATTGAAATGTCGATACATGAGTTGTAGTCTCATCTTTAAATTGTTTGGATAATATTTTGCTATGCCAATGAATTTGGTTCGGACTGATTATGATATAAGTGTTGATGGGTTATGGAAATGGTATGACTGGGTTTCAATTGTTAAACATTTATCGGATGCTAATATTTTAGTCAATTCTCATGTGTTGTTTAGCATATCTCTACTGGGCATTAGGTCACCCTACTTGGGACACTATTTTCAGGTACAGGTGATATGCCACCTCCAAGGGCTTAGCTTGAGAGGTGCAGGAGTTGAAGGCTCTGTTTTGATTACTTTTGTTTTATGATTTATTGTAAATCCAAGCCGAGGGCTTTGTATGTATAGAGTTAGAACTCTTCTTTTGTTGTAATCAAGTGATAACTTGGAAAGCTATAAGCCCATAGGGCATATACATTTTGTTGGTAACATGTAATATTTTGTAAAGAAGACTCTGATGAATGAAAATGTATTCTTTTCCTTATGTTCATGAAACTTGTGAATGAATGATTTATGTCTTAAATTGAGGGCGTTACAATTATTAAATTTGTTCATTCAATTTGAATCATACTTTGCGCGTATTCAATTTATTCATTTATTGAGGGCTATTTGATGTGAAATGACAAAAGGTTTAGTTTATAAATTAAGCAAAAATGATAAAAATTTATCTTATTTTGTCTATTTTATTTCCCATCAAAAGTGTTGAGATTTGCTGATAAACAAATTAATTGATTATAAAATTTTCATAATATTAAGATTGTCTATTAAAATCAAAATTTAAAAAAAAAATTCATTCAAGTTTTTTTATTTTTTATTTTTTTCATATGCTTTACTTTCTTAATCATTCTAGTAGTAAGAATACATAATTATTCTCACTCATAATTATTCTTTTTTTTTTAATCTGTTATGCTAAACCAACTAATAATTACTGCTTTATTTCTAAACAAAATCTCATTATGATTAATAACAATGAGCCTTACGTTTACAAGTAATAAAATCACATTAAACACATTGTATATACTAAATTTGTTGAATGATACATACCAATTTTATGATGAAAAGTATATCACTTAAAATATATGTGAATAAACTTTATAAATATTAATAATTAGAGAAATGTATGGTAGCTCGAAAATGTTGGGCCTCGAATGGTTCAAAGGCACCTTTTTTTTTCTTTTTTCTTTCTTTCCCTTCCTCCTCTATTTTCTCTTTGAAACAGACATTACAAAATATGTAACATTATTACAAAAATACATAAGTTCATTTCTCAACTACAAATAGTCGTAACATCTACCAAAAAATATATAATATTATTATAAAAATACGTTACACATCACAGAAACACTTGCAAGGTGCATAGGCGTGTACCTTAGAATTTTCCTACTTTTTGTGTTCATTTTGTACTCTGAAGTGCTACAAAAAGTGCTCAGCTCACTCACAAAGTTACAAACAAATAAAGAGGAAAAAGTGGGACAAGTCAATTCATACTTGCATAGCATAAACACATGAACGTTATATAGAATTTCAACATAGTGAGACATGAAAGAAATTCAAACAAGCGAAAAGTAGCAATTTTGCAGAGAACTAAAAGGCTCAATAATATACATAGTCGTCTTCGAAAACCGTGTAGCTGTTCCTTCTGGCTCTTGCTTCTCTATCAGCCTGCATATTACACATAACTCAAGTATGAACACTTTGTCAAATTCGTTTCGTTTTATTGTTATGTATATAGCTTTTGAGATTTACTGGTTTATGTAATTCAGTATGAGTACATTTTGAACTTGTTAATTTTTTAATTTTGAATCAAACTCTATTCGATAAACTTATATGCGCAATAAAAAAATCAAAATTACTAGAGTTGAGTTCGATTAAAACTCATTTTGAAAATGACTTAAAAGTAAACAAATCAAAATTAAATACATTTTAAAACTCGTTAATTTTTTGATCTCGGCTAGAACTCGGTTCGTATCCAAGCTCACCCTCCCTATGTATATATGTAGGTAAACCCACATTAATGTCCTAGTCATGTTTGCATGCATTTGTATGTTTTGCCATGTTAAGTTGCTGTAACAACCCATATTCATGTCATGGTCATGTTCATGATCATTTACATAACTTTGTCTTGTTAAGTTTGCATTCATGAATCTTGTCTTGTTTGCTTAAGTGTTGCTTGCATGCTTTGTTCCTTCCCTGCCATGCCAAGCCTAGGTTATGTTAAGCCTAGATCATTCCAAGCTGAGGTCATCTTTAGTCTAGGATTATCTTGGAACCACTTTGTTTGACCTCCACCTTCGCCTTGACATATTGGCCGAGATGTCATTATCTAGGCCGAGGTGTTCATCACCAAGGCCGAGATGTGTATTGTCTAGGCCGAGATGTTACCTTTGCACCTAAGTGATCTTGTCCTGGGGTGGTATGACCTAGACCGAGGTGTGGCACATCTAGGCCACGGTGTGGCACAACTTAGTCAAGTGTTGTCCTTCCTAGCCGAGGTCATTGTCACCTTAGTTGCCGAAGCTTTGTCCTTAGCCGATGTCATCACTTGCCGGAGTTCCTTACCGGGTAGCTTGTTAGATACACTTTGTCTTACACATGTCTTCTCAATCTATCACCTTTTTTAGAAGAGCCAACCAGCCGTTGCCACGTGTCCGAGCTGAGTGTTAAGTCAGCCGGCAGAGGGAGAAAACCTATCATTTCTATATCTTTGTTCTAGAGAGGAGAGAGAAGCTCTAGGAGAGGAAGAAGAGTTCTTGAGGGAGAGTAGATTTCCAAGCTTGATCCCTAGAGATCGAACCGTTAGATCCGCGTTCTAAGGTTAGATTCTTGATCTGCTCATGTTGTTCTTTTTGTTCATGTTATTGCATTGCATGATTGAATATGATTTGCAAGCCATGCATTGCTTTGAAGCTCGGTTTTAGAAAGAGAAAATAGTATTCATGTGTCCTTCAAGAAAAGTCATGTTTTGATCCGAAAGTTCATGCCAAGATCCATGTTTTTGTGTTTGTTTCCTTATGATCTTCAAGTATGGGTACCCAGGTCCATGTTTTCGAACTCATAGCATGAAATCCCAGATTTTTGTAATAAAGAAGTTATGATTTTAGCATTCATATTCTTCATGTTCTTCATGTTCATGTTCTTCATGTTCTTCACGAGTGGAAACCCAGATCTCCAGACCTCACTTCCCTAAGTGTAGTCACCGAGATCACTCTTACCTAGACCTCACACTTAGGCCAAGCATCGTATCTCACCTTGACCTACCTTGCATGATCACTTACACTTTTAGTTTGTCTTGTGCGCACCTCGGCATGCAGCCGCACGCCGAAGCCTCGGTAACCACACCTCGGCCAGGAGGCGTGGGATCTCGGCAAAGACCTGGTTGGTACCCAGCATGTCTTCCTGACATGTAAAACAGTGTTTTGACTCCCAGCATGTTTTCCCTAGATGTTTTGCATTCATGTGAAGCATGTTTTTAAGAGTGCATTCAATAGGCTTTACCATGTGTTTGTAGGACTTGGACCTTTGCCTTGATCCCGACGTCCCAAGAACTATATGAGTGGTATTTCTAATAAAGCTATGTTATAACGTTTTGTTAAAGTTTCGCTTTGCTTGTTTTGAAAAGTATTTGTTAAGCATGAATGATTACCCCTATTTTATGTATCAAGTATTATCTTGTTTTGATGACATTCTTGGAAAGTCCTTAGTGCTAGAGGACTATAATGCAACTGCACATCTTGTTTTGAGAGTCCTTAGTGCTAGGGGACTATAATGCAACTGCAAATCTTGTTTTGAGAGTCTTTAGTGCTAGGGGACTATAATGCAACTGCACATCTTGTTTTGAGAGTCTTTAGTGCCAGGGGACTATAATGCAACTGCACATCTTGTTTTGAGAGTCCTTAGTGCCAGGGGACTATAATGCAACTGCACATCTTGTTTGAGATATCTCCCTTGTTTTGTCTTGTTTTGCCACCGATGGTCTATGAACGGGTGGGTTTGTTTTGTCAGGAATGTCATCACCCCATGTATTATGTAGATGTTATTAAACATCCCAAGAAGATTTGAAAGGCCAAGATTTGATTGATGAACTTGATTCATCCCATGTTTTAAACAAGCTATGATATACGTATTATTTTGACAAGGACCTCGGGAATCATTCATTTAAACCTTTATTATTTATACCATTCACTGAGTATCCAAGCTCACCCTCCCTATGTATATATGTAGGTAACAAGCAAGAAGTCGGCTACGCCGAGATGTGTGTTTTGTATGCATGTTATGTCGAAAGTGAGGATGTCGGCAATTTTGAAGCTTATGTATTTTGAACATGTCGGCTCGAGAAGCCTTTAATCAAGATGTAATATGTATTTTATTTTGGTTGTATTCAAGTTTTAAAGCTATGTAAAGATGTATGCCATTCCATTTGACTTATGCACTGCTCTTATGGACCACTTGTATTGTAAATTATTACTTCCGCACTTGTTAGCCCCATATGTAATACTCTGATTGTGTGTGAATTTTTGAAAGTTGGCTTTTGGTAATCTCGGATTACTGGCCATCACGGCACCATTCTACTAGGGGAGGAATGGGGTCATGATAGCCTCCTAGCCATTGTTTTTTGATTAGTAGCACAGCCACGAAAAATGTGTTGTTGTCAATGGAACACCAGGCTATTTTGTGATGTAATCAACTTGTAGTGCAGTTGAGTAGAATTTCTTTAGAACCCATTTTAAATTCTATCATAGACAATTCTGAGTTTTATGTTCTTACCTCAGGTGTCCCACACTTTACTTAGTCTGATAGACCCTGAAGCAGGTCAACCATTTTTTGACACACAAAAAAGACTTGCAGCATGCACAAAGATGCTTCATAGTGGGATGACACTGAGTTCTAATTGGTTGAGACAATCACTATTACCTCAACAGGCAACCCATGATCCCATTCAAGATGGAAAAAAAATTACTGGTACCATCAATTTCCACTATCTTTCTATGCAGAACAAAGCTAATGTCTTGTTCTATGTTGTATGCTTAATTATCTTTTGAATGATAACAGCAAGCTTGCTGAAGACATTTTTTTGATGGTGTCTTGGATTTCATAGTTTAGCAAGTTTTTAATTTTGGAGCCTAGGGGAATTTTGGCTTTTTTTTAAAACTATGCATCCTAGTCTATGTTATGCTTTTCATTTTAAGGTTTTTAGTAAGTTGCATCAATTTGCAACCTACTTTACCATAAATATTGAATTTGATGTTGGGTTTTAAGTTCTTTCTTAGCAGAAAAAACTCTGTTATGCAGTTTTGACTATGGCATAACTACCAAGCTATGTTTGTTTGGGTGGACATGTACTTAGGATTGGACTAATAGTCCAATAAAATTATTAATCCAACGTTTGGTTAAAAAATTGAAGTACGGACTAATAATCCATCCAGATATAATATCACACATATAATGGACTATTCAATCTCATATAGGGGGTGAGATATAAATTGGGGGACTAAGTCAAAGTTTGGACTAACTTATCAAATGACCATAATAGAGGTATTATGGTTAATATATTGGATGTCCCATATCCTATCCATTCCAATCCCCTTAAACAAATATCGGATTGGATAATATTTTATTAATCTCTCCTTATAATCCTAACTCAATCCTATCACGCCCGAAATTTTAATTACTCGAAAACATTACCAAGAGCCTGAAATTTAGGTCAATTTTTTTTTTTTAAATTAAAAATATCTATTACCCTTGAGTAATAGAAACATAATAGTAAATGTTCTCTCCCTCATGATGAGTACAACAATAATAATAATACATTCTCACTTCCACTGTGGAGCTACAAATAAATAAATACAAACATCAATGTACAATGAGATTACACATAAGAGATACATGAACTTCCTAATCCTTCAACCAAACAATTTGAAATCACTTCCTGTAAAAAAAATGAAACAACAAGGGGTGAGCACAATTGCTCAGTAGGAATCTCACAGTTCTAAAACAATAACCATCCTATAGATAGAAATGATCATGCATGCAGGATGATACCATATAGTAAAGTAATGTTTTGTAGTTTCAAAATATCATATGTAGAGTACCTTTTTCTCAAAGTTTATTTGAAACATTATAAAGAAAAACTTCAACCATCAAAACTATTTTTATCAGAAAAACATAAAATCCTTTTTGAAAACAAATATATTTAAGGAACAACATCATTTTAATTTTATTAACCCATTCCATAATATTCCTCATTTAATTTCCATCTTAACATTCCTCTTTTTATTCCCATTCTCCCATTTTTCTAGTTACATTTATTATAACACCATAACCTCAAGTTCAAGTTCCCTTAACACTCCGAACATCCCACATACATGCTATTCTCATCCATCTATTCATATTTGCTGTAACTCCTCAATGTAAAAATCCAAATCTCTTTTATAGTCAATAATTGTTATCCTACACCCAACTCCTACTTATCTAACAACTACATCATATCCACATGCGTGTTATCAATCATAATTCAACATATCACAAGGACAATAACCCTTTTTAATTCAATTTCTCAATTAATCACAAAACAAAACTCTTAATTTTTCCTTATAGATGCAAACAATCCGGTGAGTTCTTTATCACTAACCCCTCATCCAATTACCATTTCATTATCCATTCTTTTCAAATAATTCCCATAAGCATTTCCATTCCATACCAATTTACACATCAAAGGGTAATTTCACAAGTTCATCACAAGTCACATATATCATCACCGACCTCAACACACGTCACAACACATTCCACCTTTTGCCGACTTGATACGGCGGGATAGCGGGCACCTAATTCATAGTACATTCCACCTTTTGCCGGCTATTATACGGCGGGAAGTGAACTCCCAAAAATCATTTTCTCAAAAATCATGTCTTTTCTGAAAACTGTTTTCAACCTTTTAAAAACCTTCCCCCACATTTGCCGACTATTATACGGCAAGACGTGGGCACCTAAAACATTTTCGAAAACCATCCGTTTTTCCACTTTTGCCAGCTACAATACGTCAGGACTGTGTGGACACCCAAAAATCATTTTTCCACTTTCGCCGGCTATAATACGGCAGGACTATGTAGACACCCAAAAACACTTTTCCTACATTCGTCTAGCGATAAGTCTAGACAAGGCAATTGGGCACCTTGAATTCAAACTACCCCCACATTTACCGGCTATTATATGGACGGTTGTGGGCACCGAAAAACCATCTTTCAACTCCTCGCGAGAGTACCAACCACAACACAACTCAACTCAACCCAACACAACTCAATTCCACACAACACAACTCAACCAACTCAACACAACATAACCCAATACCATTCACATAACACACAACAAGATTCAACACAACCATTTCAACACAAAGTTCATATCATCCATACCGTTAGTAATTTCTTTTCCCCCAAGTTTGGTTCACATTATAACATAATTTAAAACATCAACATTATGAGTTCAATCGCAAATTTTACATACATTTCTCAAATTCTTTAAAATTTCAATTAAACTTGTACATGTGTAATTTAACACCTCAATTTCATGATTCTACTATTAATTGAAGCAAAAACATTAACCATCTTCATGAGCCAAACTAGGGTTTTTAAGAGAAGTTAAAGCTTTTCACAAAAACACATTTTATTACAACCCTTCTATTACTTTTACACCCAAACTCGTGACCCAAGATCATAACCCAACAAATAAACCCAACTCTCTTCAAGCCCTAACCCCCAATCTCGTGATTCATCACAATATGCATAAAAATATAAACTTTTGTATTTATATAAAGAAAATACCACAAATATATCCATACACGAGGGTATTGAAAGAGAACTAGACACCCCTACCTCTTGAAGCCAAGAGATGACGACCCAAACATCAATGGCTACGAAACCACGAACGCTTCATACCAAAAGGATACCCTTGACGAGATCTACACTTTTTCTCAAAGGACCATGGTGAAAAGATCACTCTAGGTGAGTAGATCTAGGGATCTTAGTGCCAAAAGCTTGAGTTTAGAGAGAAAGAAGAGAACTCACGGTTTGAGAGAGAGGAAAGGGAAGAAAAAGTGAAATAAAATATGTTTGAAGCCTATTTATAGTAGCAAGGTAATAATAGAATAATAGCCCCAAAGTCAAATGAAAGGAACAAGTCAAAACTCCCAAAAAGTAGGGCCCAAACCAACCCAAAAATCTGAAGAAAACACGCAGGGGTCGACTCTTTGGGCAAGGGGGTCGACCTTTTATGTAGAAAAGGCAATCTGGTACAAGCAAGAGGGTCGACCCTTAGACAGAAGGGGTTCGACCCTATTTTCCAGCAACTAACACACAAAC
>NW_021024682.1:51103-67355 GCF_004153795.1 Camellia sinensis | reverse complement strand
GTTTGAAACTCTAAAAGCAAGCTAACTTCTTGAAAGGCATAAGCTTGCTTCCTCTTCCCTTGCTTTCATTTCAGTTCTTTACTTTATTGTTCTTGCTGTTTTAGTTGTTTTTGAGCTTATTTGAAGTGTTGGAGTTGAGTTTGGAGGGTTACCAAAAGGGTGCTCTTTCTACACCTTTACTTCATGACTCAAATTCTTCTCCTTTTTACTCTTTTTCTTTAGTATTCAAACTAATTTTTAGATGTTTTAAGAGGGTTGAAAATCATGCTTTGAAGCTCCAAAATGGAGGGATTAGCCACCCCTCCTTATTCTTGTTATTTAGCTTTAATTCTTATCTTTATTTCCTAGCCTTTTGTCCTCTTTTCATGCATGTTTTTTCTCTGATTTGCATGTATTTGGGTCTGTTTTGAGGTTATCTAAGCCTTTCCAATTGGTTCACACCTTGTTAGACACCCTTGAGGTTGCGTAGTTAACATGCCTTTGCTTAAACATGCTTTCTTAGTTCATTTCGCATGCTTTGAGGCTGATTTTCACTAATCAATAAATGGATCCATATCTTTCATTCATGAGAATGGTTTCAACCAATTGAGGTTACTCAAGGCATGTAAAGGAGATCTACACATAATGGCTTAATCTCTTCGGAGATTCATCATCAACGGTGTATTCTCCTTCTCATGTTTTGGAAAGACCTTTTGTTTTACATCACTTCTCGGATTAGAGGGCTTTAAACATCATATTTGGACAAATGGACTAATGAATGGCAAGGCCAAAAATAATTGGTTTAAAACTTGAATCAACACACTTAAAGAGAATGGCTAGAAAAGCTTGAACTTGGTCAGACGTTATGCCAAGTTCCTTGTGTCAAGGGTCACCAAGCATCAATTCATGGTGTTTTTGGTGTCCTTGAAGCATCCCAACTTCCTTTTTTTGAGTTCATTCCATGACAAAAAGGGAAGGGTGGTCTTACTCTTTGCATTTTATTAAATTTTGTCCAAAATTGCATTTGAGACCATCAAGCAATCAACTTGCTCATTGATGGCTTTTGGAATCAATTCCAACCTACTCTCAAGGATTTCCCATGACAGAGAAGGAAGGAAGGACAAACAGAGCTTGAGAATGCTCTATCTGCACTGATTTCACCTCAGAACACAGAAACAGAGCTTTGCACCAAATTGATGCACGGCCGGTCATCTGTAGACTCGGTCGGCTATCAGTGATGCACGACCAACCCTTGGTGTGTGGCCAGCAATGTAATTTTGCAAAAACAGAGGCAGTGGCTGAAGGTGAAACAAAAATGGCTTGGGCAGACAGAGTAGCTTTCGAGCGTTGCGCATGTAACCTCCATCCATCTTCCATTGTGCTCTTATCAAATGCGATTAATTGTTTCATTAGTATTATTATCATAGTTGTGAATAAATTGTGCTGTAATATATAATTAGTCTAATTAGTTATAGCTAATTAGTTTGTGTTGTAATATATAATTAGCTTAGCCTAGTTAAATTCTTAATTAATTAGCTTAGATAGTTCGTTAATTATTCATTCAAGTGTTGTAATAATTAGTCAATTAGTTTAGCTATTTTTTATTCAAGTTTTGTAATAATTAAAGCTTAGCATAGCTTGATTAGTTAGCTTAGTGCATTTGGACTCTCCTTCGCGAGAGCGTAATGTAATAATGTGTATGTCTTCCAACCCTATGTCTTTCTCCTTTTTATTTATCCGCTTTTGATGGTTAGATTAGGGATATGTTTCAATTAACATACCTTATGCTTGTAACCATTTATTTTGTTTTGCATGCACTGTGGCTCGGCACGTCATTCTAACTGTATTATCATCTTAATACTTCATTGAATACGTGTTTAACCACATGTTATCAAATTGTTTCACATGTCATGCTTAGTAGCCGAGCCTATTAATTCATAATGCATGTGTTGCATTAGGCATTTTGCATAGATAGGAATTATGCATATTTTTCTAACTCGTATCTCCATAGCTTAGAGTACTAGGTGAGTTTGAGTGCTTTAGCAAACTTGCATGAGTGTGAGTAATTGCCATAAACTAGCATGCTTACCATGAGGCTAAATGCCTACTTGCTATAAAATGTTTGAATGCCTGCGGATGAAGGCTTATTGCTTGAATTGGAATAATTCAACAAATGTACGTTTTAAGCCCACTATGTCTAGTGGCAAAATTCAAAGCTTTAACCCCACTTTGTTGAGTGGCAAATTTGCAAACGTTAAAGCCCACTTGAGGTGACAAAACTTAAACCCTTTTACAAAACAAACATGAAATTGAATTGTTCTGATTCTTGTAAGTTAGTCTATACTTTTGTGTTTGCGCAACACATAGTAAATGCTAGCCTCATAAACCGGAACAAGAGTATATAATATTGATAAAAATCATATCATGATTAGTAGAGGCCAATCTTTGATCGGGCGAGCGGGGGTGTGTAGACCGCTCCGAACTCTTTCCGCGCGCGAGGGCACGAATTGGGTTCATAGCTACTACAGTTCGGACTCCTGTCACGGTTCTGAATCTAATCTCACAAAGTGCAATGTAAGACTGATAAATCACCAAAGAGTCCAAATCCGGCAATTGGTTTTGAAAAATCAATTTTGAATCAAAAAGCACCAAACATGGATTGCTTGCCAGATTTCAGAGTCGCCACCTAAATATATTATTTTTAGGAGATTTAGGAAACCCTGACTCGTGCCTAAGGCCACGTGTCCGTCATCACCAAAGTTGCCTTGGCTCAAGAACTTGGGTATGAGAGGGGAAGGTCCTGAAATGAGCACCCCCGCTCGCTCGATCAAAGGATCGGCCTCTACTAAACATGATATGTTGTTTTTGAAAACACATGTGTTCTTATTTTGATTTATTAATCTAGAATTACTATGTGATGCGCACAACATACAAGTATAGACTAAATCACTCAATTTGGAACAAAACATCTCATGTTTGTTTTTGAAAATGGTTTGGAATTGCTACCCTTAAGTTGGCTAAAGCGCAGATTTGCCACCCTCAAGTGGGCTTAAAACATGATGATTTGCCACTTCAAGTGGGCTTAAAACTCACATTTTGATGAATTGTTCCAATTCAAGCAATAAAGCCTTTATCCACAGGCACTTATGCAGTTTAACACTTAAGCAGATAGCCTCATGGCAAGCATGCTATCATGGCAGTCACTCACACTCATGCAAGGATGCTAAAGCGTAAACACTCACAGTGTACTCCGAGCCAAAACAGAAGCTAGTTAGAAATCATGCATGATCCTAGCTATGTTAAGATGCCTAATGCAACACATGCAAAAATGCAACTAAAATAGGCTCGGCTATCTAGAATGGCATATGAATGCAACACTTGATAACATGCTTTGAAACACGTATTCAAGAAAGTGTATTGAAATACAATACAGTTTGAATGATGCGCCGAGCCCGGTGCATGCAAGACAAAATGAATGATGCACGCATGCAAACATAAGTATGCTAATTGAAACATGCCCTAAAACTGACCATCAAAAGTTGGTAAATAAAAGGGAGAAAGACGTGAGGTTAGAAGACATTCACACACTCACACACACTTATTACAACATTTGCCCTCTTGACGGAGGGTCCAAATAAAAGAGAGCTAACTAGCTACGCTAATTAAGCTAACTGTTAAAAACCAATTAATTAACCACTCTAAGCTAATTAATTATTAGAAACTGAATTGAAAACTAGCTATGCTAAGCTAATTTAGAATATTACAAAGATGAATCAAATTAGCTAAATACATTTAACTAATTAATTACAAAACCAGTAATTTAACTAGCAAAGTAAAGCAGTAAAATGGCCTCGGGGGTGAGGGGGAGATGCATGCTCGATTGCCTCGCTCGGAAATCCATTGGCATGCCACCAATTGCCTCTGTCTGCACTTGATTTGATTTCTGAAAGTTGCACAAGCTTCTAGATTGCTTCTACTCCAACATGGGGACCTCCTGGTGGGTTGCCGACCAGAAAAGGGGGTTGTAGACCAGAAAAACTGGTTATAGACCAGAAAAAGTGGTCGGTCGACCACCCTTACTAGTCGGCCGACCAGAAAATTTGCCAAACTCCAGTTTTGCTGCAGCGGAGAACAACAAGGGGCATAGCAGTGTATTTGCAAGATATGTGTGCACAACCACCCTCCCTATCATTTCTCAAGCTCAAGGGAGTGCAGTACTCGACTCTCGAGCCACCAACCGAGCATCGCAATGCACGATGGCCGAGAAGCCAAGTTTGCACAAGTCAATGTGAATGAATGCACAAATAACACATAAGGGCCTCCACCTCTATCATGCTTGATCAAGAGGGTTGGCGACCGAGAAATGCTGCACGTTTCATCACTTTGAGTACGAAATGTGCGACATTCCTCGTGTTTGGATTAACGTCCAATCCAAACACATGCAACACAAACAAGATGATTAATCTTCAATGCTAAAATGACATGCGCAAGACTCTATCATGTAAGCGATGTATGCATGGCATGTTTAAAAGCTAAGGCATCAAGGCAAGTGAAGTGTATTACACATGAAGCATGCACCACAATGCTCAAATGGCCAAACCTACCTCATTCCATAACAATTTTACAATCATGCAAGAAATGAGGCACCAAAAGCTACAACAACATGCTCATGCATTGACTCGCAAGCCAGACATTGAACATATCTCTCAAACACAATGAAGAAGTAATAAATAAGAGAGTATGGCAGATATGTAGGCATTGAAATCATATGCCAAATGATGACATATCATGCAAATACACAAGTATAGCATGTTAGGGTCATCAAGCATTGAAACTAGTGAAAGGCACAACACAAGGACTATGCTATACAATGCTCAAACAACCAAACCAGCCCAAAACAGAGCTCATGCATGCCAAAACAGTTGCCTAAATGCTCCGAAATGATAGCATGAAAAGTAAGGAAATGATGTTCATGCATTGGCTCATGAGCGAGGCATAAGGTCCAACTCTCAAACACAATTAAAGAGCGATATATATGAGTGTATGATGGAAGTATACGCTTTGAAATTTCATACCAAATGATGCCAATATCATGGGCACATCACAAATATAGCATGCTAAGGGCTTCCAAACTCAAGACTAGTTAAGGCACTTGCACCATGGCCATATCAAGTAAGAGCCAAAGGGCCAAGATGACTCAAAACAATCCCAAGGTGTAGACGTCCCCGAACGTCCCGGAAGGGAATCCCATTTTGTTCATTGGGGCTTACTACAGTTTGGACTCAATGTCACGGTTCTGTATCTAATCTCGCAGAGTGCAATGCAAGACCGATGAATCATCAAAGAGTCCAAATCCGGCAAATCGTTTTGAAAAACTGATTTTTAGAAAGAAGTGCCAAACATGGACTGCTTTGCCAGATACAGAGTCGCCACCTGAATATTTTATTTTGGAGGAATTTAGGAAACCTTGACTCGTGCCTAAGGCCACGTGTCTGTCGTCACCAAAGTTGCATCGGCTTGGGAACTTGGGTACGATTGGAGAAGGTTATTTCATGAGCACCCCTGCTCGCCCGATCAAAGATCGGCCACTACTAAGCATGATATCTTGTTTTTGAAAACATATGTGCTCTTATTCCGGTTTATTAGCCTAGAATTGCTACGTGATGCGCACCGCATACAAGTATAGACTAGATTGCCTGAGTTGGAACAAAGCATCGCATATCCGTTTGTTTTGATAATGGATTGAAGTTTGCTGCTCGCAAGTAGGCTAAAACACGGGTTTCGACGAATTATTCCAATTCAAGCAACCCAACCTTCACCCATAGGCATTAAAGCAGTTATATCACATAAGCACATAGCCTCATGATAAGCATGCTATCATGGCAGTCACTCACATACATGCAAGGATGCTAAATCATAAACACTTACCGCGTACTCCGAGCCAAGACAGAAACTAGTTAGTAATCAATGCATGATCCTAGTTCATGTTAAGATGGCTAATGCAGCACATGCAAAATGCAACTAAGATAGGCTCGGCTATTCTAGGATGGCATATGAGATGCTACAGATAACATGTATTCAACTTGGAATTGAAATACAATGCAGTTAGTATGATGCGCCGAGCCCGGTGCATGCAAGGCAGATGAATGAGTGCAAACATGCGAAGCATAAGGATGCTAATTGAAATATGCCCTAAAACTAACCATTGAAAGCAGGTAAGTAAAAGGGAGAAAGACGTGGGGTTGGAAGGCATGCATCACACACACATGCACACTTATTACGACATTGCCCTCCTCGGAGGGTCCGAATGAATAGTACAGAATAAACTAGCTAATCTAAGCTAATTAAACTAATTATTACACAACATTAATTAATTAACGAATTAACTAAGTAAGTAAGGAAACTAGCATGCAAATTAAACAAAATGGACTGCCTCAGCTCTGTTCCGAATGATAGGGATGCATGCATGCATGCTCAAGTCGCCTTGTCGGGAAATCCATCGCGATGCCTCGATTTGCCTCTGTTTGCAACTGGTCCCAGAACACTGTACAAAGCTCCAGAAGGCTGCTGACCAGTTTTTGCTGCTGGTTTCCGGTTTGCTGCAACAGAGCGAGAAACGGGCATGTCAAAGTATTTTCAACATATGTGTGCATGACCACTCTCCCCACCATTGCACAAGCTCCAGGGAGTGTAGTCCTTGATCCTCGTGCCACCAATCACGCATCTTGATGCATGATGGCTGAGGAGTCGGATTACACAACTCGATGTAAAATGAATGCACATATAAACACAACAAGGCCTAAACTCCATCGTGGGTAATCCGGAGTGCCGGCGGTCGAGAATCGAGGCACGTTTCGTCACTTGGAGTACGAAACGTTCCTCGTTTCCCGTGTTTGGACTAAATCCTATTCCAAACACAATGCAATATACATGGCATACACAATACGACTAGCATGTAACCCTAAACGCAATGCAACCTAATCATGTTAGCATGCGAGGGATGATATGCAAACATGCAACTAGCATACACAATGCTATGAACTAAGAATGGCATACTCAAGGCACATGAACTATATGGCATACGCAATGCACATACGAAGATGGACATGTACGAAGACATGAACAAGGCATACACAATGCGACGATCAAGCATGCGACAACATGGATATGGCATACATAATGCAAGATGGACTTAACCTAAAATGAATGGGCCTCAACTACACTCAAATCAGTGGCCATACATGATGAAAATGAAGCAACAACATACATGCAAACATGCACAAATGCAAGGGACCAAACCTAAGGCACAAAGTGCAACTCCACCAAAGCATGGTAAGCATGAAATATGGCATACAATCACATATTTTCCAGCTCTGAAATGACATGCAAGATGGTCCCGAATCATGCAAACACCTCACACAATGAATGCTAGATGGCCCAAATACCAAAACTAGTGAAGTGGATTACACTATAGGCATGCAAAGCAATAGTCAAATGACCAAACCAGCCCCAAACAGTCCCTATGCAGGCCAAAATAGTAGCAAATATGGACTAAAATGATGGCTCGCAAAGCATGGAAATGAAGCTCATGCAATGGTCCAAAAATGAGGTATTCATGCATAACTCTCAAACACATTTAAAGAGTGGAAAACATGGGAATATGGCATACATATAAGCTCTGAAATATGATTCAAAATGATGCCAAAACATGGAAACACCTCAAAATACGCATGCAATAGGCTTTAAAACTCAAAGCTAGGCAAGGGTATTGAACTACAATCGTGCATAGCAAACATCATTCGACCATGAGGCCCAAAAATAGAGCTAAGGAAGTCCAAAACATGTACAAAATCAGTTTAAGGCATGGCCAAAAAGTGCTAGAATCAAAGGCCAAAATAGCATGCAATGTAAGCTAGTAAAGAGGATTTGCACTACAAGCATGTGAGGCAATCAAGAGGCCACTAAACAAGCAAAATTTAGAGGTATGGCATGCCAAATAAAGCCCCAAAACCCACTGAAACATGGTTAATGCATGCAAGAATGAGATGCTCCTGTGATATGCTATGAAGAGGGTTATTCTACAAATGCAAGATGGACATCCAATATGGAAAAAAAAGCTCTAGATAGAGCCTATGCAGGTCCTAAAACTCATCAAAAATGGCCTGAAACAGGGCTTGGAAGCATGCAAATAAGGGCTCATTTGTAAGGTAAAAAATGCTAGAAAACAAAACAAGGAGAGAGAGGGGTCACCATTCTCTGATTTTGGCACTCAAAATAGCATGCTAGCCACTAAAAATCCACTGGATTTTAGTGGCTAAAAGGCCAAACAAAGGCTAACACAAATGCTCTAAGGCATGGCTCAAAACAAGGTAAAATGAAGCATGCAAGGGGGTAGATGACCCCCAACAGAAAAATGATCTTAAACAAACATGTTAAGGGCCTCAAAATAAGACTTTTTTCAGTTTACACCAAAGCTCAAATATGCTTGAAAGTATAGCTAAAAGATGAAGCAAAATAAAGCCTTAAAAGGGAGAAAGTGTGTTACCCTTGTAGCACAAAAGCACTAGCAACCTCTGGACCACAAAGACAGCCTCTCAACCTCTGAAAATGGCCTCCAAGATTCTTAGAGTGATGGTGGAGGGGTTAGGTTGGGAGATGGTATGCAAAGGTGCAAGAACCATGCACTTTTTGAGCTTGGATGTAGAGATATAGAGGGAGAAGTCTTATATGCGTTAGACAAATTTTTTTTTTTTTTTTGAACCCTCTACAAGGAAGGGGAGCCCTTCCTTTATAGACAAGAGGGACTAAAGCTTCTCCTAGAAGCCAAAAACCAAGGTTGAAGAGGATCCAGTCTGTGCCTTCCAGCTGGCACAGCTGGCAACAACTCACAGAGAGAAAGCTAAGGAAGGTAGGCCAACCAGTTCAGGTGGTTGGCCGACCACTTCCCCTGGTCGGCCGACCACTTCAAAAGGTTCAATCCCAAAAAAGTTGGTCGGCCAGCCCATTTGGTGGTCTCCCAACTGAATGCAAGCTAGTGGTATGGTGGGAGACCAGCAAATGTGGCTCAAAAAACAAGGAGACCAGCTTCCTGACAAGAAAACCGGTTGGCTGGAGAAAAGTGGTCTCAAAGGAGAAAAGGTGGTCTCCCACCCTTGTACCACCTTCTAAACAATGAAAACAAGGTTCATGCCAAAAATGAACCAAGACGGATGCAAAACGAGGGTTCGAGGGTCAAAACGCGCAGCCGGGTGCCCCGAAAACAGGCTGTTAAGCATCGAAAGTGGCGTACGACCACAAAGGTGGTCTCTCGGGCCACTGTGTCCCTCTAGAGGGAGAAAAAAAGGTGTGAGCCAAAAATTGTGCCAAATGGAGAAAGTTAAGCGGTCCCGAACCGAGGCGCCTGGCCGACGGCTCCGAAAACCGAAAACTGGTCTCTAAACGGAAAAAGTGGCCTACAACCACGAAAAGTAGCCTACGGTCACTGAGAGATGGTCTACGAGACCTCTCCCTCCCTTCGGGAAGAGAAAACAATACTTGGTTCGCAAACCAAGGCAAAGCACAAAAGGGTCTCGAGGTCCGGGGTTAAGGCTCTCAGTCGAAACTCCGAAACCTCAGAACGAGCACAACATGCACCATCACCGAGCACTCAATCGATGACGTCTGAGTCTTAAGGTCGGTCAAAAATAGGGTGTTTACAGTTGCCCCTCCTTGACAGAACTCGAAAGTCATACGTGACGAGAGTGAATGTCAAAGCCCAGAGACGACCCATTTTTGACAAGGCCGAAGACTTAGACAAATAGGCGGGATAAGCAAGAGATGTGCCCGCAGGCAGGGGCAAAATGCAAAATAATATGCACAAAGCTGAACATAACTCATGATTTTGCAAAGAAAGCTATAATGCAGCAAATATACCCAATAAATGCAACAATTTAAGCAAGCGAATGCAGACCAAACTACATCTCATGCAGAAATGATGTAAGAGAATTATACAATTCTCGCTATGTCTCACACGGAGAATACAATACCGTCCGGTTCGTCTGCTCACACCAGCTTCAAATGAACCGTACATACAATAATGTCTGGTTGCACCAGCCTCGAATGAACTGTACGTATAATATCATGCCTGCAAAAGAGAGAAACTTAACAGGTACAACATTCGTTAGAGATATGCATGGCAATGTAAATGAAAAGTGTGTGACGACGCAAGCGAAGTGTGGGTGCATGACAATACAACCTAAGTGTGACGCATAACAATGCGGGAAGGGGTGCACGACAATGCAACCTAAGTGTAACACATAACAATGCGGAAGGGATGCAAAACAATGCAACCTAAGTGTAACGCGTAACAATGCGAAGGGGAAGCATAACAACGCAGATAAAGTGTGCATGACAATGCAGGTGGGAGGGGAGAAACATAGGGACATATCCCAGTGTTTCGGGAAGAAGGAGAAACATAGGGACATATCCCAGTGTTTCGGAAAAAGGAGAAACATAGGGACATATCCCAGTGTTTCCGAAAAGAGGAGAAACATAGGGACATATCCCAGTGTTTTGGAATAAAGGAGAAACATAGGGACATATCCCAGTGTTTCGGAATGGCTCAAGCATTGAAACATATTCCAAATGCTCTTAACCGAAAAGGGAGAAACATAGGGACGTATCCCGGTGTTTCGAAAAGAAGAAAAAACATAGGGACGTATCCCAGTGTTTTGAAATGGCTCAAGCATTGGAACGTATTCCAGATGCTCTTAACCGAAAAGGGAGAAACATAGGGACGTATCCCGGTGTTTTGAAAAGAAGAAAAAACAAAGGGACGTATCCCGGTGTTTCGAAAAGAAGGGAAAACACAGGGACATATCCCGGTGTTTCGGAATGGCTTAAGCATTGAAACGTATTCCAGATGCTCTTAACCAAAAAGGGAGAAACATAGGGACGTATCTCGGTGTTTCCAAAAGAAGAAAAAACATAGGGACGTATCCCAGTGTTTCGAAAAGAAGGAAAAACATAGGGACGTATCCCGGTGTTTCGGAATGGCTCAAGCATTGGAATGTATTCCAGATGCTCTTAACCGAAAAGGGAGAAACATAGGGACGTATCCCGGTGTTTCGAAAAGAAGAAAAAACATAGGGACGTATCCCAGTGTTTCGAAAAGAAGGAAAAACATAGGGACGTATCCCGGTGTTTCGGAATGCCTCAAGCATTGGAACGTATTCCAGATGCTCTTAACCGAAAAGGGAGAAACATATGGACATATCCCGGTGTTTTGGAAAGAAGAAAAAAACATAGGGACGTATCCCGGTGTTTTGAAATGGCTCAAGCATTGGAACGTATTCCAGGTGCTCTTAACCGAAAAGGGAGAAACATAGGGACGTATCCCGGTGTTTCGAAAAGAAGGAAAAACATAGGGACGTATCCCGATGTTTCGGAATGGCTCAAGCATTGGAACGTATTCCAAATGCTCTTCACCAAAGAGGGAGAAACACAGGGACGTATCCCGGTGTTTCAGAAAGAAGTGTGCATAACAATGTAAGCTAAGATGAATTCCAAACACGCTGAAATCATGCAAGGAAAGGAACACTCTAACCACGCTGAAAATGTGAGAAGAGGACTGAAAACAACCGCCCAGGTGCACGCACAACGCAACCTGAGAAAGCCCCGGAGGGCAACGATCCTAAATGCTGCTCAGTGTAAAAGGATAATCGATACAAGATAACACAAGATGCAAATAAGTGCAATAAGTGCGATGATACGATGCATGTTACAAGCAATGTAGAGCATGATGTTTAGGGAATGCAATAAACAAACAAAGCGGCACTTTAGAAAGCACCTCATGGAATGAGTGACGGTAAACCGCTCTATTCTGATGGGGAATGGTCCTCAAAGCGAGCACTTCTGATTGCCATCCTGGCTCTGAAACAATCAACACAGTATTCTGTTCACTTTGAACTTACAGCTCGTATGAGACACTGCTCATTCCGAACACACAGCTTATAACACGGTACTCGGTTTATTTTGAACATACAGCTCATAACACAGTACTCTATTTATTCTGAACACATAGCCCGTAATAGCACACAGCTCATTCTGAACACACAGCTCATTCTGGACGGACGGGATGCAATGACGGAACTTGCAGAAGTTGAAACACACTCAGATGCTCTGAATTTTCCCTCTTTTCTTTTGCTTTGCAGCCCGGAACTTTCATAGCTTCAGATGGGTCCTGGTTTTTACTGTTCTTATATGACCTGGGTTGAACCCTGCGGTTTTATGAAAGAACAAATTCTGTTTTGCACAAATGTGGAGAATGGCACGGCACTCTGAGCACAAAACGATTTTTTGAAAGTGAGATGAGAAAAGGGTTCTCAACCAGGTATTGAGCCTACAACTGACCAGAGCCAAAATGACTCAACAACGGAAAACAAAAGGTAGAACAACCTAAACATAACTCAACAAAGGAAAAACAAGGTAAAACAACCTAAACACAACTCAACAAAGGAAAAACAAGGTAAAACAATCTAAACACATCTATTGACACTCAAACGACTCAAAACAAACAAAAACACACAGACACAACACTCAGCTGTGTTACAAAGGCAAGAGACCTCTCGGTGCACGATGAGCCAGTTTCTTCGAGTATTGTTTCCCACCCTTTCTCACTTGTGATTCTCACATCACTCGGCCCTCAAGCTCTGTTTTTCTGAAAAATCCCTTTTCCTCACTTTTTCTTTCAGCGCACATCTCTCTATTCTTCAATCTCTCATTTTTTATCCCTCACCTGGGTGGTTGATGGATAAACAAGAAGTGGCGGGCTCTTGCCCCTAGCATTCTGCTAGATTCTCTCTCTTCTGCTCACAATAGTGAACTTCTCCCATAGAGGGGTTGTGATGCGGCTGGATGTGCAGCAGATTTGACATTGGTTGACGATGCTCTACTAGGGAGTTTGGACGTGATTAGATCTGTCCAGATAAGGGAATGGAATATCCTGCTCCATTCCAATTCACGCTTTGCACTTAGCTTGATACCTCACTGCTTAGAGGATGAGAGAACTTTCGACATTTTGCTGTTAGTTTCTGTTGTGCCCTTTTCTGGCAGATACGATGCCCTTTCTGGCAAGTATGTTGACAATGGGGAAAAGACAGAACACCTGACTTAACTGTGCCCCTAGTTCATTATTTTGACCATTTTTTGTTTTTGACGTTCTGCTCAAACAATTTTGACCAACATGAGAGTTAGATTAACATGCTTGTTCGATTTTTTGATTTAAAATCATGCAAGCTAGGTTATAAGCACTGAAAATTTTCCTTTTTTGGGTCCAAGAAATTGTCCATTTTTAGAAAAATGGAATAATTTTCGAGAGAATTAGTCAACCTCATTAAAAATTCTCAAAAACTATTTTTGCAAATGGCCACTACTTGACCAGCGCAGAATTGACTCTTGAGATGCGCAACCTCAGATCCAAAAAAATGGAAAATTGCCCCTTGTCTGAAGGACACTGCACGGCAACAAAAAATTGCTCCTTGTTTGAATAGCGCCGCAGCACATGGCAACCAGTCCTCACAGTGACAATTACGACCAAATTCTCGGATACAGAGAAGACAAAGATGACCAGAACCATCACAGTCGAATTTGAAGTGTTTTACGGTTGGACTTCAGAATGAAGTTGCCTACGTATCCCAAAGATGGGATTCAAGCCTTACGCAGTTCGGGGTTAAGGTACACTTGGGTATTAACCTCTCATTTTGCGCTCTAACTTTTGCCAAGGCCGCCCTTCTGGGTTTTCAACCTTGCGAGCTTTGTTCTTCTTTTCTTTTTAATTCTTTTCATTTCTTTTCTTCTTTTCTTCCTTTTTTTTCATTCTTTTTCATTTTCTTCATTTTTCTTCATTTCTTTTTTTTTTCATTATTTGCATTTTTCTTTTTTTTTGTTCTTCTTTTTCTTGCTCTAACTTTTGCCTTGGTCGCCCTTCTGGGTTTTCAGCCCAGCGAGCCTCTCAAGGGTAAAAGTTTAGCTTTGTCCATGCTGAATGGTTTGAGATCTCGGAGCAATTTGAATCTAAGAGAATGGCTGCTATTCACTGATGATGTAGAAGTCTATCCAATGGAGGGTGAATTTGCCCCTAGTGTTGTGGATTGGAACTTGGTTGTCCTTCAGTAATACTTTCTTCTTTTCCCATTCTGTGATTTGGCATTCTTGCCAGTCTTTCCTGGTTTGTAGAAAGGACTTATCTTTGACTCTTCGAGCGCATCTGACATTTTTGCCCCTAGTTCAAGGGCTGCTTTTGATCTAGCTTCGCAAGCTTCCTTTGATCTTATTTGATATTCTCGCCCCTAGTTCATAGGCTACTTCTGATCTAGCCACACGGGCCTTACATTGTGGTTGACCGTTGAACATTCTGAATTAAGGTTCAAGGTTTGAAAGCAAAGGGGTTGAGTCTCGAGGCTGAGAGCGATCCTAAGCTACATAATCTCAAGAGTGATTCCACACAGGTCTTCGTAGAACCACGCAAAACATTTTTGAAATCTTTTAAGAAAGTGACTAATCGCTCGCGGGGAAGACAATGCAGAACCAATCTGAATCAAACCAGGATCCTTCTCAGTACTCACATTAACAAACATGATCTCAATCATTAAGGGCGTAGCATGCCTCTCTTTCTCTCAATTTGATCAAATTTTGCAAATCCGAAGGAATTCCTTCCTCTTTGTTTTCACCGCAGTGTTCAAAAATTTTGAAAAACTCAGCTCAATGTAATGATTTCAAAGCATAGAAAAGACACAGTTTTTTAGTCAAATACTGCCATCTTATTCATAACTTCTGGCACAACTAGCACAAGGCAGAAGCAAACACAAGAGTGTGAAAATCACTATTATTCATTCAATCTGTTGGCATTACTGGCTCCAAGGCAGAAACAGACTCAAAAGAAAACGAAAAGACAAACACAAAACAAGCAAGTGATGTCCGAGGTAACACCCCTAAAATCATCCGACTCCAACAAAATAGGACTGACTCCGTACAACAAGACAGACCCAACTGACTCGGTAAGAAAAGACTGACTCTGTACAACACAACAAGACTGACCCAATACCCAAGTCAGAAAGTAAAGTAAACAGCATTCGTAAATGCTCAAAATAGTGCGTGCCATCCCCACAGCTGGAGTGAACTGAGTGCCATCTGCAGGTGGTTCATCCCCCGATCACATGGTTACATTATCCCCCAAGAGTTTACGGATCAAGTGCCGATAGACTTTGCCGGACCCGGTGCGATGATGACCTTGTTGTCAATCAAATTTTGTATCTCGTGGCGAAGATGGACACAACTGTCAGTGTCATGACCAGTTTATTGATGGAAAGCACAGTACTTAGCCGGGTCATGCTTTGGAGGGAGAGGATCGGGCAGAGGCCGTTGTTCTAACGGTTTCAGATGTCCTTTCCTAAGTAGGAACCCTAGAGCTTTAGACAAAGGCATATAAAGTGGGGTGAAAACCCTCTTGCCTCGGGGTAGATAGTCCGAAGTTCGGGGGTTTGGATTAGATGTGCCAACAAAGGGGGTGGCTATTTTTGGAGTGATGGTGGTCTTTCTAACTTCAGAAGATCTTGCAGCTGCGTCACCACTGGTGGTCGCATTCGAACTGTGTTTCAACGGCCTCCTGGGCTGCTCCTTCTCCTGGTCAATAAGGCCCTACTTCATAGCATCCTCAATCTGCACCCCAATCTTGTGTAGGTCCACAAAGGTGGGAAGGGGTATGACGATCATCTTTTGCATTAGTGTAGACACCCCATTTTTGACCGACCTTAAGACTCAGACATCACCGATTGAGCGCTTGGTGATGTTGCATAATGTGCTCGTTCAGAAGTTTCAGAGTCACGACCGTGAGCCCTGCCTCCGGACTTTCGAACCCTCTTCTGTGCCTTGTCTCGGTTTGCGAACCAGACTCGGTTTTCTCTGTTTCTTTTCCTGAAGGGAGGGAGAGGTCCTGTTGACCATCTCTCAGTGGCCGTGGGCTACATTTAGTGGCCGCAGGCCATTTTGCTCATTTCGGAGCCCGGTTCCCGGTTTTCGGAGCTACCAGGCCGTGTGCCTCGGTTTGGGACCGCTTAACCATCTCCGTTTGCTCTAAAATTTGGCATACCTCCTATTTACTCCCTTTTGAGGGACACTGGGGTCTGAGAAACCCACTTCGTGGCCGAACGCCACTTTCGGTGCTTAACAACCCATTTTCGGGACCTCGAACTGCGCGTTTTGGTCCCCAAGCATGGCAAAGGTGCGAAATCTATGA